>CM053038.1:102065602-102586688 GCA_028564925.1 Lithobates sylvaticus
AAAAACATACTGTCCTCCAACCTCTCCTCATAGCAGGTCCAACACAGGCCTCAAAAACATACCGGCGTCCAGCCTCCCCTCATAGCCGGTCCAACACACAAGCCTCAAAAACATCAGCCCTCTACCTGTCTGCAGCTTCTGCAGAAGCATTAAGATTTGACAATACATCCAAAATTTGCCAAGAGTGTAAATGTAGACCTTAAGCTTTAAGTTTAATCAAAAATATCACATTCTAAAGGGAAAGGTATAACTAGGGGGAGGGGAAGTATGGAAGAGGGAGAGAGAGGAAGAAAGGGGGGAGGGGAGGTTAGGGGTAAGGAAGGGGTGTGAGGGTTCCCCCCAACCCTCACCCCTTCTTCCTCCAACCTTCCCTCCCCCCCCCCCTTTTTTCCCTCTTCCATACTCACCCTTCCCCTTGTTATACCTTTCCCTTTAGAATGTGATATTTTTAAATAACCTTAAAGCTTAAGATCTACATTTAGAGGGCTGATGAGAAGACCCTCCGGTTACTGGAGTGGCAGCCGCCACCAATGTAGGGACCTGTGTTGGTAGAGCCGTAACTGGTCCCTAGGAGGGTTCCTCAGACTTTTTGTTGATTCTCCTTCTAGGAAAAAGCCAATTGTCTTGTTTGTCTAACTACAATGATAGTTTGTGATTCAGAAGCTGCTGATGAGAATCTTTCAAGAGATTGATGACGTAGTGGATTTTGGTGATGGCTTTTAATTGAAGATTCTCTCTTCAGTCTCAGTGGTAACGCCACAATCTGCCGGTGTCTTTGTGGGAAAGTTACATTCTGCCCGAGTCTCAACAGAATCGATGCATGCTGGAGGGGTCTCGATGTGAATGACACGTGGGTGATTTGAAATTTTTTCCAACTTTTTGGTTATTTTCTTTCCCAGCAGAGTTGTACCCTGCTCATTTAAGTGCAGTCCATCCTTGTTGTAGAGCAAGTTACCAATTGAAAAGTCAGTCCAAGTCTCCATGAAGCCAAACCCCTCCTTCCTGCACCAGTTCTTCAGCCACTTGTTAAGTTCTCTAAGCTCCTGCTGCCTCCTTGGCGTGGCTCGAGGTACAGGCAGTATTTCTGAAAATGCGGCCTTGGAGGTCCTTTTCTTCAATATAGCCCCTAAGTCCCTGAAATCATTTTGTAGGGCGTTCCATTTTCTTCTAATGTTGTCGTTGGTTCCAATATGTAACATGACAGCTGGGTCCTCCCCAGCCCCATCCAACAATCCGTCCATCCTATCAACAATGTCCCGAACTCGTGCGACCGGGAAACAATATACTGTTCGTCGATCGTGGTTATGCTGACAGATTGCCCTCTCTGTCCCTCTAATAACCGAATCCCCTACCACCAGGATCTGCCTATCCTTTTCTTTAATCTTGCCCTCATCTTCATGGGAGGAGATATTCAAATGGCTGCCCTGGTATTTTGGTGGGTTCTCAACATGAACGTCACATTGTGCTGTAGTCTCAACCTGAATATGACATTCAGGTGGTGTCTCCGTGTGAACGTCACATGCTGGTGGTGTCTCCGTGTGAACGTCACATGCTGGTGGTGTCTCCGTGTGAACGTCACATGCTGGTGGAGACTCCGTGTGAACGTCACATGCTGGTGGAGACTCCGTGTGAACGTCACATGCTGGGGGAGACTCCGTGTGAACTTCACATGCTGGTGGTGTCTCCGTGTGAACGTCACATGCTGGTGGTGTCTCCGTGTGAACGTCACATGCTCGTGGAGACTCCGTGTGAACGTCACATGCTGGTGGAGACTCCGTGTGAACGTCACATGCTGGTGGAGACTCTGTGTGAACGTCACATGCTGGTGGAGACTCTGTGTGAACTTCACATGCTGGTGGAGACTCCGTGTGAATGTCACATGCTGGTGGTGTCTCCGTGTGAACGTCACATGCTGGTGGTGTCTCCGTGTGAACGTCACATGCTGGTGGTGTCTTCGTGTGAACGTCACATGCTGGTGGTGTCTCCGTGTGAACGTCACATGCTGGTGGAGTCTCCGTGTGAACGTCACATGCTGGTGGAGTCTCAATGTAGCTTTCATATTCTGTCTCGCTCACTGGGGCAGTCCTGCCTTGTGAGCTGTGTCTGCAGTAAATACCGCGTACACCTGCAATACAAAAAGAAGAATCAGATTTAGCACCTTCACCTACATAATATATATATATTATACAACATAAAATCATGAAGAGAAAAGTTCAATATTCCAGTGCAAGGGACAATTAATAATCCCAACATGACAGGGACACAGGGATGACTAATGTTGGCCTTCATATAGAAATTTTGGTTGCCTGGCAGTAATGCCGACCCACTAAAATTAATGGAGTCAGAAAGGGGACTGATTGTTCACTTTCGGGTGCGGGGGAGTAATCTGCAGTGCTTCTCTTTCTTATTATTAAACACCCGGCCTCTTTTATTGTAATCTCTCGAATTGTTGCGGTGGATTGATATAGAAGAGGTCGGGACCGGGAACTGCTGCATTGCCGATTACTCTGCCGCACCCCAAAGTGAAGAAATAAGGGTGACCCCTCATTAATGATCGTGGCAATCCCTATACATGTGTACATATGGGGGGGGGGGCCCCTCATCAATGTTCATGGCAATCCCTATACATGTGTACATATACATACTGGAGTGGCAGCCGCCACCAATGTAGGGACCTGTGTTGGTAGAGCCGTAACTGGTCCCTAGGAGGGTTCCTCAGACTTTTTGTTGATTCTCCTTCTAGGAAAAAGCCAATTGTCTTGTTTGTCTAACTACAATGATAGTTTGTGATTCAGAAGCTGCTGATGAGAATCTTTCAAGAGATTGATGACGTAGTGGATTTTGGTGATGGCTTTTAATTGAAGATTCTCTCTTCAGTCTCAGTGGTAACGCCACAATCTGCCGGTGTCTTTGTGGGAAAGTTACATTCTGCCCGAGTCTCAACAGAATCGATGCATGCTGGAGGGGTCTCGATGTGAATGACACGTGGGTGATTTGAAATTTTTTCCAACTTTTTGGTTATTTTCTTTCCCAGCAGAGTTGTACCCTGCTCATTTAAGTGCAGTCCATCCTTGTTGTAGAGCAAGTTACCAATTGAAAAGTCAGTCCAAGTCTCCATGAAGCCAAACCCCTCCTTCCTGCACCAGTTCTTCAGCCACTTGTTAAGTTCTCTAAGCTCCTGCTGCCTCCTTGGCGTGGCTCGAGGTACAGGCAGTATTTCTGAAAATGCTGCCTTGGAGGTCCTTTTCTTCAATATAGCCCCTAAGTCCCTGAAATCATTTTGTAGGGCATTCCATTTTCTTCTAATGTTGTCGTTGGTTCCAATATGTAACATGACAGCTGGGTCCTCCCCAGCCCCATCCAACAATCCGTCCATCCTATCAACAATGTCCCAAACTCGTGCGACCGGGAAACAATATACTGTTCGTCGATCGCGGTTATGCTGACAGATTGCCCTCTCTGTCCCTCTAATAACCGAATCCCCTACCACCAGGATCTGCCTATCCTTTTCTTTAATCTTGCCCTCATCTTCATGGGAGGAGATATTCAAATGGCTGCCCTGGTATTTTGGTGGGTTCTCAACATGAACGTCACATTGTGCTGTAGTCTCAACCTGAATATGACATTCAGGTGGTGTCTCCGTGTGAACGTCACATGCTGGTGGTGTCTCCGTGTGAATGTCACATGCTGGTGGCGTCTCCGTGTGAAAGTCACATGCTGGTGGTGTCTCCGTGTGAACGTCACATGCTGGTGGAGACTCCGTGTGAACGTCACATGCTGGTGGAGACTCCGTGTGAACGTCACATGCTGGTGGAGACTCCGTGTGAACGTCACATGCTGGTGGAGACTCCGTGTGAACTTCACATGCTGGTGGTGTCTCCGTGTGAACGTCACATGCTGGTGGTGTCTCCGTGTGAACGTCACATGCTCGTGGAGACTCCGTGTGAACGTCACATGCTGGTGGAGACTCCGTGTGAACGTCACATGCTGGTGGAGACTCTGTGTGAACGTCACATGCTGGTGGAGACTCTGTGTGAACTTCACATGCTGGTGGAGACTCCGTGTGAATGTCACAGGCTGGTGGTGTCTTCGTGTGAACGTCACATGCTGGTGGTGTCTCCGTGTGAACGTCACATGCTGGTGGTGTCTCCGTGTGAACGTCACATGCTGGTGGTGTCTCCGTGTGAACGTCACATGCTGGTGGAGTCTCCGTGTGAACGTCACATGCTGGTGGAGTCTCAATGTAGCTTTCATATTCTGTCTCGCTCACTGGGGCAGTCCTGCCTTGTGAGCTGTGTCTGCAGTAAATACCGCGTACACCTGCAATACAAAAAGAAGAATCAGATTTAGCACCTTCACCTACATATATATATATATTATACAACATAAAATCATGAAGAGAAAAGTTCAATATTCCAGTGCAAGGGACAATTAATAATCCCAACATGACAGGGACACAGGGATGACTAATGTTGGCCTTCATATAGAAATTTTGGTTGCCTGGCAGTAATGCCGACCCACTAAAATTAATGGAGTCAGAAAGGGGACTGATTGTTCACTTTCGGGTGCGGGGGAGTAATCTGCAGTGCTTCTCTTTCTTATTATTAAACACCCGGCCTCTTTTATTGTAATCTCTCGAATTGTTGCGGTGGATTGATATAGAAGAGGTCGGGACCGGGAACTGCTGCATTGCCGATTACTCTGTCGCACCCCAAAGTGAAGAAATAAGGGTGACCCCTCATTAATGATCGTGGCAATCCCTATACATGTGTACATATGGGGGGGTGGCCCCTCATCAATGTTCATGGCAATCCCTATACATGTGTACATATGGGGGGGTGGCCCCTCATGAATGGGAAAGAAGGATCCAATGAAAGGGTTTCAGTTATCTTGTATCTATCAATAGTTTAATAATCAGCACATTGATTATCAGTGCAGCCCCCATGAGAGGTGCCCATCTGATGTACCAATCAGTGCCCAACAGCTGCCAGCAGTGCCCCCTAAAAGTCACAGTGCCAATCAGTGTCCATCATAGTGCCAATCAGTGCCAATCAGTGTCCAGCAGTAACACCTGTCAGAACATCATCATCAGTGCCGCCTCATCAGTGCTGCATATCAGTGCCATCTGTCAGTGCTGTACATCAGTGCCAACTCATCAGCGCCCATCAGTGAAGGAGAAAACAACATTTTATGACAAACTAAGAAAAAGTTTTTTTTTTTTTAAATGTGGGTCTTTTTTAGTTTGTTTAGCAAAACATAAAACCCCCAGAGGTGATGAAATACCACCAAAATAAATCTCTATTTGTGGGAAGAAAATGATAAAAAAGGTATAGTGTTGAAATCTGAAAATTGTCCTGGGCAGGAAGGGGGAAATGCCAGGTATTGAAGTGGTGAATCTTCAACTGCCATAATGCTGCACATGTGATCCGTTATGACACTGGCCATTGGATGGTTTGACAGTTTGGTTGAGAGCACAACCAATGTGACAGTTGGCATCACAAAGATCAGATTGTGACTTAACAATCACTTTAATATCCCCTTCTGTTCTATAATTCTATGAAAACAAATAATCAATAATTTGATCGATGAGTGTAGGTGACTTATCCAGAGTACTTTGTGTATCTATCACTATCCATAACACTTACCAATCTCAGTGTCTGTATCCTGGTGATGTCCATTGGCTTTACAGCCGGAACCGAAACATCCAACGACGGCTCTGAAACAGCCGCGCACAAACGCCCGGGTCCTCTTCATCTTGGGGGACTTTTTGGTTGGGGTATCTGCAGGCTGGTCACTAATATCTCCTACCATTGCCCTTCCTTTGCTGGCTTTCTCTTTGGTGTTTTCAGAGAAAACATCTGATTACATTTAAATCGGTTCATTATTAAGAAAAAATATTTAACTTAAGCCCCATACACACGCTCGGACAATCCGCGGACCAGGTCGGTCGGATTTTGTCCGTCGTACTTTGTCCGATGTTGGTGTTGCGTACACACGGTCGGACTACGTTGTCGGAATATCCGGTCTGCAAGAACGTCGTGACGTAAGTCGTCGTCCACGAGATTACAAAAGGGAAGTTCAGCACCACGTCAGGCACCCGTTGGGCTCCTTCTGCTGATCCCGTGTTTATCGAGAGTTAGTGGAAGTTTGGTGACTTAAGATTCGCGCTTCTCAGTTTTCTGACTCAGATCGTTACTGCTCTTCAGTTTGTGCTTGTCGTGCGTATCTGTTTATTAGTGCGTGTAGTCAGTTCGCATTTGTTGGTCATTGCGGCCTATATCTTGATATAGGACGCTTTGATTTGCACTGCTTATTGTCTGCTCGTTTCTGCTATTCAGTTCGTTCTTTCAGGCCTTGCTGTTTATCGGTGCTTTCTGTTTGTCCGTTCTGACCAGCCGACCTTTTGTGACCTTGTGAGCGATGTTTCCCGTGCGTACTCGTCGCCGAGTTCGTGCTGTACGCGGAATTGGTGTCGGGCTTTTAGCTTTGACCCAAGACCCGTCCATGAACAGAGTGACGAGGAGTATGTGGACCAAGAATTGGTTGCTTCAGCGTGACCAGTTCTCGCACATGCCTTTGCTTCGTGAGATCCGGGAGAATAATCCTGATGATTTCAGGAACTTTCTCAGGATGACGGACCCCGATTTTCACCGTCTTTTGGCTTTGCTGACCCCCTTTATCAGCCGGCAGGATACCTGCATGAGACAAGCCATTACTCCGGAGCAGAGGCTTGTTGCCACGTTGAGGTACTTGGCGACAGGGAGAAGTCTTCAGGATTTGAAGTTCTCTTCAGGTATCTCTCCCCAGGCCCTGGGAATCATTATTCCAGAGACCTGTTCTGCCATCATTCAGGTCCTGCAGGAGGACTATATTAAGGTAACATTTATACTTGACTATTCCCTTCTATGTATGCTCTGTTTGCTAATGTCTTCTATTTTTGACCTCCTTCCCTAATTACCATGATTGCAATATGCTCTAATATGCTGTGCCCCTTTTCTCCTTCATGCATTTTTCCCTTCACTTACCTCCCCAGCATGCTCTTCTGCCCCAATAGACACCTATGGCCTAGTCACTTAGGCAATGTATTTTGTCTGCTGCATAGTATTGTTTGCCCCCAAACACCCCCTAAAATATGCACAAATGTTTGCTGTGTGGTTTACTTCATGTTGAGCCCCTTTTTTTTTTTTTTTGGTGGGGGGGGGGGGGCAAACTCATTATGAACCCCCTCCCCCAACTGCTCTGTCAGATGGTACCAATCCTCTATCTGCTGCCTTTCCCAAGGTCAATACACACTATATACCTACCTCTTTATAGTGGGCATCTTTACGGATGAATTCTGCAAAGCATGTAGTACAAGGGGCTGCCTCCATACTTTCCATTTCCTCTTTTTTTGTCTTCTTTCCCTCCTATTAGCTTGCTTGTTAATTTCGTAATGTCACAATGTGCTTGCCTTTTTTTGTGTGGGGGGGGGGGGGGGGGGTTAATGTTATTTTATCTTTCCTGGGGGCTGCCAATAGTGTTAAGTACAGAGGGGCTGGCCAAACTAGCACACATTATTGAGCCATTTGCCAATCAATGAAGTGCAGAGGGTTACCTGTAACCCCCCCCCCCCCAAAACCCTAGTTATTGCCAATGGCCCATCAGAAGTGGGGGGATTGATGGGGGGTGAGTCATCTGTGAAGGGGAGCCTCTACTTTTCTGTGCAAATACTTTCCAGCCTCCAATTTTATACAATGCTCTTGTTCCAAGATGTTGATTGTCTAATCTGCTTGCAATGTTTAAGTGCAAAGTGACTAATTTTTTTTTCTTGTTTCACTCCACAGTTCCCTTCCACGCCACAGGAATGGCAGACTGTGGCCTCCCACTTTGCCAGCCGTTGGGACTTTCCTAACTGCGGAGGGGCAATTGATGGGAAACACGTCCGCATCGTCCCACCGCCCAACTCGGGGTCCTACTATTATAATTATAAAGGGTTTAATAGTGTAGTGATGTTGGCGGTGGTGTCGGCAACATACGAGTTTATGTATGTGGACGTGGGGATGAACGGCCGGATCTCGGATGGTGGTGCCATTACGAACACGGAGTTCTACTGGCGTCTCCAAAGTGGCAGTCTCTGCTGCCGAAGGACTCCCCTTCGTCTTTGTCGCAGATGAAGCGTTTGCGTTGACTCCCCATGTGATGAGGCCATTCCCGATGAGGACCCTCACCCCGGACCAGAGGGTCTTCAACTACAGGCTGTCCAGAGCCAGAAGAGTGGTGGAGAACACTTTTGGCATCCTGGCCAGCCGCTTCCGCCTGTTCCTGACGGCATTTAACTTGGCGGAATACAAACTGAACCACATAGTTCTTGCCTGTTGCATATTGCACAACTTCCTCAAAAGACATAACAGGAACTATGTGGTGCCCGTTGGCCCAGATGTGGAGGGCCCTCCAAATGCAGACCTCACAGCCCTTCAAGTGGCACGTCCAGGCTTGCCCCCTCTAAATGCCCGCGTGGTCCGCGAGCAATATATGGAGTACTTTGTGGGTAGGGGGGCCATTGCTCTGCCTGACGATGTGTGAGAGGCATTTTTTAATAAATCTGATATTTTAACCAACCTCTGATTTCTTGTCATTTCAGTCTTCTTTTTAGCTTATTTTACTTTGACATTTTTTCCCTTTGCCTTCGACAGTGGGAATGCACTTTCTGGGCAAAAGGAGGTAACAGTCTCTTCTTCCCAAAAAGATTATTCTCATGTTGTGTGTTTGCTACCTAATCTTTGGTCTAGAGAAGGTTTGTCCTGCATAACTGACAGCCAAAATACTCCTTTTCATCACCAGGTCTGACATGTGTGTATTCAGAAAAATGCTGTGCTCCGTGTTTTCGTACAAAGCACTGTGGGTGTCATTTACATAAGTCAAATCCGCTATGCTCTACAAGTGCATTGAAAAAGTTCCCTGGGAAAGGAATTTGCAGTGCAAAGTGGATTTGCCTTTAGTAAATAACACCCATTGCCCCCCATATCCTTTACATTTTACATACATAATGCATTGTGTTTTTTAAATAAGGAAGCCACACATTTAGAAAAATAAAAAAGTTTACTTGGAAAACATTCACAAGTGCGTTTACAATCTTCACGCCAAAACTGACAACATCTTGGTTATTTACAACATTGTTTACAAACATTCCGCAATTGGTAAAACCAGGCATGGAGCTAACCAGAACCTATGAACTAGGAAAGTTCAACTTTGTAAAGTGAAGACAAGATCAGACATGACTATATTTTCAAAGTGTGTTTGATCTTGCCTTCATCACATGGGGGGTTCACCCCCGAAAAGTGGAAATTTGGAACATGCACACAATTTGGGTCTGAAAATGGTCATTAGATGGTAAAACACATGCCTAGAAGCTTCAAAAGTGCCATTTTCCATCATGGGGATGAATGGACGTTTTTTGGGGGTGCAACCCCTTCACCACAACCACTTTCGTAGTTCGTAAAGTGTTTGCACCCCCAAAAAAACGTTGCCATTCATCCACCATGATGGGAGCTAGCACATGTGGACACAATGTGTGCATGTTCCAAATTTCACACAGTTTTAAAGTTGCAAATGTGTTCAGAAGCTGGCACAAATGTGTGTTAATTACTTGGTGCGTTTTCATATTTTTCCTAAAACATCAATGATGTTCTTTAATTTTTGTTGAACATCATTGATGTTTTGCTTTATGTAATCTAGATCTCTATTGCAGACCATTATCTCTCCGATGAGTACGTGGGCACTCTCTGTGGTAAAGTGCGATTTTTCTTCCACAACATCCACGTCACCTAAAAACCACAAACAAACAAAAATGGGGTGTTGGAAATGAGGCAGCCATACATGGATTAGCTTACCAGTAGCTGTGTTCTCACACACTCACCTGTTGTGGTGACAATTTCTCCAAGTTCGATGATCTCTCCTTCCTCCTCCTCCTCCTCCTCTGCTTCTGCTCTTTCCCCTTTTTTGGGAGGTGTTGGTTTGGGGGTTTCCGCAGACGGCCCAAGTTTTCTCTCCCCTATGAGAATGTACAAAAGGAAGATTTAGCAAGACTATCTATTGAGGGCAGAAATAGGAAATGACAAACATTGCTTGAAAGTGACGGACACTATTTTAGTTTGGCCAGTTCCAAATGGCAACAACATGAATGTAGTCACTTTGTAAAGGTGCTAAACTGACTAGCTTTTTGGTAGAAGTTTGTGTGATGGAGACCCCCCTCTAGTATCCACTGGAGCACATGTGTGGAAAAGCCTAATAAAAAGTGGGTTTGGGTGTCCCAGCACTAGTGCTCTAGAGTCCAGATGGGTAAACAGCTACTGGGTGACCTCTCCTTTACATTGAATAAATTGGCTTGACATTCTTGATGACATTTCTAGTGAGAACAAACTTCCTTTCCCCAAAAAAAAACACCAAACCACGTATTATAAGTGGCCGAACGTTCGAGGTTGCGTACGATCGAATGGACACACACACGACCATGACAGTGGCAGAAAGATCGAGGCTGAGTACGATCGAATGCACAGACGAACATGAAAGTGGCCATTTTGGAATGTACAACTTTGTAAAAATCAAACCACATGGAGCAGTATGCAAGCAAGAAATCAAACACAAAACACAACTACTTACTTTTTTGAAGAATTCGCTTGATCTTTCTGTACTGATCGGCCTCCCTCAGTTTCAGGTCTGACCAGCGTTTCCTCAGTTGCTCCTTGGATCGTTGTACCCCAAAATGATTGTACAGCCTTCTCACAACTTTAGACATGATCTTGGCCTTGCGGACATTGGGGTTGAGGTAAGGCCCATACTTCCCATCATAGTCGCTCCTCTTTAATATGTCCACCATCTCCAACATTTCTCCAAATGACATATTTGAGGCCTTGAATTTCAGGCTCCGGGATCGGGACGTTTGTGCCTCCGGACTTTCCTCGTCCACCTCCTCGTTGGGGGGATATTTGGGGCGCACCTGCTGTGTCCCCGCCATGTGCTCTCCCCACTGCGCCGTAAAGAGAAGGGGTGGGGAATAGACGAGAAAGATCGTCAGGGGCGGGCGGAGTTTGACGCATGCGCACTGTATATAAAACGTCACACGCCTGTGTCGTAGCCACGATCTGGGAGACGAGGGGAGAGAAAGCTCACGCACGAGACGATCGCTACAAACGAAGGTACAATTTGACGTTGGTACATAACTAGCCTAGACTGATTAGAACTTGAGGCTTCTTTATGGATAAGATTAGGAGAGTTTAGGCTGACATTATTTATATTGTTTTGTGTGGCGTTGTGTCTTGCAGAGGTGATGGAGGCCTTCTACGACGTGAGCTTTCTACCCCTCTTCATTGATAAATACCGGCAATTCCCCCTCTTATGGCAGGCGAAACACAGGGATTATAGCAACAGACCAAAGAGGTACGCAGCCCTGCTGAAACTTGTGGCATTTGTAAAGCCTACCCTGCCCATGGCAACCGTGGCAAACTTAAAAGTGAAGATCAACAACATGAAGAGTACCTATTTCGGGGAGCGCAATAAGGTCCGGAAGTCCCAAGCATCTGGAGCTGCAGCAGCTGATGTCCATGTCCCCACGCTCTGGTACTATGAGAGGCTCCACTTTCTCAAAGACCAGGCTACTGTCAGGAAGTCACTCTCGACTCTTCCTTGCACGCGTCCTTCCACGCACGCCACCCCTGATGAGGCTTCCGAGGACCAACCTGGGCCTTCCAGTATGGAATATGTGCAGGTGCCCAGCTTGTTCCAGGTATAGTAGTTTTGTAACCAGTTTGGGGAATAATGAATGATGTTCAGTTAATTCAGGATCCCCAATTGCTTATTTCCTAACGTGATTGACATATCAACAGACAGTGGTGTGGGAGACATTTTTGGGAAGAATCTAAACTGCAGGGCTGAGAATTGTATGGTTTTGTATTTGAAAACATTTTGCAACAGTCACTAGATGAGAATTGTGTGTGTTTGATGAACAAATAACTGAAACTATGTCCCTTTTTCATACACAGGAAGACCTCGGCCAGGAGGTGGCTGTGGAAGGTGGCAGTCAGGAGGAGGCAGGGGGTAGTGGCAGCCAAGAGGGGGGTAGGCGTAGGAGCCTGACTGTCTCCCAAGTCTCTCCCCTCCGCCTTCCCTACAGAAGGGCGAAAAACATGGGGGAGGTGGGAGAGTCAGCGCTCCAGCTGATCAGAGATGCCTCAGCCTCCCTCTATGCCACACCCACCTACGAGGAGGCCTTTGCCTCCTTGGTTACCAGTAAATTTACGGGTATGGAGGCGGGGCAACGCAGCATGTGTGAGGAGGTCATCCTCAAAATACTAAATGAGGGGATGGCTGGGGAGATGACTCCCCTCACACATGTTTGCGAGAGTGACCTTGCTCCGCCTCCTCCTCCTCCTTCTGCCACCCCACCAGCACCAGCACCACGGCGTGGAAGGAAGCGTACAAGGAAGACAAGAGAGTGATGACCTTGATTCAGTCTGGTCTGAGAGAAGATGGAGCCTCTCGTAGGACCAGAGCCTGGGGACCTAGATGGCATCTGCTGCAGTTCCGGATGTTTTGGACTTCAGGACCAGATTGCGCTCCCTTATTATTTAGATAGGTACTCTTCATGCCCCCAATTGTTTAAGTCTGTAAAATGATGGTTGCCATGGGTGTCCAAGGCTTTGCAAATTCCCCAAGTTTCACCATGGCTGCGTTCCTCTTTGGTTTGTTGCTGAGACCTAAATAAATGTTTTTTTGATTTGAAATAATCATTGACTATTGTGTTTTACTTTTCTACAATGACAGTTTTTCTTTGAGTAGGCAGGTACATTTCACTAATCCTAAAGTAGAATTAACAAGGGGCACCAACAACCAACAAACTCCTAGTAAATTTAAGCAAGAAATACAAATGTTAATAATGTGGTTTTGCTAAGTTGAGACATACAAACCCCCTCCAAAAAACAAAAAAATTCTCCTTCTAATATGTATTCCCCAAAAAAAATAAAAAAAATAAAAAAATCATGGTAAAAAAATAACAAAGATTGTATTACGATCTGAGTAAAAATAAACATGTAGTGTATAAATGCTGCAAAGTAATAAAGAAGTAAGTTTGTGAGAAGTGCGGGTGAATAGGAGCAGCTAAAAGATGTCATTCTTGTTGCATTGTAAAGAAAAAGAGAATGCGCTGCATTAAAGACATTTTAACATTGCAGCGTGACGAATGTGCTGTGTCGATTAGGAAAGGTAGTTTTACCTGACCGAGCGCTTCCGTCACAGAATTTCTTCTGAGCATGCGTAGCACTTTGTCCGTCGGACAAGCGTACACACGCTCGGATTTGGTGTGATCGGACCGTGTTGACGGCAAATCTTTCCAGCAGGAGATAAGACTTTGTCCGTCGGACAAACCGACGAACACTGTCCGATGGTGCATACACACGGTCTGATTTTTCAACAACCTTGTCCGATCGGACCAAATCCATGAAAAAGTCCGACCGTGTGTATGGGGCTTTAAAGGAGCCATGTCCTTATTTGTGAGCTTTGTGAATTCAGCCAGTGGCGGAACTACCGCCATAGCGACACACGCGGCCGCTATGGGGCCCGCAGCTGCTATGGGGCCCCTGGGGAGGAGGAGGAAAGCATACTGCCGGGGCCGGGGGGGGTGGCGAGCACTGCCCGCACGGTCCCCCAGCCAGGGGAAGTGAGGAGAGGAAGAGGCGCGCTGTCCGTACAAGGCAGCAGAGCGCTGTGTAATAGCTAACATTTGAATGCCCTGTGAGTTCCCGGGGCTCACCGTCACATAGCCCCACCTCTTGGCCCGACGCTTTTGATAGACAGAACGCCGGTCCAATGCGGGACATGTGACGTCATCAAAGGCGCCGGGCCAAGAGGTGGGGCTATGTGACGTTGAGCCCGGGGAACTCACAGGGCATTCAAATGTTAGCTATTACAGCGCTCTGCTGGACAGCGCGCCTCTTCCTCTCCTCACTTCCCCTGGCTGGGGGACCGTGCGGCCGGTGCTCGCCCCCCCCCCCAATCTGAGAGAGCCCCACGCTCGCCAAAAGGGCTGCTGCAGTCTGGCTCACCTCTTCCACTGCACAGGTGAGGCTGCATTGGGCACGGGGAAGGCTACATTGGGCACGAGAGAGGCTGCATTGGGCACGAGAGAGGCTGCATTGGGCACGAGAGAGGCTGCATTGGGCACGGGGAGGCTGCATTGGGCACGGGTGAGGCTGCATTGGGCACGGGTGAGGCTGCATTGGGCACGGGTGAGGCTGCATTGGACACGGGGAGGCTGCATTGGGCATGGGTCAGGCTGCATTGGGCATGGGTGGGGCCACGCTGCATTGGGCACGGGTCAGGCTGCATTGGGCATGGGCAGGCCACGCTGCATTGGGCACGGGTCATGCTGAATTGGGCACGGGTCATGCTGCATTGGGCACAGGTGAGGCCACGCTGCATTGGGCAAAGGTGAGGCTGCATTGGGCACGGGTGAGGCTGCATTGGGCACGGGTGAGGCTGCATTGGGCACTGGACACGTTGCATTGGGCACAAGTGGGCACAGGTGAGGCAGTATTGGGCACAGGTGAGGCAGTATTGGGCACTGGCCATGCTGCTTTGGGCACAGGTGAGGCTGCATTGGACACTGGACATGCTGTATTGGGCACAGACCACGCTGCATTGGGCACAGGTGAGGCAGTATTGGGCATGGGCAGACCACGCTGCATTGGGCACAGGTGAGGATTATTGAAGCGCTAACACCGGGTGTTTGGAGTATCTTTATCTGTTGATTAAACTTTCTGGAATACATATATTGCTATTGTGGTGTAGGATCTGGGCTCTTTCTTTCTTCTCAGACTCGAACCACACACCCTTTGAGCCCCGCCCTTTAAACCACGCCCACTATTTAATTTAAGCCCCGCCATTTTTTTGTGGGGGGGGGGGGGCCCATACAACATTTTGCTATGGGGCCCTGTGATTTCTAGTTACGCCCCTGAATTCAGCCTATAGGATCAGTATACGGATGTAATAGGGATATACGGCTCCTGGAAGAACATGTTATTGTGAATGAGATTTAACCCTTACAGTCCCATGGCTGAAATAAAGGTCTCTATTCTTATGATAACATTGTGAATGGAGCCTTAGAAATCCTCCCCGCACATCAAATCTTTTCATTTCTTTTATTTTATCCAATTATTTCTCCATTTTTAACCCTTTCACTGCCAAATCATCATGTTTTTCATGTTTAACCCTTTCTATGAACCCTTTTTTTTTTCAAAACATATATTTTTTTAAGTTTTATTTTTTTAACCCTTACAGTGACAACCCAATGTGTTTTTCACATTTCTTGCCTATATCTTAAAGTATAACTAAAGGAAAACTTGTTTATAGTTAATGTTGGATGGAGTGGAGAGGGATTAGAACCCCTGTCAGGTTTTTATTGCTGTCTGCGCCCCTTTAGGGAGATTTATTCTCTACAACTGCCAAATCTATTTTTTTTCCTCTGAGTTTTTAACCCTTTCATTACCAAACTATATTGTTCGTTTGTTTCAACCGTTTAACTGTCAAACCAAGAAACCCTCTCCCCTCCCCCTACACACACAATGTTTGTCTTTATTTCTATTTTATCTTGTATCTGGTATGCGGGGGATGGTGGGGACTCGGTATAAAAGAGGGCACAGCACATTACACATGGGGCTATGGGGAGGGAGGAGCCAATGCCAGAGGGGGGAGGGGTGAGCGCTGATTTTGGCTCTCCCAGCATTCCATAGTTTGTGAAATGATGAAGGTCCCAGTCACTCCTCTGACATACACCTGGATGACAAACAGCCAACAAGCATAGCGCCCCCTATTGATTTCAGTGCGTTGCCCTATGCCCCACAAGAGTGACAAAGTAGCTCATGACGCGTTCCGCTTTGTTTTATTTCCCACGCATTTTGCCACATTTCTTGTATTGGGGGGACATTTACAATAAATGGCACTACAAGCGTGAGGCACATATTTTTGCGTGTTCCGGGATTGCGTGGAAACGTGCGTTTCTTTGCGCATTACCAAAACGTGCAGATGGCTGAGATTGGGGGAGAGGGGGAGGGGCACATTTTCTGGGTTATGGGGGGTCTCACTGTTGCTATGGAGATAAAGGGTCTCGCTGTGTAATTGGTGTCTCCACAGAGGGCCGTACAAGCCCAGAGGACCAACAAACCTGTCCAGGGAATTGGCAGGAAAGCTGCAGGTATCGGCGCCGGAGAAGAGGAGTCTGCAGAGCCAATCCAACAGGTAGGCCATGTGATAATGATCAGTCCCCCAAGGAGCTTACAATCTAATCTCCCTAATTCATACACGTACTAGGGCCAATCTACCTCCCAGCATATCTTTGTAGTGTGGGAGGAAACCCACGCAGGCGCAGGGAGAACATGCAAACTCCAGGCAGCAGGTGGCGCTGTGGTTGGGCATTGAAGCGACGACCCCGGTGCTGCCAGGCAGAAGAGCAAACCACTTCATTCCTGTAACTTGTGGTGGGACTGCAGCTTCTTGTTGTATGTTTCTATGCTGCACTGCATGTGGGTGAAGCTGGACCCGTAGGAAGATCTTAGTCTGCCAAAGACAAGCAGTTACTCATTGGGCCGTTTTATATTTAAATGTCATTTTATTACAAAGAGAGAAATGAGAGTCAAAAGAGAAGAGGTTGTATAGAGAGGGAAGATGGTGGGGGGAGGGGCGGTGCTTGGAGGATATTATGGGATAGAAATCTGCTGATGGATCTGGTGCCTTTCTGGGCACTGGAATGTGGGAGGGGCTTCATATAGATTGCGGGAGGGGCTTATTCATAAAAGCGCGTTGTCCCATGACCTTGTCATTTCCTTGTTGGGTGATTGGTGGAAATCCATTGAGGGGGGAATATATCTATTGGATGAAGAAACGCTGATTTGGTGGTTTTTGGTGATAGAATAACGTGTGATTGGCCCAGAGGTCCTCAGGGTTCTGAGGGGAGGGGCATTAGCACCATCACTGGCGGGGGAGGGGCACTTTTTCTATTGAATTTTAAGGATAAAAGCACGGGGGATGGGATGACGTTTGATAAATACAAGAAGGCGGAATTTTGTGGATGAACATTTTCAAGGACTTTTTTGGGGGTTTTTTTTTTTTCACGTTTTTCACAAATCTGGATATTGATTTGATGATGTAATGTGCAGCGTTGTATCCCGTGTTTTATCTTCATATGTCTTTCACAAATGTGAATATTTAGGATTTAGACCCCTTTCACACTGCGGCAGTTTTCAGGTGTTTTAGCGCTAGAAATATCGCCTGAAAACCACCTCCCATTCACTGCAATGTGTTTTTTTCTTTGTTGCGCTATAAACAAAAAAGGGCGACAATTTTGAAAAAAAACTCCAATATCTTTTACTTTTTGCAATAATAAACATCCCCCAAATATATATATAAAAAAAAGTTTTTTTCCCTCAGTTTAGGCCGATACGTATTTTTCTACATATTTTTTGGTAAAAAAAAATTGCATTAAGTGTATATTGATTGGTTTGCGCAAAAGTTAAAGCGTCTACAAAATAGGGGATAGTTTATGGCATTTTTATTATTAATTCTTTTTCACTAGTAATGGCGGTGATCTACGATTTTTATCGGGACTGCGACATTATGGCGGAAACATCGGACAATTTTGAGATATTTTTGGGACCATTGTCATTTATACAGCGATCAGTGCTATACAAATGCATTTATTACTGTAAAAATGTCACTGGTAGTGAAGGGGTTAACACTAGGGGTGATCAAGGGGTTAATTGTGTTCCCTGGGAGGTGATTCTAACTAAAGGGGGGAGGGGACTCTGTAGGGGAGATGACAGATCGCTTTTCATACTCTGTCTCTTGTCTCCTCAGAGAACTGGAAACTGGGTGTTTACACACACAGATCCCGGTCCTCCATGTGTCAGCCGCGATCGCGGGAGCCCGGCGGTGATCGTGACCGACGGGCACTCGCATCGGCTCCGTGGGCGAGCACCGGGGGCGCCCCTACTGGCCACAGTGCGTATCGATGTAACATAATGTCGCTTCGCCCAGCCGTGCCATTCTGCCACAATAAAACTGCATCGGGCTGGTCGGCAAGTGGTTCAAATCGCCCTGCTAGCGACCGATGAGCGTCGCATAAGCACCGCTTTAACAGCACTAAAGCACCGATAAAACGAACATCTATACACAACCTCAACACACCCTTTACATCTATACACAACCTCAACACACCCTTTACATCTTTACACAACCTCAAGACACCCTTTACATCTATACACAACCTCAACACACCGATGAAGAAACCGAAGGATGAAGAAAGGAAGACCAGAAGAAAGAAGAAAGAAGATTTTAATAAAGGAATTGTCAAAGACCGTCTCCTGTCATTTTTACCATTTTTGGTGAAATGGTAGGGGTACAAAAAGTACCCCCTTACCATTTCACACAGGGGGGGGGGGCCGGGATCTGGGGGTCTCCTTGTTAAAGGGGGATTCCAGATTCCGATAAGCCCCCCACCGCAGACCCCCACAACCACGGCCAGGGTTGTGGGGAAGAGGCCCTTGTCCTCATCAACATGGGAACAAGGTGCTTTGGGGTTGTTGAGGGCATGTGGACTGGTACGGTTCAGGCGGGAGGGGGGGGGGGGCGCTATCGCCCCCCTCTTTTCCTGCGGCTGCCAGGTTGCGTGCTCGGATAAGGGTCTGGTATGGATTTTGAGGGGGACCCCACGCCATTTTTTTTGGCTGGGGTTCCCCTTAAAGTCCATCCCAGACCTCAATTTTTTTTTTTGTGGGCTCGGGTCCCCCTTAATATCTATCCCAGACCTGAAGGGCCTGGTTATTAAATTTGGGGGGACCCCCACGCTTTTTTTTTTTGTTTTTTATCAATGAATGACAGTTCTCTGTGTTACGGGAGCCATCAATTCATTAGCCGCGAGTGCTTTTAAATAGCTTTTTTCCCTTCAAAAATTATACTTTTTGCAGGGACAGTTTTAAGCACAGGAAACCTGCCCCCCTTCACAGGCAACCTATAGACACCACCCAGATGTGATACTGCAATGCTGTACTAACAGCACGCACACCCAAATCCCCAGAAATACAACACATATTCTCAGCAGTCAGCAGCACACTGACACGCTGACACTGAAACACAATATGCGAGGCCGCCGCCGCGGGGCATGTACAAAAGCCCCTGAGCTATAATTGGCTACAGGCATCCTGCCTGTAGCCAATTATGGCTCTCCTCGCTGCCGGCGCTGTGATTGGCCAAGCATGCGGGGTCACAGTGCATGCTTGGCCAATCATCAGCCAGCATTGCACTGCGACTGGCGCAATGCATTGCGGGCCGCTCGCATCACACGAATGTGATGCGAGCGGCCCAAATAGTTCTGGGCTCGCCGAACGGGCGAACGCCGATGTTCGATTCGAACATGGGTTCGAATCGAACACCGGGCCCATCCCTACTCAAGACACCCTTTACATCTATACACAACCTCCACACACCCTTTACATCTTTACACAACCTCAAGACACCCTTTACATCTATACACAACCTCAAGACACCCTTTACATCTATACACAACCTCAACCCACCCTTTACATCTATACACAACCTCAACACACCCTTTACATCTATACACAACCTCAAGACACCCCATTCTAAAATGTAAAAACGAAACCAATAGTTTTAAATCTTATAGCAGCATCCATGCACACGGGTCACCCAGCTAGGGTTGCTACCTGTCTAAGATTCACCCAGACAGTCCAGGTTTTTAATCATATGTCCAGGTTTCAGTCTGCCTGATACCCAGACACATTATTCAGACTGGGCTGTGGCTCCCGAAGTAACCAAGACATGCAAATCTGTTGCCGTCCAGGAGACGTGCGTGGCTGTTTGGGGGCAGGTGCAGCATCACTGGGGGGCGAGGGAATGATGACAGCAAGAGTATGTTTGGCCACACCCACTGTTTGCAGCAGGGCGCTACGTGTCGGCACTGAGCTGTTTGTTGCTGCAAGTCTGTGCTGACAGGAGGTCTGACTAGGACACGGCCTAACTAAAGGGGCAAATAATCCTTATCTGGGGGGACTGACAGGCTGACCTATCACTGCAACCAATGACAGGTCCACGCTGAGGGAAGTCTGACTGGGCCCGGATCATTCCATCAAGGGTCGCCTGTGCTCTCAGCTGTGAATCTGGTCCTGAAGAAGTCCTCATCCAGGTCCTGTATGACCCAGTTCCTTTCATTCTGGGTTTGCTGAATTTCCAAGAACCATGTTGGGGAGATCCATACCGGACCCTTGTGAGCCACCATTCGTACCAGATCTAAGCCTATCTGACCCCCAGACTGAAAAGCTGGGGGCAGTGGCGTAACTAGAACCCTCAGGGCCCGATGCAAGAAACCATGGAGTGCCCCCCCCCGACCTCCAGACAAAGCTCTTTACTCCGAGCCCGATGTTGGAACACCAGGGCCCAGTCACAAGTGGGTGGCTGCATATAAAGGAACCGATTTTTTCATTTTTTTATAAAAACACATATATATATATATATATATATATATATATATATATATATATATATATATATATATATATATAAACCAGTAACAGCTGGTGCTCAAAATTTTTAGGGAGGCGCAAGCAAACTGAAAAATTCAGAAATAAAAACATCAAACGCCACCACTGTACCATCAAATGTCGCCACTGTGCCAATCAATTGCAGCCACTGTACCATCAAACGCCACCACTGTAGCATCAATGTCGCCACTGTGCCCATTACATGCTGCCACTGTGCCCATCAAACGCCACCACTGTAGCATCAAATGTCACCACTGTGCCATCAAACTCTGCCGCTGTGCCATCAAATGCTGCCAGTGTGCCCATCAAATGCTGCCAGTCTGCCCATCAAATGCAGCCGGTGTGCCCATTAAATGCTGCTGGTGTGCCAAATGCTGCCACTGTGAATCCCCACCGCCCGCTCGCACACCCACACGCATGCACACCCACACACATATGCATGCACACCCACACACATGCATGCACACCCACACACATATGCATGCACACACACACACACACACACACACACACGCATGCACCCCACACACACACACATGCATGCACCCCACCCCCCCCACACACACACACATGCATGCACCCCCCCCACACCCCCCCCACATGCATGCACCCCCCACACACATGCATGCACCCCCCCACACACACACATGCATGCACCCCCCCACACACACACATGCATGCACACCCACACACACACATGCATGCACACCCCCACACACACATATGCATGCACACCCACACACATGCATGCATACCCCCCGCACGCACACACACACACACTCACACACACACACATGCATGCACCCCCCCACACACACACATGCATGCATGCACACCCCCCACACACACACAGCAGCCCCCCCCCACACATGCATGCCCCCCACACACACACACACCCACACACATGCAGGCCCACCCACACACACACACACACACAACACATGCATGCACCCCCACACCACCCCACACACAAATGCATGCACCCCCCACACACACATGCATGCATCCCCCCACACACATGCATGCACCCCCCTCCACACACACATATGCATGCATACACACCCCCACACACATGCACCCCCCCCCCCCCCACCAACACACACATGCATGCACACACATATAAACACACATACAGTGGGGGGCGAGGGAATGATGACAGCAAGAGTATGTTTGGCCACACCCACTGTTTGCAGCAGGGCGCTACGTGTCGGCACTGAGCTGTTTGTTGCTGCAAGTCTGTGCTGACAGGAGGTCTGACTAGGACACGGCCTAACTAAAGGGGCAAATAATCCTTATCTGGGGGGACTGACAGGCTGACCTATCACTGCAACCAATGACAGGTCCACGCTGAGGGAAGTCTGACTGGGCCCGGATCATTCCATCAAGGGTCGCCTGTGCTCTCAGCTGTGAATCTGGTCCTGAAGAAGTCCTCATCCAGGTCCTGTATGACCCAGTTCCTTTCATTCTGGGTTTGCTGAACATCTGGAATTTCCAAGAACCATTTTGGGGAGATCCATACCGGACCCTTGTGAGCCACCATTCTTACCAGATCTAAGCCTATCTGACCCCCAGACTGAAAAGCTGGGGGCAGTGGCGTAACTAGAACCCTCAGGGCCCCGATGCAAGAAACCATGGAGGGCCCCCCCCCCGACCTCCAGACAAAAGCTCTTTACTCCGAGCCCAATGTTGGAGCACCAGGGCCCAGTCACAAGTGGGTGGCTGCATATAAAGGAACCGATTTTTCATTTTTATATAAAAACACACATAATATATATATATTATATATATAATATATATATATATATATATATTATATATATATATATAAACCAGTAACAGCTGGTGCTCAAAATTTTTAGGGAGGCGCAAGCAAACTGAAAAATTCAGAAATAAAAACATCAAACGCCACCACTGTACCATCAAATGTCGCCACTGTGCCAATCAATTGCAGCCACTGTACCATCAAACGCCACCACTGTAGCATCAAATGTCGCCACTGTGCCCATTACATGCTGCCACTGTGCCCATCAAACGTCACCACTGTAGCATCAAATGTCACCACTGTGCCCATCAAACTCTGCCGCTGTGCCATCAAATGCTGCCAGTGTGCCCATCAAATGCTGCCAGTCTGCCCATCAAATGCAGCCGGTGTGCCCATTAAATGCTGCTGGTGTGCCAAATGCTGCCACTGTGAATCCCCACCGCCCGCTTGCACACCCACACACATGCATGCACACCCACACACATATGCATGCACACCCACACACATGCATGCACACCCACACACATATGCATGCACACCCACACACACACGCATGCACCCCCCCACACACACATGCATGCACCCCCCCACACACACACACACACATGCATGCACCCCCCACACCCCCCACATGCATGCACCCCCCACACACACATGCATGCATGCACCCCCCCCACACACACACGCATGCATGCACCCCCCCACACACACATGCATGCACACCCACACACACACATGCATGCACACCCCACACACACACATATGCATGCACACCCACACACATGCATGCATACCCCCCGCACGCACACACACACACACATGCATGCACCCCCCCCCCCACACACATGCATGCCCCCCCCCCACACACACACACATGCAGGCACCCCCCACACACATGCATGCACCCCCCCACACACACATGCATGCACCCCCCACACACACACAAATGCATGCACCCCCCCCACACACACACATATGCATGCATACACACCCCCACACACATGCACACCCCCCCCCCCACACACACATGCATGCACACACATATAAACACACATACAGTAGATAGTCTTATAAAATAAATGTCAGACATTTACAGTACCTTCTTCCTGCCGGGTACTGCACTGTAGGGGGAGACAAAGAGCACAGCACACACTGTTTTCACTTTAGCTATGTGAGGACGCGCTCCCTGCACAAAGTGCCATTACAGTTCGGCGATCTCAGCCTCCCCTCCTATCAAAGATTACAGGGGGCTCTCAAGGGCCCCCTGCAGCAAGGGGCCCGGTCGCCATGGCGATCTCGGCTACCCCTATAATTTTGCCACTGGCTGGGGGGTCCATTACTTTTAGTGAGTAGAGATACAAGAGGGGTGTGTGTCACATCACGGAGTGAGTTTATTTGGAGCACTTCAGCACTTAGAAGAAGATTGGAGCACAAGAGCACTTTATTATATTACTTTATTATATTGGGACCTTATTTGCATTACACTTTTTCATTGGTTGTTTTCTGGACTTTACATTTGATTTTACCATTTGCAATTTTTTTCACAGTTGCAAGCGCTGTATTTATTTATGTTTTACGTGCGCTGCAATACTACTCTCCTTGGGGCACCCAGAGATGTCCCAGGTCAATGTGCCCTGTGCCACTATTGTCTTGGGGTTTGGCTTGAAGAAAAGGTGGCAAACCTACCCCCAGCATTAGAGGTGATTTATACCTCCACCTTTGCAAACTGGTACTGACTATTATTCTGGTGTTTCTCTTCTCCCTCTGTGTCTTTTTCTTTCTCTGCCAACATGATCCCAGTGCTGGCAGAAGAAGGGGGATGAATTACCACCAAAAGAAAGCTCTATTTGTGTGATTAAAATGCCATATATGTGTACAGTGTAACATGACCGAGTAATTGTCATTAAAAGTGTGACAGCGCTGAGAGCAGGAAATTGGTCTGGGCAGGAAGGGGGTGAAAGTGTCCATAATATGGGGGGGGGGGAAGGAACAGTGGTTCTCCGACCAGGACATAGCCAGGAAGGGATCACATGTCCCCTATGGTAGGTTCATAGTGATCTCTGACCAGGATATAGACAGGAGGGGATCACATGTCCCCTATGGTAGGTTCATAGTGATCTCCGACCAGGACATAGACAGGAAGGGATCACATGTCCCCTATGATATGTTCATAGTGATCTCCGACCAGGATATAGACAGGAAGGGATCACATGGCCCCTATGGTATGTTCATAGTGATCCCTGACCAGGACATAGACAGGAAGGGATCACATGTCCTCTACGGTAAGTTCATAGTGATCCCTGACCAGGATATAGACAGGAAGGGATATAGGCTAGGATATAGGCAGCTGGAACAGCCAGGAATCTACTACCCAACCAAACCGAGTCCTCACACATAGGGCACCACACGATCGACTTGCTGGCTTTAGTCTATGCGGCGGCAAGTCTGATACCTAGACTGATAAAAGGACAAACCCGGATCAGGATCAACATCTTCACACATAGGGCACCACACGATCAACTTGCTGGCTTTAGTCTACGCGGCGGCAAGTCTGATACTTAGACTGATAACAGGACAAACCCGGATCCGGATCATCAGCTCAGTCATCCAAGGACCATTAAACTTCATCCTCTGGCCATGTGCTACTTTAAATATTCAGCAGAAGTCCTCCACAGACTAAGAAATTCCACCGCAACTTTGCCAGCTCCCATTCAAAAAATTCTACGGAAAGAACATCTATTAAAGACCGATCTACAATCGACCTGCAAAAACAGGAAGATACCGACCCAACCACAACAATTAGCATGCGCCATGATCAACACCAGATCTGCAGCCAAACACAGACTAGAAGTACACGACTTCATCACTCAAAACAATATAGACTGCCTCTTCATCACGGAAAGCTGGCTAACACCCGACTGCAACACCATCCTCACCGAATTGGTGCCGGAGAACTACAGGATCCTAACTGAACATCGGATAGGAAAAAAAGGAGGAGGCCTAGCAGTGATTTTTAAATCGCACCTGGCGCTCACCAAACCAATCTTACAGAACCCAGTACCTTTTATGGAGACACTGACGCTACATCTTCAATCAACACCCCATGATACCACCCACATTTTACTCTGCTACAGACCACCAGGACCAAAGACCAATCTGCTTACACCACTCACGGAGTTTATCTCAATACACACACTGAAATCCAAAAACCTCCTGGTACTTGGAGACTTCAACCTCTGGGCAAACTCTACCCAAGACCCTATCGCGACCGCCTGCATCAGCCAACTAGAAGAACTGGGTCTCCAGCAACTGATAAAGACCCCCACACACGGGTCAGGACACACTCTGGACCTCATCTTCAAACAAAATCTGGACATCAACACAGTAGACAACATACCACTACCATGGACGGATCACCACGCCATCAAATTCAAAATCTCCACCAACATCACCCACCAAAAACAGAAACCAGCAACAACAACCCATTGGACCAGATCGCAGAAAAAACTGCATTCTGAATCCTTCAAAACCACCTTATCAAACAAAATAGCAACTCTGAATTTAACCCACTCATCGGAGCAAACTCTCAGCTCCCTAAACAATGTATTACTACAATCAGCAGACTCAGTGGCTCCAAAACGCAGAACACTCATCAAGAGGAAAAACGCAGGATGGTTCAACAGCTCGCTCACGCTACTCAAGCAAGAACGCAGAAGAGCCGAAAGAGCATGGAGAATAAATCCCACCAAGGAAAATCACACAAAATACAAAGGACTGACACAGAATTATCAGAAGGCAATCTTCAAAGCAAAAAAAGACCATTTCTCAAATACCATCTCAGCGGCCTTAAACCGCCCCCGGGAACTTTTTAAAATAGTCGCTCAGTCGATGAACCCAGCATGCTTAGAGCCCCCCGCTAATGAAACCCAAGATTTCTGCAATGAATTATCAGATTTTTTCATCAATAAAATCGTCAACATTAGGATTACAATTGATCAGAAAAAAACATCCGACGGCAGGCAAGCAGAGCAAAAAATCGATATCGACACAAATATCCCACAACCACCAAGGTTTTCTCTGATCCCAATCACCACGGATACCACTAAAAACATCATCAAAAATCTCAGAGACAGCACATCTTCTATTGACATCATCCCCACAAAACTCCTGAAAGAATGCTCCGACATCCTGGCTCCCACCATAACGCACATCATAAATCAATCGTTCAAAGAAGGGATTGTTCCAGGCGCCCTCAAACAAGGCATCATCAAACCCCTACTAAAGAAACCCAACCTCGACCCCAGGGACCCCAACCACCGAAGACCGATAACAAGCTTGAACAACATTTCCAAGATCATGGAGAAAGCGGTAGTACAACAGATACAACGCCACCTGGACACACACACACTCCTGGACCCTTTACAATCAGGATTCCGCCCAGGCCATGGGACAGAAACCGCACTCCTGAAGATTTGGGACGACGCCCTCGAAGCAGCGGATGACGGAGAATCATGTCTCCTGGTACTGTTGGACCTCAGTGCAGCGTTTGATACTGTGGACCACAACACTCTACTCATCCGTCTCACAGAAGTAGCAGGAGTCACTGGCTCAGATCTACAATGGTTCGCATCCTTCTTAGGAAATCGCTCTCAGACGGTGAAACTAGGAGCTTTCACCTCTGAAACCCGGGCAATCTCCTGTGGAGTCCCTCAAGGATCACCCTTGTCGCCAGTGCTCTTCAACATCTACATCCGCCCACTCCTCAACATCATCAGAAGATCAGACCTCTGCTTCCACTCATACGCTGACGACACTCAATTATATTTTCGTATCACCGGACAAAAAGACCATCATCAGCAATTAGGAAAATGCCTCTCTATGATAGACGACTGGATGACCACTAGCTCCCTCAAACTTAATGAATCAAAAACAGAACTTCTTATTCTACATGCAAAGCATAACCCCCGAACCAAGATCCCTTGGACACCTCCTACCATCTTTGGACAGACCATCGCCCCAAGGACCAAGGCTAAGAGTCTCGGAGTCATTTTTGACTCTGAAATGTCAATGGATGCCCAAATAGGAGCAGTGGTCAGTGGTTCTCACCATCTGCTCCGCCTGCTACGCAGACTCCTCCCCTTCATTCCAAAGGAGGACAAAGCAGTGGTAGTTGGAACAGTCATCAATTCTCGACTGGACTACGCTAACTCCCTTTACATAGGATTACCCCAATATCAACTTGCGCGCTTACAACTTATCCAAAACACGGCGGCAAGGCTGATAACAGGGAAAAAACCCTGGGAATCCATCTCCCCTTCCCTGAGGAACCTACATTGGCTAAACGTAAGGAATCGGATCGCATTCAAGACCCTCTGCCTCACCCACAAATGCGCACATGGAAACGCTCCGCAATACCTTCGCGAGAAAATAAAACACTATACACCGAATCGTAGTCTTCGATCGGCTAATCAAAATCTTCTCCTCATTCCTAAATCCCGCTACAAATCAAAGGGGGAACGGAGATTCGCTGTCCAGGGACCTCGGCTATGGAACGCTCTACCAACCGACATTCGCATGGAAGAAAACCATCAGGCCTTCAGGAAGAAACTCAAGACCTACCTCTTCTAGAAGCTGATAACCAAACGTCAACAGCGCCTTGAGGCGATTCAGTTCGCATTGTAGCGCTATACAAGTTATTCATTCATTCATTCATTCATGTCCCCTATGGTAGGTTCATAATGATCCCTGACCAGGATATAGACAGGAAGGGATCACATGTCCCCTATGGTAGGTTCATAGTGATCTCTGACCAGGATATAGACAGGAAGGGATCACATGTCCCCTATGGTAGGTTCATAGTGATCTCCGACCAGGATATAGACAGGAAGGGATCGCATGTCCCCTATAGTAGGTTCATAGTGATCTCTGACCAGGACATAGACAGGAAGGGATCACATGTCCCCTATGATATGTTCATAGTGATCTCCGACCAGGACATAGACAGGAAGGGATCACATGTCCCCTATGGTAGCATCATAGTGATCTCCGACCAGGACATAGACAGGAAGGGATCACATGTCCCCTATGGTAGCTTCATAGTGATCTCCGACCAGGACATAGACAGGAAGGGATCACATGTCCCCTATGGTAGGTTCATAGTGATCTCCGACCAGGATATAGACAGGAAGGGATCACATGTCCCCTATGATATGTTCATAGTGATCTCCAACCAGGACATAGACAGGAAGGGATCACATGTCCCCTTTGGTAGGTTCATAGTGATCTCCGACCAGGATATAGACAGGCAGGGATCACATGTCCCCTATGTAGGTTCATAGTGATCCCTGACTAGGATATAGACAGGAAGGGATCACATGTCCCCTATGGTAGGTTCATAGTGATCTCCGACCAGGATATAGACAGGAAGGGATCACATGTCCCCTATGATATGTTCATAGTGATCTCCAACCAGGACATAGACAGGAAGGGATCACATGTCCCCTTTGGTAGGTTCATAGTGATCCCTGACTAGGATATAGATAGGAAGGGATTGCATGGCCCCTATGGTAGGTTCATAATGATTTTCCTATATATAGCTCTATATACTATATCCACCGTATATACCCAGATATAGAGGTGCAATGTGTGTACTCTCTGTATATACTATATATCCACTGTCCTATATATACTATATCTCCTGTATATACCTGATGGGGGGTATGGGTGTAATATTCCTGCTGGGGGGAATATGGGTGTAGTTTTCATGTTGGGGGGAGTATGGGTGTAACTTTCCTGCTGTGGGGAGTATGGGTGTAATTTTCCTGCTGGGGGAGTATGGGTGTAATTTTCCTGCTGGGGGGAGTATGGGTGTAATATTCATGTTAGGGGGGGGGGGTATGGGTGTAATATTCATGTTGGGGGGTATGGGTGTAATATTCATGTTGGGGGGGAATGGGTATAATATTCATGTTGGGGGGGAATGGGTGAAATATTCATGTTGGGGGGGGGTATGGGTGTAATATTCATGATGTGGGTATGGGTGTAATATTCATGTTGGGGGGAGTATGGGTGTAATATTCATGTTGGGGGGTATGGTGTAATATTCCTGATGGGGGAGTATCGGTGTAATATTCCTGATAGGGGGAGTATGGGTGTAATATTCTTGATGGGGGGAGCATGGGTGTAATATTCATATTGGGGGTATGGGTGTAATATTCCTGATGCGGGGCCTATGGGTGTAATATTCATGTTGGGGGGTATGGGTGTAATATTCATGTTGGGGGTATGGGTGTAATATTCATGTTGGGGGTATGGCTGTAATATTCATGTTGGGGGGTATGGGTGTTATATTCTTGATGGGGGGTATGGGTGTAATATTCCTGATGGGGGGAGTATGGGTGTAATATTCTTGATGAGGGTAGTATGGGTGTAATATTCATGTTGGGGGTATGGGTGTAATATTCCTGATGGAGGAGTATCGGTGTAATATTCCTGATGGAGGAGTATCGGTGTAATATTCCTGATGGGGGAATTATGGGTGTAATATTATTGATGGGGGGAGTATGGGTGTAATATTCATGTTGGGGGGTATGGGTGTAATATTCATAATGGGGGGGTATGGGTGTAATATACCTGATGGGGGGAGTATGGGTGTAATATTCATGTTGGGGGGTATGGGTGTAATATTCATGTTGGGGGGTATGGGTGTAATATTCATGTTGGGGAGGTATGGGTGTAATATTCATGTTGGGGGTATGGGTGTTATATTTATGTTGGGGGGCATCTGAGCAGGAAGTTCTTGTCGTATCGTCAGGGAAATCTGTCTGTATGTAGAGCGCACAGCCAAATTTCCTGTTTCTAATATAATAACACTTTCCGTCTTAATGATATAATGCCTCACCTTTAGATTGTAAGTCTTCCGTTACCTTCCGACCCCCTCATCCATGCATTCCTCACATGACCAGTCAAGCATTCATACATCACCATCTCAGCCTGGCTGCTTCCCAGCCAGGCCCCATTAAAAGAGCCATCACAAGTATTCTTACGTCTTCCTCTCTGCAACGGCCAGCATGTCTGTGTGTCCTGAGCCGAGCAAACTGCTTTATTTCCATATCAATTTGAAGCCACACCCTGAAGGGTTTGCCTCCAACAGCTAAACCCCTCCTACAAAGCTTGTGACCTCACATGAGCAACACAGGATGTGAATGACCATATAAGGACATGACAATACAATAAACAACTGGAAGCCACGTCCTGGAGGGTTGGCCTACAACAGCTAAACCCCTCCTACAAAGGTTGTGACCTCATATGAACAGCACAGGATGCGAATGACCATATAAGGACATGGCACAGAATAAAAGACCAATACAGGGAAAAGTGGTGTCTTCACAGACAGCCAATCAGACATTTGTTTTCCGTCAAAAGAACCAATCACAGACATGTATACATTCAAACAGATATATAGTAGTGACCTGTGCAGACGGTGGTATGCAAAACCATGTGGCAAGCAAATGGCCTTGCACACAACCGTGTGCACATTCCCACTGCTGCCAGTGATGCGAACCATACCAAACTATGGCCCAGTGGGCCATAATTCTGTATAGTTAAAATATGGTTCCCAAATACACCAATCTGCTCACTTGGGAGTTTAAATTTGGTCGCCATGGAGTGTCCGGTTCCTTGGTGAGGCATAAATAAACAACCTGAGAAGAGCAAACAGATCTGCCATGTCCAAGGGAAGGTTTCCGCATCCAATGGTCTTCCACCAACATCTGTATGTGCGAATACCTCCACATGAGTGTATTACAGCAAAACCAACACTGGGGGGCATCTGTCAACATACTTTAATAACGTTTTCCACAACAGTATGATGGACACAGTGAGGATCTGGTCACACCAAGTGTTCTGGATTCCTGAATCGCCGCAAAACGCGGCACACACTTGATATCCCTTTACTTTTAATATTACCCCAATTGAGCCTGTGATTTTGCCGTGATTGTTGCCGTGATTGTTGCCTGACAAATTGCAACAAAATGACAGGATTGCTTTTGGTAAACAGGCGCCCCGCGATTTTGTTTGTGTGATTTGTCAGGTGACAATATTGTCCCGTGATTGGGGTGCCATTGAAAGTAACGGGATCACAATCGGGAATTGCAGTAATTCAGTGATCCAGAAGGCCTAGGTGTGATCGCAGCCTAAGCATCTTCTATCAGTTGCTGGGTTCACCTTCTATAGATTCTGGGGGAACAATTCCTGCCTCATACATTCCACACATTTGCTTCATTCTTTATTCCACCGCTAACATATGCTCCGCATTGACCTTGTATAGCGCTTTTCTCTCTGAGGACTCCAAGTATTGGAGATGGCATTGGCCGGGAATTGAACCCAGGTCAGCTGCTTGAAAGGCAGCTATGCTCACCACTGCACCACCAACGCAAGGTAGCATGTCTTTGTTGTGTGGAAGGAAACCGGAGTACCCGGAGGAAACCCACGCAAGCACAGGGAGAACATGCAAACTCCATGCAGAGTGTCCTGGTCAAGATTTGAACCATGGACCCCAGTGCTGCAAGACTAACCCCTAAGCCTCTGTGCTGCCCATATGCGGCCTCTGTTCTCTAAGGCCCGCCCCCGCAGAGTGGGGTACATCAGTTATGTCTACTCAAAGTGCCTCCAGAAGAAATCCAAACTTATCCTAAACTACAATCTATATATATATATAAATAACACTACAAAACACACTCAAAGAATAACACACAACTTATACAAACTTATCCTTATCTACAATATATAACACTCAGGGGTCAAGTCCTGGGGAAAAAAGTGTGGGAACTCCCACCCAAGATCCACTCGCCCACCAAAAAAATAAAAAAATTATACGCTCATATGCACAAACGCTTCAAAAGTGGTATTTTTCATCCAATTTTCGTATTGTGTGTATGAAGCTTAACTGTTAGTACATAAAAAAAAAACAATCCTCAATAAACATAAATACGGTAATTATCTGAATAATCAGCATTCATACAATTGTGCTTCCATGCAAATGTGAATGTTATTTTGTATATAGAGTGTTTATGTGGTGAGTTTACACTTTTCATTGAACAGAGTTTGGATAACACAGGGTTAAACGGAAAGGTCATAAATGAACTGCACATTATCTGGGCAGAATTATTGGGGAGATAGTGATGTGTTCCTGCTTAGGAGATGTATGTTAGCTTGGGGGGTGGCAAACTCTGCAGGGCTCCAACACACACTCGCTGCTATTCCAACCCTTCACATATTTCCACATAAACTTCCCTCCTGGCATTAAACTTTGCCAGGTATTGTGCTCAGCTTACCACCCCAAACTGATGTTCCTCCCTCAGCTCACCTCTCTCCCTGCATGTCCTGTAAACAGAATAGCTGTGCTCCTCCTCTGGGTTCTCTCATCATATGGCACTGAAGATAGAAGGGGGGGGGGGGATTCAGCGGGACACACAGAGCAAGTATGCAGGAGACTGGGGTGGGGAGACAGAAAATCAGGAGGGGCCGGCAGGGAGGAGCGGTCTGACTAAATACAATCTCTTAGCAGCAGGGACCTGATCTACCTGTCAGCTAGCTGTGATTGACAGGTAGATTGAAGCGGAAGCTGTCATGGGGCCCCTACTGGCAATGCTTGAATGGTCAGGTGTGTGGCACTTACTTTTGCAAGCTGTGTCGGCAGCTGCTGGTGTAGCACCTGCCACACAGCTCGCATACTTCAAAGTCTTGCAGGACACGGCTGCTAATAGGAACTGAGTACAGTACAGGTACAGGAACTCTGTTCCCATGCGTTCCCGCAGGACTTGAGCCCTGAGTTTAACACATTGAGCACAATAACATACACATAAACTATGACTTACATTTCTTACCCCAGCACTTGCAGCATACAACTTTCAATGCTCCTGTTCTTACAATGCTGCTTCCCTGAATTTCCATACTTCACAGGAAAGGTTTAACAGTGGGCAGTACAGTCTCTAGCCAGTCTGTTAGCTTGGAGAAGGGGAGAGCCTTACCATCCTAGACTCAGTGTGTTTTTGTTCATGCCCACATAGCGATTGATTTACTCAAGAGGTATATGCTGTTTGCTTTGTAAGGAAACTTGCACTTTGCAGAGCGATTTGTTCCAGAGACTAGTGAATGAGGTGAAGTTTCACCTTGCAAAGGATACCCAATCATGTGCAAGTAAAATAAAACTGCATTTTTGCTTTCACGTGATTGATTCCTTGCTTTGCTTTCAATTATGTGGATCAAGGTTTCTGACTTTCTGCAGGTTTGTTCAGAGTCAGTGACTAAAGTACTGAGGGCAGACACAGCCAGGTAATAGATGGCCAGCAATGACACCTTAAAGTGTAAGTTCATAGTTTCATAGTATCATAGTTAGTAAGGTTGAATAAAGACATCAGTCCATCCAGTTCAACCTGAGCGAGTGTCTACAATTGTCCCCATCCCTGTACATTACACACTCACATCAGTCCCTACCCTCAAGGAGCCCACAATCCAAGGTCCCCATTCATATACTAGGGCCAATTTGTGGACAGAAGCCAATTAACCTACCTGCATGTCTTTGGATTGTGGGAGGAAACCGGAGTACCCAGAGGAAACCCACGCAGGCACAGGGAGAACATCCAAACTCCAGGCAGGAAGTGTCGTGGTTGGGATTTGAACCAGTGACCCTTCTTACTGCTAGGTGAGAGTGCTAACCACTACACCACTGTGCCGCCCCACACCTTACAGTAAATCTGTAAGGTGAACTTACATTGGTGGACCCCCTTCCTCATCCCCCCTGGTCCCGCTGACCTGTAGTCCCACGATCACCCGCTATGAGACATCAAGTCGGCGCTTTACCGGTCTGGTGATTGCAAATCCCTGGGGCTTTCTCTCCTCTTCTCCAGCGCTGACAGGACGGGGTAGGTGTGTTCTGATTGGTCAGCGACATCCATGTGATGGTGACAACCAATTAGAATGCCTCCTATCCATACACGCAGAGAGGTACGTTTAGGAGATTATGCCACAGGGATTTCAAATCCCTGGACCGGTAAAGCATCGATCCGATGTCTCACAGCAGCTGATCGCAGGACTCCAGGTGAGCAGGACTGGTGGGATGAGGAAGGGGGTCCAGTGTAAGTTAACCTTACAGATTTTCTGTAAAGGTGAACTTACCCTTTAATATTTCTCTCAGTACAGATTTTCTTTCAGCCAGTACTTCAACATAACAGCCACTCAAGTAACTTTTTCAGAAGAAAGTTAGTAATACCCTCTTGTGTGTCTCATGACAGATTTACCTAAAGCCCAATTCCAACCAAAAATTCTATTATATTTTGGATAGAGTGAGTAATAAGAAATTCTGGCAATGCTTTTGTTACTGTCAGTGAGTTCCTGTTCCAGTAATAACTACATTCTCTATTTGTTAAATTAAAAAATTGCAGCACTCGCAAAGAATAAATGAAAGAAAAAATGAACTCAATAATTAAAAAGTCCAATCAACAATGCAATGTCCATAAGTGTTTCCAAAATAAAGTGATATATCTTCCTCAAATATGAAAACCACGAGAAGTGGCAACTCACCAGAGACAGGTGCTGGCTCACTCAAGAGAACAGCAAACACGCTTTATCCAGTTGAATATTGGTGTAGTCATCAGCAACCGTTCCCAAGTGGTGTCACCTCCTCAGGGCCACGTGGTATTACAGCAAACGATAACATGAAAATAAAATGATTATATAGTGTAGTAGTTAATACACACTATAAAAATTGTGAAAGTAAGCACCCATGATGTAAAAACTTGTGCTCTACACTGTCTTCCTCACATGTAGTACAAACTCACCAAAAGGCATGTGCTGTCATGCAATATACCATACAACTAACACACTCTGCAGGGATGGATGAATGGATGCTCCAACAGTAATCACCGTTTTCTCTGTTAGGGATCTTTTCTTTAGATTACTTTAGCGGACCTTAGTCAAGCCGCCGCCGCCACCACCACGAGAACAAGCATGGCGGCGTGACATCATGTGGACAGCATTACTCAATATGTTTCACAGCCAATGTGCGTCCTCAGGGGCCTCCCTAATTTTATATTCCCTCTTTCCCTATCATTGTTTCCTTTTGTCCCTCTTTGACTAAAGTTTTATTTTTATCTGTTAGTGCCCTACACCTCTTTGGATGCATTCTCTGTTGCTGTTGTCTTTTGTTTTTCCCCTGTGATATCATTCAGGAGCCACCAAGAGCTTGACTGTGCCAGAATTGTGAGGTGAGATCTAGGAGGATGTCCTACATCTGAGAGTGATGCAGGGTCATGGATCCCTTTTCTAAACTCTACAGAATACATGTCCTACTTTGATTAGTTCCTCCTTAGTGAGAGGCTCCAATTTTGGGTGAAACTTTCTATTGGTTGTCCATCAACAGGGGTTTCACAGGTCTTCAAAACTCCAACATTAACTTGATAGCCATGGAGACAAGACTGGTCAGCAGTGGGCCCTAACTTCAGCTCTGGATCTCCTGTCTACACCAGAAAGTGAAGCACCAATGTCACAGTGGAGTCAGATAAGATAAAGACAGCTTTAAAAGCTTTTGATGGAGAATTAGATGTGCCTAAAAAGCTTCAGTTCTAATATAAAAAAAATACTAGTGGCATGGCTGTTTTAAACATCATACTCTATGGGCAAACTGTGTATTCTGTGCTTAAGTTTACATCGTTTTCTTCAACTAAGTATTTCAGGTATTTTCGTGATTCTCATAAGGAAATACTGCAGGGAATCATTGCTTCATTGTTTTACCTTTGCAGTGTTTTTATGGTCAATTATTTTACAACACGTATAATTTCATTTTGAAGGCTAAACAGATAGATTTGTAGTCCCTAAGAAATTGTAGAAATGCATTACTTGTTTATAGCTTAGTATTGTAAGATGTATGTACAAAGCAGACAATGTATATACAGTGCAGAGAATATAAATTACTTCATGGCATACAAGTTTATGCAGGTTGAAGTTACAATAGCACCAAATCACTTGTACTCTTTGACACTGTAAAACCATTGTATAGTTATAATAATGACATTCACAAAAAAATGGTGTACATAACACAAAGTATCATGTTACACATGCATTGTTTGTTTGCCTTTAAATAATTTTGTCCCTTCCTCACTCCATAGCTAGGAGATGCTCTGTATAGCTAGTCCAACCTTATTTTTAGAGAGTCTTTAGTTTCTGTTCTGAGCACATGTAATTGCTGGAGCTAGACACATTATGATTTTTTGACCTATCGGATGTTCATCTTTATCTGCACAAGTTTTAGAATAACACTTTCCACAATCTGCAAGGTTTCTTTTGGACCGAGTCACTGTCCGCTGATTCTTCTGAGAATCAAAATTTGAGCACCACACCACCGCTAAGAGGTCCAGATACAACTTTTAAAAGTCAGGTAAAACCCAAAAAAGCATCTATTGTATTTCAGCGGTCTAAGTGCCCCCCCCCCCTCCTCATCAGGGTCACACCTCAAGCCAAGGAGACTGTAGAGATCCTCTGGAGTATAGATGCTGAACCAGATCATTTACACCAACATCAATACCTTAAGATAACAATACCAGAAAGATAACCCTTCGGTCCAGCATTATTTTTCCATATTGCTAAACTGCTGATTCTTCTGAGACTGTAGTAGTTTATAATTATCTTGCCACAACTGGAACAGTTATAGAGATCAAAATTGCAGTGCTTTTATTGGAAAGGGAGAACACAAAGAATCTACTGTACCTTTTTTGGCAGAGGTACCCTAATGCAGTTGGTGTGTGGGCTGTGGTGGTCAGAGTACTTTCCTAAATCTGTAGGGTGTTGGCAAGCATAAAGACTGTGCTAATGTCCAAGTAATCAGTTGCTGAGTATGTTTGAAGATTTGTTTGTTTCCAAAACGCGGAATAGTAACTCAATGCATCTATCTGAAATACTTCAAAATTTGAAAATAAAATCACAGCTAAATAATATTAATCAGGGCTTTTCTCCTGGTGGAACTTGCTGGAACAGCATTCTAGCACCTCTACTGGTGGACATTGGTAGCAGGAGGAACTATTTTTCAATTGCAAATAATATAATTACACAATTATAAATATTTTCAATTGGACTGTGAGGACTGTCTGCCGCTGCATGGGCCGCAAAATAAGCAGGCGTCCACATTTGCCAACACTGCTTCTGTAGTCCCAGAGTGTATCTGCTCTTGCCACCCTATATATACAGACACAGGTAGCCCAAGATAGGCTGAAGAAAGTGGGTTTCCCAAGAATCTTGTCGCTACATGGCATTAAAACTCAGGTGTTACAGCATCACAGTCGGTGTGACTTCTTATGATAGCGGTTGGCCTTGGTTTCCCATGAGGCAGTTGGTGTGTGGGCTGTGGTGGTCAGAGTACTTTCCTAAATCTGTAGGGCGTTGGCAAGCATAAATACTGTGCTAATGTCCAAGTAATCAGTTGCTGAGTATGTTTGAAGATTTGTTTGTTTCCAAAACGCGGAATAGTAACTCAATGCATCTATCTGAAATAATTCAAAATTTGAAAATAAAATCACAGCTAAATAATATTAATCAGGGCTTTTCTCCTGGTGGAACTTGCTGGAACAGCATTCTAGCACCTCTACTGGTGGACATTGGTAGCAGGAGGAACTATTTTTCAATTGCAAATAATATAATTACACAATTATAAATATTTTCAATTGGACTGTGAGGACTGTCTGCCGCTGCATGGGCCGCAAAATAAGCAGGCGTCCACATTTGCCAACACTGCTTCTGTAGTCCCAGAGTGTATCTGCTCTTGCCACCCTATATATACAGACACAGGTAGCCCAAGATAGGCTGAAGAAAGTGGGTTTCCCAAGAATCTTGTCGCTACATGGCATTAAAACTCAGGTGTTACAGCATCACAGTCGGTGTGACTTCTTATGATAGCGGTTGGCCTTGGTTTCCCATGAGGCATCCCAGCCTTTCTCCATTACAGTGAAATCCCCTGCTTACCTTGGCCAGGACTGCTTGGGACTATGAGGACTTACTCCACAGCTTGATCCCTCTGAACTGTTACATGCAACAATAGATGACCACATTTGTGTGTGCACCAGCTTTAAGTGTTTTTATACACATTTAGAGTGCTTCCATGCACTGTTTTGTTCTGTTTATCTACATTTATAAATGTAACTGGAGTTCCCTGCTCTGCCATCCATTCTGCAAAAAACTGCTTCTTAGTTATAGTAGCCATGTGTCTAGTGTCTGTTTCGGCTACCTGTGTCATTCATTTCTATTGATTTATTTTTTTTAATTCTTTATTTAAAGATGAGACACAGATATAAACCATAGGATAACTTCACATTACATATAAACATTGCAAACAGATCGTGGTAAGCACAACAGGTATTTCAACTATATAAAATAAGTGCACGTAGGTGACGGGAGCCATTCAATCTGGCCCATTCTACTAATTGAAGTCTAATACAGGGGAAGTATAAGCTTCTATGCCCATCGGATTTTATTTTTTAATTGAAGAGGAGAGAGGAAATAAAGAGGAGATGAGTGAGGGAGAGAGAGAGAGCAAGAAGGAAGAAGAGGGAAAAAAAAAAATAAATAAATAAAATAAAATAAAAGAAAGGGGGGGGGGGCAAGCGGGGGCGGGAGACACCCCCCGGGAGTCGTGATCGGTAGTATGGAACAGGCGGTGGGGATCCTAAACGGTGGATCCCAGTGTGTATTGGTGGAACTCGTCAGAGAAGCGAAAGAGATCCCAATAGAACCATCTGGACTTATGTTCCTCTGACTTATCCCGCAAGGCAGAGGTCAGGTCTTCCATTTGCTCAATGTCCTGCACTCTCGCGAACCATTGGGCCACTGTTGGTGCAGACTGTTGCTTCCAAAGGGGTGGGATGCTGGCCCGTGCAGCATTCAGGAGATGTTTGAGAAGAGATTTGTGGTAACGTTTCCTTGATAGGGGGGTAAGGTTGAGGAGGACCGCAGCTGGGTTATCGTGCAGGGAGATGTCTGTGAATTTCTGTATAAGCTTGAGCACCGGCTGCCAAAAAGTTTGGAGCACAGGGCATTCCCAGAAAATATGTAAGAGGGTGCCAGAGTGAAAGCCGCAGCGCCAGCAGAGGTCAGTTTGCTGAGGGAATATCTTAGCCAGCACGGAGGGGGTTCTGTACCAGCGCGTTACTATTTTATACGTGGTCTCTTGGTATTTGCTACATAGAGAAGATTTCTGCGCGAAAAAAAGTATACGGTCCTTTTGGGGTTCTGTGAAGGTGGTTTGCAAGTCTCTCTCCCATTTTGCCAGAAATGGGGGGTCTTCAGTGGCGTGAAGGTCTAGCAAGAATTTGTAGGAGGTTGACAAGGACCTCCGGATCGGTCCTTCACCTGAGCATAGTTCCTCAAAAGGGTGGAGCTTTCTGATAAAATGGGTTGGTTTGGGCAGTGAGCTGAGGAAGTGAGATAGTTGGTTAATCCTCCAACGATCTAGTGATAGAGGGGCCCGATCACTGAGCAAGTTCTCCGTGGAAAACCAACCGGAAGAGCATAATAACGAAGAGGCTCTTATGAGTCCCTGTGGAGCTTGCGCGAAAAAGACTGGGTCTGTAAGGCCTGGTGTAAAATCCGGGTGGCCAACAAGTGGTGTCATTGGGGATGGGAAGTTTCTTAGGGAGGATAAGCGAAAGAACCTTTTCATCTCTGTGAGAGTTGGTCCAATCAATGGGTGGGTGTTCAAGTGGGTGGCAAGAGTTTTCCCTGCCCAGGGTAGACCCGCAAGTGGGGCCTGGGCAGCGTCCTGTTCCAGCGACACCCAGAGTTTCAGGTCGCTGTGACGGCACCAGTCCATTACCCTGGTCATATGTGCTGCAGTGTAGTATAGGGCAGGATCTGGGAACCCGAGGCCGCCCCTGTTCTTTGGTCGTAGTAGTAGTGCTCTGCCGAGACGAGGGTGTTTACCGCGCCAGATGAATCTAATGAATATTGAGCGTACAGCGTGAAAGAACGTCTGAGGTATCTTTATAGGCAAAGCCTGCAGTAAGTACAGTAGTCTGGGCATTGTATTCATTTTCAGTACATTACAGCGGCCGAACCAAGAGAGGGCCAGCGAGTCCCACCTTTTGAGATCTGCAGAGAGCGTGGATAAGAGGGGCTGGTAGTTGAGGGTAAAAATGTCGTGCAGGTTTGCAGGAATTTTTGTTCCCAGGTATTGAATTGAGCGGGTAGCCCATTTGAATGGGAAGAAGGGGCGTAGGTTAGCGATAATAGATTCTGACAAAGAAATATTCAGGGCCTCTGATTTTTGTAGATTGACCTTAAAGTTAGACAGGGTGCCGTAGCGCTTCAGCTCCTGCAGCAGGGAGGGTAAGGAGGTAAGGGGCTCGGTAATATAGAATAGGAGGTCGTCCGCGTAGGCTGCGACTTTGTGTTGGGATTTCCCTGATTGAATGCCTCTAATGGACTGGTTGCCTCTGATGTGGTGTAAAAAAGGTTCCAAGGAAAGGACGAATAGTATTGGGGACAGGGGGCAGCCCTGTCTGGTACCATTTGCGATGGGGAAAGGGCTGGAGTCGTAGCCATTTACCCGTACTGTTGCTGTGGGATTATCATAGATGGCCGATACCCACGACAGGATGGAATCTGGCATTCCTACGAATTTAAGTGTCTCCTGGAGAAAAGACCAGTCCACCCTGTCGAAGGCCTTCTCAGCATCCGTAGATAGGAGCAGCATGGGCACCCGGGATTGTTTTGCTTTTTCTATAATGTTTATTGTCCGAATGGTATTGTCTCTCGCCTCTCTAGTCTGGATAAAACCGACTTGGTCAGTTGCAATTAGGCGTGGTATTATGGCATTCATCCTAGAGGCAAGGATTTTAGTAAATAGCTTCACATCGCAATTCAGAAGTGAAATGGGCCTGTAACTGGCACATAGTAGTGGGTCTTTGCCCGGTTTAGGGATTACAGATATAGAGGCACGCAGCATGTCTGCAGGGAGGCTGTGTCCTTTGATCACAGCATTGAAGGCCGCAAGAAAGGAAGGTGCCAGAGAGTCCTGATACATTTTGTAATAAGGGAGGGTGAATCCGTCGGGTCCGGGAGCTTTACCGGACTGGGTGTCTGCTATGGCCGATGTGAATTCCTCTATAGTAATGGGCTTAGACAATTCTTCTCGCTCTTCCATCGTCAGCGTGGGGAGGTTGGTTTCCTGAAGGTAGTTGCGGGCATCTAGGGCTTTTTGGGGCATTGACCGGGAGGTGGACAGTGGGTCTAGATTGTATAGGTTGGAGTAGAAGGCGCGGAAAGTCTCCGCAAGTTCTGGGGATGAATGGACTTTGGCGCCCGATGACGAGAGAAGGGTGGGAACGTACGCCTGAGAGCGCTTGGCGCGTAAAGCGTTGGCCAATAACCGGCCACATTTGTCCCCGTATTCGTAGAATGAGCGACGGGCTTTCAATAGTACGTGTTTCGCTTCGTACATGGAATGACCTCGAATGGCCTCCCGAAGACGGACCAGTTCCGTTTCAGTGGCCCTATCTGGTTGGGTCTTGTGTTTACGTTCTAAAGTGTGAAGTTGTGCTAGAAGATCGGACAGGGTTTTTACCCGACGTTGTTTGGTCGCGTGACCGTGTTTGATTAGAATGCCTCTGATAAAGCACTTGTGTGCTGACCACACTGAGGCTGGATTGTCTACAGAGTCGACATTGATAGAGAGGTAGGACTTAAGTTCTTTAAGGATGTCTGCGGCAATCTCGGGGTCTTTTAGAAGCGCCTCATTAAGTCGCCACGTAGAGGTCCTGGGGGACGCTTGCGAGATTGCTAGTTCCAGTAAGATTGGGGCATGGTCGGAGAGTGCTATGTGGCCTATGTCTGTCTTGGTGACCAGGGGAATTGCAGAATGTTTTAGGAGAAAAAGATCGATTCTGGAGTAAGACCCATGGACGGCGGAGTAGAAAGTGTAGTCTCGCTCTTGTGGGTGGACTATTCTCCAGATGTCGACTAGTTGGTGGGAGTGCAAAAGATCTTTGAGGAGAAGTCTGGTTCTCCGTGTAAGGGGAGATAGGTTCGAAGAGGAGTCTCTGTGAGGGTCCAAAGTCAAGTTAAAGTCCCCTCCTATGACAAGGGTTCCCTCAAGGAAGGGGTCGAGGGTGGCCAAAAAAGCCTCGAGGGTGGGGAGGGGGTTGGAATTCGGTAGGTATATGTTCGCTAGAGTGAAGGTCTGGGAATAAATTTTCCCCTTTAGAAGCAGGAATCTGCCCTCTTGGTCGCGGTACTCATCAAGAAATTGCCAGTGGAGGGATTTGGAGATGAGTATGCTTGTCCCTCTAGACTTGGAGGATGAGGACGGACTGTGGTAGACCATCGGGAAGTGTTTGTTCGTTAGTCTGGGGATCTTGTCTGACCTAAAGTGAGTCTCTTGGAGAAATGCAATATGCGTCCTCTGTCTCCATAACTCGGCGAGACAACTGGTGCGCTTCTCCGGGGAGTTCAACCCTTTAATGTTCCAAGAAAGGATCTTGACAGTCATGTTGTCAAACTATATGTCAATTTGCTACGACTCCCGGGATGTGAGGGGGGGGGGGGTGGAGAGGGGAGAGAAGAAGGAGAAAGGAGAAGGAGGGAGAAAAAAAAAAAAAAAAAAAAAAAAAAAAAGGGGAAGAAAAAGAGAGGTAAGATAGAGTGAGGATAAGAAAGGCAAGAAGAGATCTAATCAAGGATCTAGGCTCAGCAGAGAGAGACTACTGCCACCAGGGCAGAGTGTTTCTAGTGCGGGGAGTGGTAAGGCACAGCTAAGTACCGGGCCCCGGCCACCGGGGCCCCCGCAGCCATCGTAATCATGTATTTAAAAGGCGCTAAAGTTATCCGGGACGAAGGGGAAACAAAAATGACACTTCTATATATCCACACGTCTATACATATGTATATACATATATATACACACACACACACACACATATATATATATATATATATACATATACATACATATATACATACATACACACACACACACATATACACACACACATACACATGCATACATGCACATGCATACACACACCCATACATGTACGCACATATATTTACACGTACATACATTTCCATACATACCCCCATACACACCCACACACACATATATATATATATATATATACACATGTACATACGCACATACACACATATGCGTACATACACATGCAAATGTAAGCAATTACACATATACATACCCCCCCATCCATACCCACCTACATGCATCTACACATATACACACCTACATGCACCTACGCATCCCCTTCCCCCCCCTCCCCCCCAGAAGTGGTGAAAACGGACCAACAGGCCGAGATCATAAGGTGGTTATAACAGTACTAAGCCGGGGTCTCCCTTGGGTATGATTGGGATCAACATTGGTTCAGCGCGCCAGTCCCGAGGTGGCCCAGCACCCGAATTAAGATATCACGGGTCACTAGACCCCCTCGGGTGGCATCACTGCATCCAGGTGGCACCTGGCAAACCTAGACATCGCATAGCATCTACCAGTGTTAACTCTAAGGAAAGGCAGTGGTCAAGAGATCAGGTGCTAGAGCACGCATGTTTCCCCACACACATGTACACACATGTACACGCATGCATGCACATACATACATATACATACAGGGACATGTCCCCCAGCACACACACTCGTAAGAACTTTATAAACAATATAGTAACAATATAGTAACCTTATGTGTTTGAGGTCAATAGTCTGCTGGAAGGTCGTGGTTAAGTAAGCCAACCACTGCTACTCCCTTGTAGGTACAATACCCCGAGCCCGGGGGGAGAGCGTCAACATAATGTCCAGGATGTGGGGTTGCACGTTAGCTAAGCCCATCCCCAGATATGGCCACTGTTCTCAGGCATAGTCTGGAAGCAGTTTCTCCCACGGGGCTTTCGTATCGTGTCATCGTGGAGGTGACCGTCTAGCAATGAGGGTGGCAGGCATATCACTGAGTCTTGTCAGTGGGGGAGAGAAAAAAAAAAAAAAAACCTCCAGGATACAAACCAACACTCGTGCGGTACGTTCGCAGCATAAGGGAGGACTCCAGTCCTCGTTGCGTACCACCCGTGGGTAGCACTCAAGGTTTGGCTCTGAGATCAATATAAGGAAAAATACAATACAACAAAATAAAATAGAACCGTTAAGCTGGGTGTGTTGGTAGTCTGCGCGTGAAGGATCAGCCAGCCATTTCTTCATTTGGTGGTTGTGGACGGGGGTTGCTCGCTCGCCTAGCTCGTGAGTAATTTCCGCGACCACGGTTGCTATAACGAGCCCTCTGTGGTCTACCCGGGGGGGCTTGACGTTGCGGGTCCTTGGCGACCACAGTCATCAGCCAGTTAGGTATTGGGATTGGATCCATGTCGGCAAAGGCGAACAGATCTGGAAGCTCCGAGGGGTGGCGCAAAGGGAAGGTGTCTGGGCCTTTACGGACAATGAGGTGAAATGGATGACCCCACTTATAAGTGAATCCTTTCTCTCCCAGGCCGTCTAGGAGAGGTTTGAGTGATCGTCGCATTAGAAGGGTCTTTCTGGAAACGTCCGGTAAGAGGTGTATAGCTGCGCCGTCAAATTCCAGTACTCCCACTCGCCAGGCGCGCTGTAGAATATCCTCCTTAAGGGTGAATGAGTGTAAGCAGCATAGGACGTCTCTGGGCCTGTCAGATGGGTTTGTTCGCGGGCCCAGGGTTCTATGGACCCTGTCAATGGTGATCTCAGAGTCCGGCGGGCGGTCTAGGTAACGGTTAAAGACGTTAACCACTGTTTGGCGTAATTCTGATTGTGGGACAGTTTCAGGCATTCCTCGCAGACGGATGTTCTGCCTGCGGCTGCGATTCTCCAAATCGTCCTGAAGAAGATGCAGCTGTATAATTTGCTCAGTGAGATCAGAGTGTGAAGATTGCAGGGTTTGCACAGATTGGGACACTATACTCTGTTCCTGTGCTATTACAGTAATCTGGGAGTCCAGCACTGACACTTCCTGCCTAATAGTGTGTATCTCGCTTTTCATGGCTGTTTCCATTCTCTGAACAAGGGATTCCATGTCAGACCTTGTAGGTAGCTGTTGCAGAAAAGTCCACAGCCTTTGTTCAGAGGAGGCACTGAGAGGGAGTCCCTGTGTTTGTAGTGGATTGCAGAGTGTACTCACTGTGGTCTGATGGGTAGATGTCATCCTCTGTCCCTCCATTTCTGTCAGGCTGAAGCATAGAGCGCTGGATGATATGGGAGCTGAGGGAGAGGCTGAGAGCCCTGGGCTGAGCAGAGCGTCATCCATGCCTGGGGAGGCTGTCAGCGATCTGGGGAGACAAGGAGAGAGGTCGCTGGGGGGTGAGAAGGGCGGCAGTGTGTGGTCCTCTGTTGTCTGTTGAGGAGGGTAAGGCGCGCTGGAGACCTCAGCGTTGTGTGCGTGGCGGGCCGGCGCCATCTTGGCGGTTGCTGGTGTAGAGGCCGCCGGCTGGAGTGGCTTTAAAAAGCGGTCCATGTCGACCTTGTGAGCGGGTGAATGGCGTTCGGGTTTCCCCAGGGTCCGAGGAGGCCGGTAAGTGCCGAAAATGCGCTGTATATAGTCAGGTTTAGGCTGCGGGAGAGCCGGCGGCCGGGAGCCCTGTGAAAGTGCGTCCTCACGCTGCCATGCCTAGGCCACGCCCCCTCTATTGATTTATGATTCTAGTTTTCTTGATCACTCTGTTTAATAGCTGATGTTTATTCACTGCTGTCTGGCCGCATACACTGACAGATGCTAGATCTATATGTGGCATTTGTATACATGTATAATGCTACAACAGTACCGCGCTAATCAAATTGTGCAAAATAAAATTCAAAATGGGTAAAACTAATAATAACTAATATAACAGTGATAAATAAAAAAGGTGTTATTATGGTAGTAAAAAGGACATCCACGTGCAAGACCACGTCATAACATGGTGAATGAAATCTTCAATCAAAAAACCCACTCTGAGTCCCCAACTGAAAATGAAGAACTCCGAAATTCACTTTGGAACTCACAGTGGATTTTTTGATTGAAGATTTAATTCACCATGTTGTTATGTGGACTTGCACATGAATGGACTATTTACTATAATCATTTTAAGTATAATAATGTTTAATGTTAAAGGAATTAACCTTTTTATTTATTACTATTATATTAGTTGATATTCATGTTATATGATCATTTAAAATTATATTTTGCACAATTTGATTAAAGGGGCACTGTTGAAATATTATAGTTTTTTTTTTTTTTTTTTTTTAATTTGGTAGCTTTGAGTGCTGCAGCTGTTCTTTATTTTTATGCATATATATTTTACATATACTTAAAAAAATTTATTTCACATTACACACTTACAGGTGAGCACAAATTTTTTTTAGTTCGAATGTTGTAGAAATGGTATTCGGTACTTTTGATTACTCTGTTTCTTATCAGGTTAGAGTGGGGGGCATGTGCTTTGATGTATTTTTATTGTATTGTAGTGCTACCCCCTAATGAGCTGCTGTAGATTACACAGGCCATTTACTACACATTGACGAGGCAGACAGGCACACAGCAATGGTCTTAGCACTCAGAAATCATTTTGTAATTTATTGCTGCATAAAACATGACAGGAAAGGGTAGCAAGATGTGGGATACTCCAAAATGCTTAACACAGCTTGAGGAGGACACTTCTTGGTCAGTAGCAGTAATACAAAGACAAATTGACTAGTATGGTCTGTGGTTGCACAGCTGGAGACCATCCACGATAGTAAGCAATTGTGCTGCAAGTGTGAAAATGACTTGCTAAGCTATTGCTAGACTTGCCAGACTTCACAAGTTTGTTGCACAATTGCAGCAAGTCTGCATTGCATGACTCCAGATCAACTTTCTTTGCAAACATTCTGCAAATCTGCTGTAAGTTCTGGTTTAGTTATGTTGTGCAATAGTCATCCCACCACAGGGGTCACTGTGGCTGAATTTTCAAGCTGTAGACTTGCAGAGCTCTTGCTGTAGACTTACCACTGCAACGTTGCTCTTGCTCCCCCCCCCTTGGATTTGCTAGGCCCTGTGAAGTATTCAAACTGGACACTTAAGTTCACCCGTGCAAAGCTCTAGAAGCTTCTCCTAGAGGCAGGGAAGCATCTCCAAGCCTGTGAAATTCTGAAAATACCAAATCTAAAAAACTAAGTCTAAAAAACTATTTACTTAGCAGTGTAACTAGTAGCGTGCTACATCATCATCCTAGACTTGTACATACTTCCTCCATCATGATTATATAATCAAATTGTTCAACAAAAATAAAGTATTAATGTAAAAATGTGTGTTTGCTAAATGATTTAGACGTTGATTAGATAGTATTTGTTTGTAAGGTAAGGAGTATAGAAAGAACTGACCTGGGCAAGCGAGTTCTACGGGATTAGAGACTATAGTCAGCTTTTTTTGAAAGTATAACTAAAGGCAAAACTTTTTCTTTAATTTTGCAGAGAATGAAGACGGAGTTAAGGAGATTCACCCTCTCTATTTGTCCTGTTTACCATTATCATTGAAAGTAAAAGAAGATCCCAAATCTTCCAATGGGGACAATAGTTCTGGTGACCTGGGAGTCCCCATAGAATTCCCTTAATTTGTAGGGATTTCCTCTCACTTCCTGTTTGGTGATGGGACAGGAAGTGAAGGGAAATCTCCATAATGGGACACAGATGGCAAAAAAAAATCTGACGAGGGCTATAACCCTTGTAAATTATTAATGTATCAGTGCAGCGCTAGTCATTCGTATAATTCCAAAAAGTGATAAATAGTCACAAATAGAATAGCTAAAAAAAAAAAAAGGAAGGAAACCATAGTTACATAGTAGGTGTGGTTGAAAAAAGACACAAGTCCACTTTTCTTGTGTCTTATTAAACTCCCTTTCGCGGAAAAGTTTTATCCCTATTGCAGGGTCACCACCATGGTATTTGTAAATTGAAATCATATCCCCTCTCAAGCATCTCTTCTCCAGAGAGAATAAGTTCAGTGCTCGTAACCTTTCTTCATAACCAATGTTAGATAGTTACATAGTAGGTGAGGTTGAAAAAGACACAAGTCCATCAAGTCCAATCTATCTGTGTGATTATATGTCAGTATTACATTGTATATCCCTGTATGTTGCAGTCGTTCAGGTGCTTATCCAATAGTCTTTTGAAACTATCGATGCTCCCCGCTGAGACCACCGGCTGTGGAAGGGAATTCCACATCCTTCCGCTCTTACAGGAAAGAACCCTCTACGTAGTTTAAGGTTAAACCTCTTTTCTTCTAATTTTAATGAGTGGCCATGTGTCTTGTTAAACTCCCTTCCGTGAAAAAGTTTTATCCCTATTGTGGGGGTCACCAGTACGGTATTTATAAATTGAAATCATACCCCCTCTCAAGCATCTCTTCTCCAGAGAGAATAAGTTCAGTGCTCGCAACCTTTACTCATAACTAATATCCTCAAGACCAGGGGTCTCAAACTGGCGGCCCTCCAGCTGTTGCAAAACTACAACTCCCATGAGGCATTGCAAGGCTGACAGTTACAAGCATGACTCCCACAGGCAGAGGCATGATGGGACTTGTAGTTTTGCAACAGCTGGAGGGCCGCCAGTTTGAGACCCCTGCTCAAGACCCTTTATTAGCTTAGTTGCACTTCTTTGTACTCGCTCTATTTCCAGTACATCCTGGAAATGCATTATTTTAAATTTTTCTACATTAAACCTCATTTGCCATGTAGTTTCCCACCCCATTAATTTGTTCAGATTTTTTTGCAAGGTTTCCACATCCTGCAGAGAACTTATTGCCCTGCTTAGCTTAGTATCATCCACAAATACAGAGACTGAACTGTTTACCCCATTCTCCAGGTCGTTTATGAACAAAATAAATAGGATTGGTCCCAGCACAGAACCCTGAGGGACACCACTACCCACCTCTGACCATTCCGAGTACTCCACATTTATCACCACCCTCTGAACTTGCTCTTGTAGTCAGTTTTCAATCCATGTACTCACCCTATGGTCCATGCCAATGGACCTTACTTTGTACAGTAAACGTTTATGGGGAACTGTGTCAAATGCTTTTGCAAAATCCAGATACACCACGTCTACGCCTTCCTTTATCTAGATGGCAACTCACCTCCTCATAGAAGGTTAATAGATTGTTTTGGCAAGAACCATTATTCATGAATCTATGCTGATTAATGCTAATGATACCATTCTCGTTACTAAAATCTTGTATATAATCTATCATCCCCTCCAAGAGCTTGCATACTATTGATGTTAGGCTAACTGGTCTGTAATTTCACAGAGATGTATTTTGGGCCCTTTTTAACTATTGGTGCTACATTGGCTTTTCACCAATCACCTGGTACCATTCCAGTCAGTAGACTGTCAGTAAAAATTAGGAACAATGGTCTGGCAATTACTTGACTGAGTTCCCTAAGTACCCTCGGATGCAAGCCATCTGGTCCTGGTGATTTATTAATGTTAAATTTCCCAAGTCTAATTTTAATTCTGTCCTCTGTTAACCATGGAGGTTCTTCCTGTGATGTGTCATAGGGATAAACACTGCAGTTTTGGTTACTGAAGCCCCCCCCCCCCCCCTGATTCCCTCGTGAAGACTGAGAAGAATAAATGCAATACCTTCACCATCCTTTGTAACCAGATGTCCTTCCTCATTCTTTATCTGGCCACTGAGGAAGCCCAATAGGAGAGCGTAATGCATATAGGTGGAAGGAGCCGAGCCAGGGGCATCATACTATCGATATTCCAGCATCAGCGGTGAGCTGAGGATTTTATCTGCCTGTTTTTATTTGTTTGTGAGTTTATCCTTTGGTGTTAATAAATGGTATACAGAGAGAGCTATGGTTCTCCAACTTTTTATTTCATGGTAACTGTATGGAGGATAAGTATACACTGACCACTCAGGACTGTATCCAGGAGAATTAGGAGAAATGTGGAGATATGTAGAGGAGGAATGGATAAGGCATATGAGACCCTGTAGTGGGGTCTGATAAATGAGGTGAGTGAGCACTTCATATAAAGGTGGTAGTTCACTGAACAATTGTGGATAATAATTTGTCAAGCGTGGTACACATCGGTGATGAACAGGAGGCCATCTTATGCACATTGAATTAAGAGACAGAGAGAGACATTTTTATTTTTAGCTATTCTATTTGTGACTGTTTATCACTTTTTTGAATTATATGAATGAATAGCGCTGCACTGATACATTGATAATTTACAAAGAGTGAGGTATGAGTTGTGGAAACACTGAAACGTGCTATCGGCAGTTCGGCTGTGGCTTTTAAGAATTTGCTAATAATTTTTTATTGTTATACATTTTCTTCATATTTCACTGTATGTGTTTAGGTTGCACTGATTGTGTTACACTTTATTCACCTTTGCATGAGAGTTATAACCCTCCCTTGCTCTATCCAAAATGGTAAAAAAAAGTATAGTATAGTTTTACTTTAAAGGGACATTTTTTTGTATGGTTTTGAAACCTCTGTTGGGATGTTATTGTTTTCTGTGGCACCCACATTTCCCTCCCTTTTTGTCCTTGTGACCAATGTTACTGGGACATAAAGTGATGGGAAATCCAAAATGTTACAGGGGTCAATTGAACAATAGAGGGTAAATATTCCAATGGGGACCCATGTTCAGATGACAACTAAAAGAGGATTTCCTCTCACTTTGGAGAGATTTCCTCTCAATTCAGTGTGTGTAGCCAGGACAGAAAGTATAGAAACTCTTAATGGCAGACAGACTGCAAAATAAAAAATGATATAAAATATAACCATTCTTTATTTTGACCAAAAAAATGTCTGACAGGTGACTGACATTGATGAGAGTTTTCAGAACAGGGTGGCCAGGTGTACTTGAGGATGAAAAACTCATGCTGTGGGCAGGAAGACATATCTTCTGTATGCGTACTGTATATTTAAGCCAGTTTTACAAATTCTGCACCTTTAAAATTGTATACCCAAACTTTGAAACTGTCTGCAGTTCATTTAGGTGCAATCTATCAATGTTAACAAATGCCTTCTGGTTCGAGGTAGACGTAGGTGGGAGCAATTTTATTGTGTTTGCTTTGAAAACCTTACAAGTGTCTCCCACTGCTTCCTAATTAGGAGATGAACATGTCAACTGAAGCCTAATATCGAAATTGGAGACAATTTAAGAGAAAAAATGGAGGTGCTTAACTAACTACAGTGTAACCTTTGTACATGAGCCTCAGAATAAAATACCCATTTACGGAGGGGAATATGGTGAGACTTCTTAGGCATCTGTAAAATGAAATCGAATCATCTCATTACTTCCAGGAAGGAAGGCTGCTTGCTGTCCTCTAATTAAATGTTGCCCGAGCTGCAGTGAGTTAATACGATAATAGAAAAGTTGAGGACAAGAAAATCTTCCTCAGTCACATAAAGGTTGTCGACCTGTGCTTAATTTATTAGATGTTTTTGCAGCCTCCAGGCAACATGTTTTATTCTAGTTAAAAAAAAAAAAAAAACTTTCAGCAAAAGACTAGCTTGTCCAAGCAAAAATTGAAAACAAGTTATGTTGCAAGTTAAGATATAAACACTTTAACTTTCTTTTATTACTGAGAAAATCATTGTTTTTCAAATTTCTTGGTTCAAATTCATTGCAATGCATCCTATCAGATCCAGTCACTGCTTGGGTATACAGCCACAAGTGTTGAGGCTGCTTCAGTGAAATAAATAATGGGGATGGAGGAATCTTTTAGATGGTCAGAGACTGCAAACGTGCTACAAGAGTTATTTAGTGAGTGCAGGCATAATGCAGGGGATGATCAATGTTGTGAACATGCTAAGGAGTTGTTGCAGACTCAAGACACACTGCAGGACACTCCTAGAGACCAGTGATATCATTGCCTCTTTACAAACAATGTTTTTTTTTTTTTAAATTTAAATCCCATTATACGCAAATTATATGCAATTCGTTACAATAAACATTTTTGCTCGTTTTGTCTGATTAAATATACAATTGTAATCTCACTTCGATAAATGCAAGAAAGTATTTGTTGACCACCTGATGACATTCAATTGACAAAACACACTGGGCTAAGTCTACATACGGTGCAAAGTGCAAAGGAAAGTGGAGTTGACCGGAGGAAGCTCTGGAGCAATCAGTGGGCTCCACTTCTAGTAATTTGGGTGATCTAGTGCTGGAATATCACCTCTGTTTTGTAAGTGTTCACTTTTTGTTTAATTAATAAAGGATGCTGAAGTATGATTTCCCTTTCATTGCCTCATATGTTCTCTGAGGGTTTGTGTGCAAGAGTTCCAGATTGAAGTGACATCTCCCCCAATGTTATGGAAAGGGAGGAGGTGCTCTCTAGTCCTGTCCAAATGCAATAGATACAGTGAGTGTTGTCACCCTGAACTTTGAAATTTGTATATCTGTTTCCTTATCCATTGTCACCATGTAAATGAATTTCCGGTCACTGCAGACTGCATGCAGGTCCAATATGCACCCAGGGTTGGGCAAGGCATTTCCTATTGCGCTGATATAAACGCATGTAAGCCATTGCTATGTGAGCTGCTTGAGGAGCTTGAAAGCCACCCTGTGTGGGAATCTGAGGAATGCAGATTGTCCTGGTCAGGAGATGACCAGTTGCGTGTCTTATGTTTTCTGCAGTGTTTGCATTTAGGGTTTCTGCTCCTAAAATAATGCAAAAACACCATACTTTGCATTCCTTGAGCACCCCTTTCCTAGTCTTTTGTGCCACTGACAGGTCTGGTGAGCTCATATCTGCACAAAAAATATGGAGAAAGTCATAATTCTTTCACCAAGAAAAAACAGATATACTGTCCTTTTAAAAACCATCTGCTTTCATCCACTTACTTCAGAAGCAGTAGCAGGTTAGCCCAGGCAGACCTTCCAGAGGCAGACAGGAGACACAGAATCTGAGACAAATCCAGTCAGACTGTCAAACCTCCAGGAGCACACAGCACAGGACAGAGCAAATGGCAACAAGTCCCTTAAAAGAGACAAACTGGCAGGATTACAGGGAGAGTGGGAGTGAAACCAGTCCCTCTGCCGGCTCTTAGACTGTTTATGCCTTTGCTTGGTGACTGGCAGTCCCTATCCTGCACTGCCCTTTGTGACATCATCCACCACTGCTATCATACTGAAAACAAAGCCAGAAGAGTGGTGCGGTGTGCTGCATATTCAAGACAGGAAAAACCCCAAGGAAGAGACCAATGGTGATATTGCAGAGCTTAGTAATACGACACCTGTAGAATATTCGTGCTGTTTAATCAACATTGCCTGCAGCCCCGCACACAAGGAACACAGTTTTAGGTAGGTTTACATCCAACATTCTGGGTCTTCCAACTTCAGGAGAGGCTGAACCTGGAGGAGCGGTGCAGTTCCTCACCCAGCCAACCTCTGCCTCTCTCAGAGAACATATCTGCCACTGGGGAGAGGCCTGGACTGACCCTTCTCCCTGGAGTCTTTTCAGCCGCTGGAGAAAAGACCGGGTGACTTTTGCACCAGCGGCGCTCTGTCCTGTTTCCAGTGATTCGGCTGGGAGTAGCAGCTTTACTACCTCAGCTTGTTGCTGGAGAGAGGGGCCGACTACCCCGGCTCCATGGAACTCCACAGTTGTTGCTGGGCAGAGGTGGGTAGCACTCTGCCCTGTTGCCAGCACTTCTGCTGGGGGCTCCACATCCTCTGCTCCGGTTAACCATTGGGGCAGGAGGCTGGCTTCCTCCACTCCCAAATTGTGTAGCTGGCATTGGGAAGGGGAGCCGGCTGCTCTCTTTTTCCATTCCCTCATCTGGCTGCTGGGACGACATGTCTGTGGTACTGCTCCCAGGTGCACGGATCTTTGCTGGGGAGGAAAGACTGCTTTCTCCACCCTGGCCGATTGTTGAGGAGTGACAACAAACACCTCCTCTCCCTTCTCCCCCTGTATCTGCTGCTGGGAAGTTATTGCCACCTTCTCACCCTGGGCCTCTGGAACTGCCACAGGTGTGGGGCAGAGGCCTTGGACCCTCTGTCCAGTGACCAGCGCTTCAGCTGGGGAAGTTCCTTGTAACTCCACGGATACTGCCGTTGGTGCTGGGCAGAGCACAGTAAAGTTTGGCCCTAATACCAGCTCTTCTGCTGGAGGCTCATCAGGTTCTTCTTCCTCAGCAGAAAAGTCTATCAAATCCCCTGTCTCTGCAACTGGTGTCTGGGGATATAGGTTCACCATCTCCTGTCCATGGAACCCAGAAGATGCTATCAGTGCTGAGCAGAGGTTGGCAGAGCTCTGGCCGGTTGTCAGCACTTCAGCTTTGGGGATGGCAATTTCCAGATTTTCCACTGCCGATTCTCTGGCATGCTGCTGGACAGGCACATTCCTCCATCCAAGATCATCCCATGCAGAAACAGGATCATCAAGGTCAGTCAGCACTTGCTGTATCCGCCATAAGACCTCTGCGTCCATAGCTGCAGGGGCAGGTTGGCAAAGCACACTGTTACTCTGCCACATTGCCAACTCTTCAGTCAGACCAGAGTTGTCCACTGGTATTTCTTGATAGTCCCAGGCAAAGGGAGCCCCATCCTGCTGCTGAGCAGAGTCTAGCAGCTGTCTGTAGGCGATCTCAAGCTCCCATTTCTGAGTGGCCAGGAACTCCAAATCTTCCTGTGCCCAGAGCACTCCTGAGATGTTCAATCTTTGCTCTCTGTGCTCCATTATTTCCTCCAAACGCCACCCCAGATCACTCCCAAAGTCAGGGTCCCGGACAACCTCCAGTACAACAATCCCAGGCCATCATAGTCAAAGCCTTCCATGGGGCTGTCATCCGCTGTCCACGGGCACACTTGGGCTATATACCACCGGAGGGCTCTGTAGCTCTGCTTAACTCAGCTGTCCACTCCTGCTTCGGTTGTTCCCCAAATAACAGCATTCGTACTTCATACTGCGACCAGTACCTTACATGGATGGAGGGGAGAACTTTTCCCTGGTGTCGCTGCTCACAGGCTAGCACTTCCTTCCAGAGTTGTAGGCGTTCAGAATCATACCATCCCAGCAGGACCTGCACCGATACTGATCCTCTGTGTTGTATCCGCATCTCTCACAAACCTCCTTCCGAATTCCTCTTCCATGGTGGCTGGTATCTGTACTTCTCCTCCTCTCCTGCTATCCAGACCTTGGATCCAGGTGGAGGTTTGGATGTCCCAGACTGCAGGAAGCATCCCACTGCTTGCCAACAATGTGACGGAACGTCCCTACACTCCTCTTGTGTGCTTTTGTCATATACCACTTCCTCCCAGTCTGGATATAGATCTCAGATATTCCAACCGCTCCCAAGCATTAAACGAGACGACACTTGCTTAGCTGCTCAACATGGACTGTTTTATTAGAACCAAACTGACAAGTATTTATATACAGTAGAAGAGGAGGTCCCCCTCCTGCTCATATTACTCTAACAATACACCTGTAACAACTTAACATAAACTAATTAACTAATCCCTTTAAGTAGCCGATGTGACTCTGTACCCATCAGGATTTCACTACAGACTTGTTGTCACCGAGCTTCACACAGTTGATTATAAATTATCATAATAACAACCACAAGACAGCAGGAGCTCCATTAGGAGTTGGCCTGTCTCCTACATTGTACAAAGGACAATGTGATCAGCTCTCTCAATTAACATCTTGAGTTCATTAACAAACTAAGAATAGTCTTTACATAAATCCTGCATTGAATCTGACTAGTACAGATTATTGATGGTTGGGGTTCTCCTTTACCATGTGCCCCTTAAAATCCAGGGCCCATAATCGGTGGGCAGGAGGCTCGCATTTAGTCCTCTCAAAAAGCCTGTGTCCCGTCTAGGTCTGTCACACTTACCAACTGCAATCAACAGGTGGCCTGGAGCATGACCAAAAAAAGAACACTTCAGGGGCTGTCTTTTATTTAGCTAGGAAGAGGTGGTCCTTTGGGTTCCAGAGGTAGTGTTAACCCATTGTGTGCTGACATAAGGTAAGGTCAGGTTGGCATCCTTCCTACTAATACAGCCAGGGCCAGATTAAGAACATCATGGGCCTGGTGCTGAGGATTTTGGTGGGGCCTTTTATAAACAATAAATGAATAAATAAAAATGCAAACAATTTTTTGTTATAACAAATTTAATTAAAGAGAGAGGGAGGATGAGAGAGAGAGAGAGAGAGAGAGAGGATGAAAGAGGTGTGAGGGGTAAGGGAAAGAGGGTGAGAGAGAAAGGGGGGATGAGATAAAGAGGATGCACATGAGCATGTGTGGGAATAACATCAACGCAGCCCGGCCAAGGCAAGTGACAGAAGGCACAGAACCCAGAAAGAAGACCGAGTGAAGTTGGAAGCGCCCGGGCCCCGCCGGATTGATCACAGCACAGCACTGGAGGGCTCAGTCTGACAATTTAAGTGTACCCTAATGTGCTAATATGCTGTGCATACTTGTACATTATGGCATAACCTACCTCAGGGCCTCTAAAAAATAGTAATGTTAAGAAAGTTTACTACCGCTTTAATATCATTGGAACCCAGGAGCCTCTCATGGGGCCCCCTACTGACCCGCATAGTTGCCAACATTTCAAAAATATTTTCAGGGACACTTTTTTTTTTACAAGTGTTATATTTAGAGTAGCTGACATCCCCTATGTTCATCTATACATCACAATAGTAGTTACAAAATTAAATAAGTACTAATAATGGGGCAGAACAAATATGAGGACTGAGATTTCCTTTAGTTGAACTAACAAAAGTGTGCCCATTATAGAGCTGGTAACATTGAGGATATTCAGTATAATTTTAAAGAACTGTTTTTGTGGGTAAGAGGCATAGAGGAGGAGAATGGATGGTATAAAAGTGTGAAGTATGTGCAGGTGAGGGAGAGGAATGTGGAGGGTATAACAGTGGGCACTATGTACATGAGAGGAGTGCAGAGGGTATGACAGAAAGCACTATGTACAGGAGAGGAGTGTGAAGAGTATGACAGTGGGCAGTATGCACAGCAGAGGAGTGTGGAGGGTATGACAGTGAGCAGTATGTACAGGAGAGGAGTGTGGAGGGTATGACAGTGGGCACTATGTACAGGAGAGAAGTGTATGACAGTGGGCACTATGTACAGGAGAGGAGTGTGTAGGATATGACAGTGGGCGCTATGTATAGGAGAGAAGTGTGGAGGGTATGACAGTGAGCAGAGTATGTACAGGAGAGAAGTGTGGAGGGTATGACAGTGGGCACTATGTATAGGAGAGAAGGATGAAGGAATCTGGGAAGGAAAAAAATGTAAAGGTTTGTGGAAGGATGTTTGTTTAGGGACTGTGTAGTGGTTAAGCTGGCCATACATGGATTGAAATTACACCAATTAAGCAGAGACCAGCCATAGTCGATCTATGTATGCGCTACCTGGTTTTACACAAGTCATCCTATTAACCGACTTGAGTACAACCAGCCTGTCAGGTTTTTCCCAAAACAATCAGTGCTGTCAGCTATAGTTAGCAACACTAATCATTGTAATCACTGGCAGAACACAATAACACTGCGGGAGTGATTCCCCCATCCACAGGTCAGCAGGTGAGAGGGTGTGTCGGGACAGGCTGGGGAGAGATACTAGTCAGTGGCTGGGTAGGCACTGGTTAGTATCAGAGCCAGATACACACAGGTTACATATGCCATGATCGTTAGAGTGAGAACAATAGCAAATATTGTGTAAAATAAAAAGACTACAATTTTATTCCATAGGGTGTCTGCTAAAACAACATATATTTGTACATGTAGGAGAGAAGTGTCAGAATTGGCCTGGGTGGCGAGGGGTTAATTACCATAAGTAATATGCAAATTATTATAAGCACTGTGAGCTCATCCTCTCAGTCTGCTGCAGAGTGTGCCAGCTTGTATTTAAACTGGCCGCTCTGTATGGAGCTTCTGACCGACTGTGCAAGCAACCCCATATCTCTGGAACCATAGATGAAAGCAGCCCCATATTTTAACCAGTGCTGGAGTAGGTCTTTAGCTACATACCCCCCAAATGTGGGGTCTCTGTGACTCCTGATCGCTGAGCTACAACACTCGAAGTCGATCTTTTTTTTTTATTTTTTTATTTATTTTTTTTTTTTGTTGGGGCAAATGGGCCTATCTTGAGAAAGGGGCCTGGAGCTGCAGCTCCAATAGCCCCTATGTTAATCCGGCCCTGAATACAGCACCCTAATGGATACAGGAAACTTTGGTGTTTTGGGATAACTATAGGAGTTTTTTTTTCAACATAATTTTAGCAACAGTTAATACACTTCAATCAATTGAGAAGGTAAAATTAAAGATTTAGGAGGCTGTAGCAGAAAGTATGCAGCAAAAATCCAGGCCACAGGCAAGACAAAAAAAAAAAGCGCATACTTTTGATTTCAAATTCATTGGTCCATTTAGTACCCAGGCCAAACCATCGCAAAAAGCATGCAGATATTTCCAAATGTAAAAAAGGGAGAGCCTTCTTTTCCCATAATGGCAGAGAGTTAAAATCCCATTGATGAAGAATGGGAGAGACCTGATAAGATCAATTTACAGTAAAAGTTCTCTAAGCTTTATCTAATGAAGCTGGCTGATGCATGTTTAGGCGACACACTCAAAAGGAGTGGATGGGGCCCTTGAACGTCTGGTGCGCAAGTGTCTTTGCCATTTAAAACTTTTAGGGATCCTATGGATTGAAAAGTGGACTTAAGGCTGGTTCAAACCAGATGCAGTCCAATGTCAAAAATGCATGAACTGTGTTTACCATGCATTCCAATAGCCCACTTCACACCAAGTGCAGTGAGTTCCAGTACAGAGTTGACTAAAGTAGAACAAGTTGCTTTTTTTCTGTATGGAAGGCATCTGTAACATGGCAAAGCACCAGAACACTTCAAAATCGCACATGCAGAAAGATCTTCTCCACTCATAAATTGTGGGGACATGTAGAGAATCTATACTGTGGCAGGTTTTTGCCTGTTGACCAGAAACAGTGTTACCTGCAATGTTTAAAGAAGCATTAAGAAATGGCCTTTAATTCAAAGTGGAACCTGCAGGAGTGGGCATGGTTCTGGCAGACTTAAACCTGGCTGCTGACTTTTGGCAGAGGCTTCAATAGACCTAGTACCAAATTTGGCGCATTCAGTCACAGCCATGAGAGCTGCATGGTTGTGCCACTGGAGGGTGGATGAAACTTACACAAAGCCCTTTGTAACATTCCCCACAATGGGAGGTTGTTGCAAAATGCGGCACAGGAGAAACGTCCAGACTGTGGCCACAGTCTAATAAGAGGAAGCAGCCATCTTTTCGCTCAAGTCGGTCAAACCTCAGAAGGGTTCATGAGGCTAGGCTGCAAATTTACCAGACCATAGTGAAGGGGGCTCAAAGTTCCTTTTTACATGGAATCAAATACAGAACAGGCTGCTAGACATTGAAGGTGTGCCCAACTAGTCTCTTCCAGTGGGAGCCAGAATAGACTCCTTTTGGAGATTTGAGCGACAGACATTAAAGACAGGTAGGTGGGAGTACAATAAAGACAGGTAGGTGGGAGTACAATAAAGAATTATTTTATTCATGACAACAGATCTCAAGAAGAAAGAATTATTGCAAGATTATGTATAAAAATTATACTGCAACAAGTCCATAGTGCTGCTGCCAAAAGAAGAACAGAATCTGGGGCTTCTCCCCATTCTTTCTAATACCCCAGGCATCAGGAGCGTTCCCTACTGCTTGTGTTTGAAGAAATCGAATGGGTACATACACACCAAAAGGTTCAAGATAGAGTCTGTGCAGACAGTCATGGCGATAGTTCAGCATGAAGACCGATTATTGTCAATCGACCTGGCTGTCGTATACTTCCATGTACCGATCAGTGTGTGACACCAGAGACATCTGAGATTTGCAGTGACTGGCTGTCACTTCCAGTTCAGGTGTTTATAATGCAAAAATAGTGCAGCGCTGGTTAAAGTTCGTAAGGAAAAGAGTTCATGTAGAAAAGCACACAGATCTGCAAATAAAGTGACAAAGTGTCTTGAAAAACAATGGAATATATACAGCACCAAGAATCTTTTCAATAATTTTGTTGGCAGTTGGCAATTCGTATTAGGCGACTAGGCTCTACCACTAATTGGACGATGTTTTGATTATCACACATGTAAGCCAGGAGCTAACAAAGCAACCTTACCTTAGAAGTCCTTTTCCAAGTTCAGTTGACTATTGAACAAACAGTGAAAGCAGTTAAACCCTTTTCAATCTATAAAGGATCTTGGAATACCCGAATAAGTCAAGTAGTTTTTCAAAACTGCAATATTTCCAAAATTAAAATCTGCATACGAAGAGCCACGGAGACAAAATTTATGTCAGCAAGGGATTGCATTGTCCCCATTGGGACCTTTTACAGCGACCATTCCAGTGGTGCCTTGGGCCAGGTCGCACATGGGGACATTTCAATTTGCCTCCCTCAGTCAATGGGATGGGCTGTCTATGGATCAGAAGGTCTTTGTGTCTGTACAAATTAGCAAGAACTGGAGTTCTGGACATCACCAGTGTGCCTCTTTTGGGGCATGCCTCTTAGTCCAGGAGATGGAATAATTCTGATGTCGGATGCCAGTCTCTCTCCAGTTTAAGGAGACAGGTGTAAGGCCATTGGAGCCTAGTGGAATGCAGATGCTCTGACCATCTTAAATAGAAGGCAGATTTTTCTAGCATTGCAAGCCATTCAGGATCTTCCTCCAAGGGGCCCGAGTGAAGTTGATGATTGACAAAAAAGACAGCAGTAGCCTACATTGCCTGCCAAGGGGACACCAAGAGTCTTTTCCTTTTTACAACAGAAACTTTTTGCTGCGTGGAGAGTCGCTTACAGGCAGTTAACGGCAGTCTACTTGCTGGGAAAGCAGGATCTCCTAACAGACAGGTTAGGCAGGTTATTTTCCAACAATGAGTACCTCAACTAGTATTGGCTCTATGCAGTATTTCAGTGGTAGTTCTCAAACAGTTGCCACTGAACACGGAGCTTCCAGTATTTGCAACAAGGTATAAAGGTGAAGTGATAGAAGGTTCATAGAGCTATGGGTTTTTACCGCTGGCCTTTGTCTTCCTCCAGTGTCCTTGATTATGAATATTCTTCTGACCAGGACAGAACACGTTTATGCCATACGGGTGTTTTCTACCTGCCGAGGAGGCCTTGGTTTTCATTGCTCCGCCAGATGTCATCAGCACCGACAATACTGTTTCAGGTCAAACAAGATCTTTTATGCAAACGTCAATGATAGCACCCCCATCCAGTGAGACTCTTTTAAATAGCCTGACTATTGAATTGGCCGGACTAGAGGTGCAGGGATTCTCCTCCTAGGTGGTTCAGACCTTGGTGAAGACCACAGATCATCCATGAATGCTACATATGAGAGGATATGAACGACGTTTGTTCTGTTTGCTTAGCAAAGGATTTCTCTCCTGTGTCCCCAGCTCTAGTCAATATCCTGGACATTTTTACAATTAGCGCTAGAGGTTGGTCTGTCATACTACTCTATTAAAGTACAGGTTTCTGCCTTTATCCTCTTTGTCATGCTGCAGATGGGTGGAAGAGCAAAAGACCAGATTCTTCTTGCAGGCAGTAATTCATATATGACCACCAAGGAAATCCTTGTTCCCTTCATGGATTGGTTCTAAAAGCACTAGTATAAGCATATTTTGCTCCAATAGCTTAATTTCCATTGCAGTCCTAGTGGTATAACTAGTTCCTCTGACCACAGTTGATTCGGGCAGAAGGATGTTGGAGATTGCATCACTTTCCTGCAAAAGATGTGTCTTTTTACCAGAAATAGTGATACTACGTCCATCTTCAAAGCTCAATTCTGAAGTGGTATCCAGTTTCCAGGAAAACTGGGGACAGTCCCTCAGAGCATTTGCATGAGAGTGACAGCAGGAAGACTTCAGTTCCTTACACATGGACAAGTTGCTAAGTTGAACATGCAAAGGTTAAGACGTGAGGAAAGTGGACAATCTTTTTATTTTGCCATCAGGTTCTCAAGAGTCTTATTCTATTGGTTTACCAGGGTGATTAGATTGGCATGCAGGAAGTAGGCCTTTCTGTTCAGGAACAGATGCAAGCTCCTTTAACCTAAGGTGTAGCAGCCTTTGGGGCAGTTATGCCAGGATTTCAGTGGAAGATATTGCCTTGAACACGTATTCATACCCCTTAAAATTTTCCACATTTTGTCATGTTACAACCAAAAACGTAAATGTATTTTATTGGAATTTTATGTGATAGACCAACATAAAGTGGCCCATAATTGTGAAGTGGAAGGAAAATTATAAATAGTTTTCAATTTTTTTTACAATGTCAAAAGTGTGGCATTCAGCCCCCCTGAGTGATTACTTTGTAGAACCGCCCTTTGCTGCAATTACAGCTGCAAGTCTTTTTAGGTATGTCTCTACCAGCTTTGCACATCTAGAGTGACATTTTTGCCCATTATTACTTGCAAAATAGAGAGGGTCTGTGAACAGCAATTTTCAATTATTGCCACATATTCTCAATTGAATTTAGGTCTGGGCTTTGACTGGGCCATTCTAACACATGAATATGCTTTGATCTAAAACATTCCATTGTAGCGCTGGCTATATGTTTAGGGTCATTATCCTGCTGAAAGGTGAACCATTGCCCCCGGTCTCAAGTCTTTTGCAGACTTTTTTTTTTTTTTTTTTTTCAAAACTCTTTATTCCAAATTACTTTTGCAGACTTTAACAGGTTTTCTTCTAAGATTTCCCTGTATTTGGCTCCATCCATCTTCCTATCAACTCTGACCAGCTTCCCTGTACCTGCTAAAGATAAGCTTCCCTACAACATGATGCTGCCACCAACGTGTTTCACGTTGGGGATGGTGTGTTCAGGGTGATGTACAGTATTCGTTTTTTGCAACACATAGCGTTTTGCTTTTAGGCAAAAAGTTAAATTTTGGTCTCATCTGAGCAGAGCACCTTCTTCCACATGTTTGCTGTGTCCCCCACATGGCTTCTGGCAAACTGCAAACAGAACTTCTTATGGCTTTCTTTAAACAAAGGCTTTCTTTTTGCCACTCTTCCATAAAGGCCAGATTTGTGTACTGCATGTCTAATAGTTGTCCTGTCAACAGATTCCATGGACCTCTTGACTGCTTCTCTGATTAATGCTCTCCTTGTCAATTGGTTCCACTAGATTTTAGTTAGGGGTATCAGAGTAAAGGGGGCTGAATACAAATGCATGACACAGTTTTAAGATGTTTATTGGTAAAAAATTTGGAAAATCATTTATCATTTTCCTTCCACTTCACAATTATGTGCCACTTTGTGTTAGTCTATGACATAAAATCCCCAAAAAATACATTTACGTTTTTGGTTGTAACATGACAAAATGTGGAAAATTTCAAGGGATATGCATACTTTTTCAAGGCACTGTATATGTGAGACAGCTATCCCTTCATTTGACTTGACAAACTAGGCCTGCGGTCAGCAAGTTCTGCAAAGTTTAGTATGGGACTGTAATGTCTCAGTGTCTCAGGCAGTGAGCTAGTAGTGTTTTCGTACAGGATCACAGCTTCGGACTTGTATACATACTATGTAGTTAAGTGGTTACACCTTATGGCAAATTACAGATAAAGGAACAAAGGTATGTTGAAGGATTAGTTGGGGTTTAGAGAGTTTATATACAGCCATAACTTAGGTATCAGGAGGGTCAGCAAGGCATTAGCAGTTCAGAAATACAAAGTTTATGCAGTTCAGGTATACTTGCAGTGAGTTGAGTTATGCTGATGGGGACACTCCGTACGTCTGGAGAGATGGTGGTGAAGCGTTCATTGGCCCAAAACGAATAGATGTAAGTGGGGGCTCTGTCTGGCCCAAACGAAGAGGATGAAGTCGGGCTCTGTCCGGTCCAACGAAAGAGGAGGAAGTGGGGCTCTATCCGGCCAAACGAAGAGGATGAAGTGGGGCTCTATCCGGCCCAAACGAAGAGGATGAAGTGGGGCTCTGTCCGGCCCAAACGAAAAGGATGAAGTGGGGCTCTGTCCGGCCCAAACGAAGAGGATGAAGTGGGGCTCTGTCCGGCCCAAACGAAGAGGATGAAGTGGGGCTCTGTCCGGCCCAAACGAAGAGGATGAAGTGGGGCTCTATCCAGCCCAAACGAAGAGGATGAAGTGGGGCTCTGTCTGGCCCAAACTTGGAGAAGTAAGCAGCAACGTGCGGCTGGTGCACTAGGCCTGGTTACAGGTTCCTAGCACGAACGATGAGTCATTGGCGGCAGCTGTTTAAATAGGAACAAGAGGAGGTATCAGGTGATGTGGCTGAGACCTCATCAATGTGCTGAGGGGATAGTGGAGATGACTGAGCCCGCAGTGGATGAATCAGACATTACAGAGACATAGTTTAGGAGGAGACGTCATTTTTGTCTTTAGCAGCTTTCTTTGATTGTCAATGTTTTTTTTTTTTTTATGTATTCTCTCCCACCCATTTATTCAGCTAGTTATATCACATTGTGTGCTAACGTGAGGTAGGGTCAGGAGAATGGAAAATTGTTATCAGATACTTATCTTAATTTTCCTTTCCTGGCCTAACCTTACATCAGCACAGGACTTCATCCCTCTGTTCTGATGTGAGGATAGGTCAGGAAAGGATTCTGGGACTCTCATTCAGCAAGAGGTCTGGAGAAAGGCACATGATCTGTGAAAAAACGTGCTGGGGCAGAGCCTGTGAGGTCATCGCGCACCACCAGAAAGCGGACTATTAGCTTCTGGTGAATATACAGCAGAGTACCTGTGGATATCTAAGTGACCCTAATTACCTGCACCCCCTATGTACAAAACGAGTTACCCAAGTGTACCGGAAGTAGTGCACAAGCAAATGTAAGTGTGTTTTTCATTTTCACACAGTTAAAGCACTATTCATTTTTCTCCTGTACATACTATACATACATATAGTTGCACTGTCTGAGCTGAATGAGAGTCCCAGGATCAACAGAGAAGCTGCTATCCAATGGATTTATACCCCTAAGGGAAAGGCGTATTTAGACCCTGTGAAAAATCCACGGAAGTGTGTTACTTCAGCTATCATCATGGAGTGTCTTTACAGTAAGATTCGCCTCTAAGTTTGGGCTTTAAATTTTTTTTTTCATATATCAAATGTATAAAAAAACAGGCTTTGGTGGACTAAGTTTGACCCTGCAAAATTACTGTATATTTCTTGGGAAATGTTCATATCTTTGGTAGCCTTTGGAGAAGCAATAAATAGGTGAGTCATAGAAGCTTATGTAGAAAAAGCCTGTGTAAGATTCAATAAAATTTTGTGCCATGTACTTCAAGGGAATATTTCCCCTTGGTCAGATTGTTCTTTAAGCATAGAGCCTTTAAAGTAGGTGTAATATCCATGAAGCCCTGTTATTTTATACAGCTGCATGTTTGTCCTCCGTGGACAGAATTACTTATCCTGTGAGATCTATCCGCACAAAGCTGATGAATTATACCGCTATGAGTCAGATCTCCGCAGCTCTTCTGGGTTCACTTGTACAGATCTGCAATCTTATCAATGTCAGCACCATTGTTATAATTACACAGGATAGTCCCTGAGGCAGACACTTTACTACAGAGTTAATTGGACAGGGGAAGAGTTGTCACTCGTCTAGGAAGTTAATGAATCCAAACAAATGAAAACTTTCATTCTCTAATGTGATTTTAAGGTATCGTGGGCAATGTATGAAAATAAGTAACTGAAATGTCCTGACTGTACTAAATGTCTGTATATACAGTATAAGCTATGATGATATTCCAGCCATACACGCATTGATTTCATGCATGGCATGACCTTCACTCCGCCCACAGGATGAACAAGAAAATTCTAAAAGATTCTTTTATTCACCCTACATACACCATATTGTCAAAAGTATTGGGATGCGCACATGGACTTTAATGGCATCCCAGTCTTAGTCCGTAGGGTTCAATATTGAGTTGGCCCACCCTTTGCAGCTATAACAGCTTCAACTCTTCCGGGAAGGCTGTCCACAAGGTTTAGGAGTGTGTCTATGGGAATGTTTTACCATTCTTCCAGAAGTGCATTTGTGAAGTCAGGCACCGATGTGGACGAGAAGGCCTGGCTCGCAGTCTCTGCTTTAATTCATCCCAAAGGTGTTCTATCGGGTTGAGGTCAGGACTCTGTGGCCTCCACTACAAACGTGCTCATCCATGTCTTTATGGACCTTGCTTTGTGCACTAGTGCACAGTTATGTTGGAACAGGAAGGGGCCATCCCCAAACTGTTCCCACAGAGTTGGGAGTATGAAATTGTCCAAAATATCTTGGTATGCCGATGCCTTAAGAGTTCCCTTCACAGGAACTAAGGGGCCAATCCCAAAACAAATCTGAAAAACAACCCCACACCATAATCCCCCCTCCACCAAATGATTTGGACCAGTGCACAAAGCAAGGTACATAAAGACTTGGATGAGCGAGTTTGGGGTGGAGGAACTTGACTGGCCTGAACCTCAACCCAATAGAACACCCTTGGGATTAATTAGAATGGAGACTGCGAGCCAGGCCACCTTGTCCACATCAGTGCCTGACTTAGGTGATGTCTTAGCCCCCGTACACACGGTCGGGTAATTCTGACCACCAAATCCGTCAGATTTTTTCCGTTGGATTTTGTCCGACACTGGTGTTGCATACACACGGTCGGACAAAGTTGTCGGAAAATCCGATCATTCTGAACGTGGTGACGTTCCTTGCGTACGACAGAACTACGTAGAAGCTAGTAGCCAATAGCTTTGGTCTCGTAATTTGATCTGAGCATGCGTGGCACTTTGTCCGTCGGAATTCTCTACACACGATCGGAAAAAGTCCGATTGGATTTTGTTGTCGGAAAATTTGAGAGCAGGATCTCAAATTTTTTCCGTCGGAAATTCCGATGGAAAAAGTTTGATGGAGCCCACACAGGCGGATTTTCCAACAACATGGTCCGATCGGACATTTTCCGTCAATTTCCAACTGTGTGTACGGGGCATTACAGTTCGGTCACAGACATTGACTCCAGTTTCTGACCATTTGTTCCTCATTTTGTTTTGTTGTGCATTTTCTGTTTTCAAGGCATATTGCTTTAAGTTTTCTATTTTGATGCTTTTATGTCTTCCTTGGTCTACCACTACGCTTCCCTTTAACAACCTACCCATTTGGTTTGTACTTGGTCCAGATTTTAGACAACCAACCTCTTTTGCAACATTCTGTGATAATTTACCTTCTTGAAGAAGTTTTATAATCCTCTCCTTTTCTTCAACTGACATCTCTCGTGTTGGCACCATGATTCATGCAAGCACTTTTTCTTTAACTGCAGACTAATAAGCAGATGTAATCTGATGCAGATGTTTGTTTTAGAACTGCAAAGTACATGGTGATTCCATAATATTTTCCTCGGAATTGAGTGATTCTGTATTTTTATCCTCTGCTTGATCTGCAAGAACAGTTGCAATTGATTACAGTTTTGTTTCTTTTTTTTTTGTTTAAGCGTTTCTTAAAGCCAAAAATTGTTTTGAAGCATGTCTGTGATAAATATTTTTTTCTATCCAATTAAAGCAGAGTTCAAACCAGAAATTGAACTTCTGTGGATCGGATTCCCCCCCCCCCCCCCCCTCCAGTGGCACATTTGGCACCTTTCAGGAGGGGGGGGGGGGAGATACCTGTCAAAAGCAGGTATCTGCTCCCACTTCTGGCGAAAGATCGCTGCACACTGTATGGCGAACTATACAATGTCTGGCCCCTCCTCCCCCCCAGCTGCCTTCTGAGAGACACACAGGTTCCAGAAAAGAGCAGAGACCATTCAGAGCACGCAGCGCGACTCGCGCATGCAGTTGTTTCCCTTAGTAAGGATGCCGGCACCCGGAGCCGATGGACGGGTCGGCTTTGGGTGCCGACATCGTGGGTTCCAAGGACAGGTAAGTGTCCTTATATTAAAAGTCAACAGCTACAGTATTTGTAGCTGCTGACTTTTATTTATTTTTTCCCCAGGCGGAACTCCGCTTTAAACAATTGAATGAACATTTTCCAAAAGTGGTGATTCAATACTTTTGGCCAGGGGTTGTATGGCCAGCTTTGGATGTACATGCCAACAAATTAGTAATTTGTATAACAATGATTCACCTTTGTGCTTCTCTAATAGCCAAGTCTTTGGGCTGTCTTCTGCAAATTTTAGTGTTTTATATACCCTTTTATACACGGTATAGCATACATTTTATTGTATTTTGTAGAAGCATTGCATCCTGTAGTATAGCATACACTTTTTTATGTACTTTCTGAGGGAATAGAATTTACTCTGCAGCTCTATACATTAAATGCATGATATATGCATAGGAAATTTTATTTACTTCATACTTTTGGAAGCTGTGCCGCCCCCTGTTTTTTTTTTTTAACCTATCTTCTGTCTATCTTCTCCACATAAATCTGAATGATGTAATCTCCTGAAATCCTAATTTCATTCTCTAGTGAAGCAGGAAAGAGGGGTCGTTGAGAACAGTTAGCCAGCATATAGTCAGTTGGTTCGGGTGACTGGTCGCCTCAACAGAACTTCTGCAACTACAACAGTTAGGAGCAGCATTTTCTTATAAGGTATAACAAAAAGTTGCTGGTGGCTGCATGAAGGAGTTGGGAGGCTACGTATGCAAAAACTCTGGTCAAAGTATACAGTGATGATGTTCACCTCTAGCAGTGGCCTCTGACTAGTGCGCCTATTGGTACTCAGATGCTCCCCAGTCTTAACCACTTTCAGACCGGACCAATTTGCAGCCAAAGGACCAGGCCCCTTTTTGCGATTCGGCACTGCGTTGCTTTAACTGACAATTGCGCGGTCGTGCGACGTGGCTCCCAAACAACATTGACGTCCTTTTTCTCCCACAAATAGAGCTTTCTTTTGGTGGTATTTGATCACCCCTGCGGTTTTTTTTTTTTGCGCTATAAACAAAAAATAGTGACAATTTTGAAAAAAAATGTATTCTTTTTTATTTTTTGCTATAATAATCCCTAGCTAAATATCCCCCAAAAATATATAAAAAACATTTTTTTTCCTTAGTTTAGGCCGATACGTATTCTTCTACATATTTTTGGTAAAAAAAAATCGCAATAAGCGATTATTGATTGGTTTGCGCAGAAGTTATAGCGTTTACAAGATAGGGGATAGTTTTATAGCATTTTTATTTAATATTTTTTTTTTATTAGTAATGGCGGCGATCAGCGATTTTTATTGTGACTGCGACATTATGGCGGACATATCGGACATTTTTGAGACATTTTTGGGACCATTGTCATTTATATAGCAATCAATGTTATTTAAAAGCATTGATTCTGTATAAATGACACTGGCAGTGAATGGGTTAACCGCAAGGGGGCAGTGTAGGGGTTAAGTATGCCTAGGGGTGTGTTTCTTACTGTGGGGGGGGCGTGGCTGTCAGCTAGTGAATGCTGATCACAGGGAGCAGAGATCGGCGTCACTAGTTGCTAGGTAGAATGGGGAGATGCTGTGTATTTCTGCATCTCCCCGTTCAGCCTTCCCGTGAGACGATCACGGGTGTCCCTGCGGCAATCGAGTCCGCGGGACCCGCGACTGGCCTCACGGGGGTCCCGACCGGCACGGACGGCATTAAGGAGGGACTTATATATACGTCCTCCTGCCTGTCCGTGCCATTCTGCCGACGTATATCTTCGTGCGCCAGTCGGGAACCGGTTAAACTATGTACTCTGGCCCTAAATGTAGGTAGCAGGCCCAAAGATAAAATGTACCACAAGGCAGTAGTACTTACGCTTACGCTTGTACTTACAAGCGCAATTTTTTTTAAAAAAATACAGTTTTTTAAATTAAAATCAAGACAACACTAAACTTAGCCCAATTTTTTTTTATATTGTGAAAGATAATGTTACACCGAGTAAATTGACACCCAACATGTCACGCTTCAAAATTGCGCCCGCTCGTGGAATGGCGTCAAAATTTGACCCATAAAAATCTCCATAGGCGAAGTTAAAAAATTTCTACAGGTTACCAGTTTTGAGTTAGAGGTGGTATAGTACTAGAATTATTGCTCACACTCTAACGATTGTGGCAATACCTCACATGTGTGGTTTGAACACCGTTTTCATATGCGGGCGTGACTTGCGTATGCATTCACTTCTGCGCGCGAGCTCGGCGGGACTGGGGGGATTTACATATTTTTTTCTTATTTATTTTACTTTTTATTGTTTATTTTTACACCGTCCTTTTGAAAAAATTTATTTGGGTCACTTTTATTCCTATTGCAAGGAATGTAAACATCCCTTGTAATAGAAAAAAAGCATGACAGGACCTCTAAAACGTGAGATCTTGGGTCAAAAAGGCCTCAGATCTCACATTTACACTTTAATGCAGTAAAGGGAAGTGACATTTGACGTTGCTTCTGTCATCCAATGGTATGGAGCCACGCGGGGGCCATTTTTCCCTCAATCGGCATCCAGCCTCACAGGGGAAAAGACGCGATCGTCTCCGCCACTACTTACAAATCTGGTAAGGGGGAGGGGGGGCCACGGAGACCACTTTTATCTGAAAGAGGACCATCCGCCGTTGAAGAGGATACCGGAGTTATGGCAGCGATACCGGGGTTTATCTTCATTGTCTGTTATATTTTTTATTTATTTAATAATTTTATTTTTGTATGTGTGGTGACCCCGGACACATATCCTTTCTATTCCTGTTAATGGGAGCACTTGTGAGTAGTGCTTCACTTCCTGTTTGTTCAGTCCATTTGTTTTTTTGGTTTTCATAGCGATGCATGCTCAGCTATATAATATCACCTGATGCTCCAAGCCCCGTCTGCTGAGGAAGCCTATCATTTGGCAATATACATGTAGGGGAGGACAACTTTGGCCAACAATTACGAACGTAGTGACGTACTTGACGTACTACGTGGTTTTTCAGCTCTTTTGCGCCACTCTTTGTGCTCCTTCTGCTAATTTCGTGTTAGTAGAAGTTTGGTGAGTGTTGATTCGCACTTTTCTTTTCGTGCTTTTTAGTTTGCGTTTTTCATTTCGTGCTTTTCAGTTAGTTTCTGAATGGCCGTTTGTCAACCAGACATGTTGCGGTATCGGAGTAGATAACGTGTTATTTATTATTGGCCTTGGAGTTATTGCTTTGACATCATTTTTTTGGTTGAATAATGATTTGATTTGGTATATTTTTGGATGCATAGAATGCACTTTTTGGTAAAGTTCTATTGGCAGATAGCATGTCTAAATTTTAGTTGTTTTCTTTTTTTAATGCCCAATAAAAAAAATTGTGTAGAATAATACTTGGCTGTGTGTTTTACTTCAAATTACATTTTGGGAGTAGGCAGTTATAATTTAAAAAATACGATGTAAAATTAACAAGGGACACCAACATAGTTGTATCTTTGATCTTAAAAACTACGGGATAATGGTGTTGTGGTGTTATATAGGGAACCAAAAGCAAGGGTAAGAATTAACAATACACTATCAAGATCATTTAATTTGTCTAGAGGGACAAGGCAGGGATGCCCCCTGTTTGCAATAGCGGTGGAACCTCTGGCCCTTGCGATTAGACAATCAGTGGAAATAGTCGGGTTTTGACGAGCAGGAAGAGAGGATAAAGTGGCCCTCTATGCAGATGACGCTCTTATTTTCCTGGGGGATACCTCAAAGTCACTAGCGTAACTTATGAGCCTAATCTCCATATTTGGGCGAATCTCAGGCTTTCAAATTAATTGGGATAAGTCTGAATTACTACCATTAGACGAGATAAAAGCCTCTTTATTAAACCATGCGTCTCAAATTCAAATTAAGCATACAGTGAGATATTTGGGGATTGAGATATCAAGGAATGTAAAAGATTATATTAAACTGAACCTTAAACCTTTACTGGCAAAATTTGAGGATAAATGTCGAAGCTGGTATAAACTACCATTGGCAGTGATAGGTAGAAATGTTGTAAAAATTATTTGGACCCCTCAATTGCTTTACGTGTTTAATAATTCTCCCGTATGGATCACAATATTTTGGTTCAAGTGGAGGGCCACCCTAAAATAAAAAATAGCATTAATATTCTTAAAAGAAATAAAAAAAAAACATTTGAAAATCCCTGTTGCTGGGCAGTCTTGGTAATCTGCCTCTTCCTATTCCGCGGCGCTTCCTCCTCTTCGGCGAGCAGCCCCATTGCCTTCTGAAACATGTGTGTGTCCCAGAAAACAAAGGGGCCATTCACAAAGCGCCGGGCGATTGGCGCATGCGCAGTAGGAGACGGACGGATCGGCCTCGGGGGGCCGACATCGCAAGCTTGCTGGACAGGTAAGTGTCCTTATTAAAAGTCAGCAGCTATAGTGTTTGTAGCTGCTGTCTTTTAAAAAATAAAAAACGCGGCCGGAACGCCCCTTTCAGAACTCAGAACTAGGAAGAAAAAACAACCACAAATAAAGTTAACAACATTAATGTCAAATAAGGAGGCTGGTGGATTGGGGATTCCCCATCCAAAAAGCCTAGCCTCAAAAATACAACACTTTTTTGGATGGACAGTAATATCAGACTCTGATCCTATACAGAGTCTGCTATTATCAGTATATCCCGATTACCCATTGATTACCTTATTGGAGACGAGAAATTAATTGTTTGATAAAGGATTTGTTATGGGTAAATTTTTGACAAGGTATGTCAAAAAATGAAAAAAATTACGGAAGTAAAAGATTATACGGTATATACCCCCATATGGAATAATAATAGCTATGTGGAACTGATGAAATTGGAAGGGTTTGACATATGGAGGCTCAAGGGACTAAGGTATATGACACAGCTATTTCATGATGAAGGGATAAAAACCTTTATTGAACTAAGAGATGAATATAATATCCCAAATCAAAGATTTTTTTCAATTTTTACAGCTTAGGCATGCAATACAAGCACAGGGCCGATTGATGGAAATTTAATTTAATAAATCAGAGGTTATAGCCTTGTTGGAGAAGACAGAAAAAAAAGCGTCTGATCTCACAAATTCATAATATACTATATGATAAATTTAACCACTTCAATACTGGGCACTTAAACATCTTCCTGCCCAGACCAATTTTGAGCTTTCAGTGCGGTCGCACTTTGAATGACAATTGCGCGGACACACTACACTGTACCCAAATGAAATTTTTATCATTTTTTTCCCAGAAATAGAGTTTTCTTTTGGTGGTATTTGATCACCTCTGCGGTTCTTATTTTTTGCTAAACAAAAAAAGACAGAAAATTTTGAAAAAAAATGTTTTTTTTTGTTTCAGTTTCAAAACTTTGTAAATAAGTAAGTTTTCTCCTTCACTGATGGGCACTGATGGAGCTGCACTGATGGGCACTGATAAGGCGGCACTGATGCGCACCGATGAGGTGGCACCAATGAAGTGGCACTGAGGTGGCATTGACGGGCACTGATATTTGGCACTGATAGGCGGCACTGATGGGCGGCACTGATGGGCACTTATAGGTGGCACAAATTGGCACTGATAGCTGGAACAGATTGGCATGGATAGGCGGCACAGATAGGCATGGATAGGTGGCACAGATGGGCATGGATGGGCACTGATAGGTGGCACGGATAGGCACTGATAGGTGGCACGGATAGGCACTGATAGGCAGCAATTTAGTGTTATGTTTTGTACTGATGGATGCCAATCAGTGCCAAACAATAATGCATGCCAATCAATGATGCCCATTGTGGGCACTGTGTGTCATCCCTGGTGGTCTAGGGTGGCATACCTTGTGCTGGGCATCCCTGGTGGTCTGGTGACGTCCCTGGTGGTCTGGTGACGTCCCTGGTGGTCCAGTGTGAGCATCCTCGGGGGGGGGGGGGGGCTGCGCTAATAATCGATCAGCACAGACCCCCCTGTCAGAGGAGCAGCCGATCGGCTCTCCTCTACTCGCGTCTGACAGACGCGAGTGAGGAAAAGCCGATCACCGGCTCTTCCTTTTTACACTGTGATCAGCCGTGATTGGACATGGCTGATCACGTGGTAAAGAGTACGGAGACTCTTTACCAAGATCGTAGTTGCGGGGTGTCAGACTGACACACCGCAACTACAATCGCCGTGATGCGCGCCCCCGCAAAATCCTGATGACGTCTGGTCAGGATTTGACAACCACTTTGCCGACGTCCTTTTACAATAGGGCGGGCGGCAAGTGGTTAAAGGAACAGTGGATATACCAGCTAGATCAGCATGGTCTTGTGATATAGGGCCAATTTCAGATGAACAATGGGCATCGGCATTGTCGGTAACACCTCAGTCATCCCTATCCCCAACACAAAATCTAACACAATTATTTATACTACACAGGGCCTACTATACACCAGAGAAATTATTTAAATGAAATTGTAGATATACAGCCCAATGCCCCAGATGTAAAGGGAGCCCTGTTAATCTGATCCATATGTTATGGAGATGCTCCAAACTCCATCGCTACTAGAATGAAGTGATATTAATAGTGCTTTTGGGACCGGGTTGTCTCCAGAACCGGGAGGATGCCTTTTGGGTATCCTGAACGAATGGAGAACCCTGAGGGAATATAGGATATCAATAACCAGGATTCTATTTCAGGCTCGTAAGCTTATAGCGCAAAAATGGACACCACCATGTCCACTAACAATAGCAGAATGGAAGACACAAATAAGGGAAACCTTAGTCAAGGAAAAGTGTATATTTTTATTTTTTAATAGAGGCTGTCCAGAGAATTTTGAAAGGATATGGAGAAGATGGCCTGATACTTTGGATGTATAACCTGATGGGAGAGTGAGGAGAGGGTGCCGTGGGGGGGGGGGGGGTGGTTTCTTTTTTTTTTTTTCTCATCTCATCACGTGCCGGGGATGAATGTTGGGTTTATGTTGTTCGATACTGTTGTTGTTTTTGTATGAAAAAGTATTCTGCCCATCTGCCCTCCACCTACTCATCAGGATGCATGTGCTTCCACTGTGGAGTCACTCATCAGTCAGTGATAGGAACTACAGATACCAGGGTGCCTTGACGTGGCCTGTAGCTTATGCATGTATTTGCAAATGTCTGTAGACTAAACGTCTGTTTTTAACGCATACTGTTAGACAGGTTGATTCAGTTGTCCGCGGGCTGGTCGGTAAGTAGGCTTGAAATTTTTCCTTGGATTTATCCTTGGCCTTGTCTATATGGTCTTGCTATGAGACATCAAAAGTTCTTACTTAGATGCTTAGAATTTGGTGTCCAGCACAATTATTTTTGGTATGGTAACCAATATTACCTACAAACGACAGGTGTTGCCATGGGAGTTTTGCTCCCAGTGTGGCCAATTTATTTTTGGCACACTGGGAGGCTGACGTGGTCTTCCAGGAGAGACCTAAGGAGCTAGTCTGTTAGACCAGATTTATAGATGACCTATTCTTGATATGGGATGGAGATGAAAGTAGTCTCCTTTCCTTCATGGATACATTAAATCCAAATAATAAGAATATTGTACTTACGTGGAAATCCGATCGTGAGAATATGGTGTTGCCAGATGTAGAAATGATGAACAATAATGGGGTATTATATACTAAGAATTACTGTAAACCTACAGATAGGAATGGTTACATAGCCATGGATAGTTGTCACTATAAACCATGGCTGTGTAACATTCCAAAAGGGCAGTTTATAAGACTGTGCAGAAATTGCACCAATCTTGAGGATTATGTGAAACAATCGGAAGTATTTGAAAGACGGTTTGAACAGAAAGGTTATGATAAAGAAAAAGAAAGATTGGCAGTACAGGCATTGGATAGGGGTTCTTTGATTGAGAGTAAAAATCTATCAGTATCTACTCATAAACACACTGATGGTTTTGGGATGGTTTTTGACTATAATATCCAGTGTAAAAAGATAGAGAATATTATCAAAAAACACTGGTATATTTTATTAAGGTATAACGTTCTAAATAAAATTTTGCTTCCTATACCTAGATTTATATATAGAAAAGCCCCCACACTGCGAGATAACCTGGCCCCAGGGATTATAGACCCACCTAATAATATTAAGAAGGGGGTGTATTTCCATTTTTGACTGTTTTTTATAGTTGTGGTAAATGAATTTCATGCAAAACTTCTAAAATTAATAATAAGAGGAGAAAAGAATTTAGGGCCACAGCTACTGATATGACATATCCGATTAAAGATTGTATTACCTGTTCTACCATTGGGGTGGTATACATGTTGGAATGTCCATGTTCATTTCAGTACCTAGTACGAACATCCAGATGTATACAGGCTAGGGTTAGGGAACATATGAATAGTATTAGAAAAGAGAAAACTAATCATAGTGTCCCTAGACATTTTAGAGAAGTTCATAATAAGGATCCCAGTGGCCTAAAGTTTTGGGGCATTGAGAAGGTAAAACAACATTGGAGGGGGGGTAATTTTGTTAGAAAACGTAGTCAACGAGAATCATTCTGGATTTTTGAAACAAAAGTGCTAACCCCTAGAAGTTTGAATGTGGATTTTGACCTTAACTGTTTATTAGTAATAAGTGAGTAATTGTTTATTAATATTTATCTTCATTGTCTGTTGGGAAGGTTCTTTTAAAAATATATGAAAAGAAAAAAGTAAGTTTTAAAAAATATAAAATATATATTTTTATGTATTTTTAAATATGTAATAAATAATGTTTGTTATTGTTTTCTGTTTCTTAAGAAAGGTGACCCACCACATTATAAAGGCTGCTATACCATCCACCGGGGACTGGCATCTGACCCTGTTCGCACCCCCTTTATATAGGGGCCTCTGGAACCTTCTATTCCATTTCAAGGCTCCCCCTTACAGGCAGTTACAAGGCTTCCTCAAAGGCCACGAGCCCCTGACCCAAGGGGAGACTTGAAACCCCTGCCACTGTTATCCCATGAGGAAAAGGGGGGCCTTGAAACTCCTTTTCCCCTTTTCCCCTTTTCCCCATATTCCATCTAATTAAAGGATAAGGAGTGGCGCTGCCTGGTCTGGATGTGAGGAGATATTGGCCTCTTTTTCTTTCACACGGAGGTGAGCAGGCAATTTAACTGATAGAGAGTTGACACATTGTTTCTTTCTTTCACTGGTTGCTGAATTATCTACTGCAGAACTATTTACAGAGGAATTTATTCACAGAGACTTTTTAGTAATATTTTATTTATTATTTTTTTCACTTAATGTTGATTGTTTTTGCTGCCCTACACTGATTTATATTTTTATTTCTTTTGAGGTGTTGTGAAATCACTTTCCAGTGGTTGGCAGGACAGCAAGTTATTAATATTATATACACACACATTTTTTTTTCCTTCTCTGCACTGATTGATAGAATTGTTATTTATGTTGCATGAGCTTGCAAATGCACAGTGAAAAGCTGGCTGTGGTTCCTCAGGAAGCCACAGCTGGCTCCTGTATCCAAGATGGCGGCACAGGAAACCCACAGTGCTAGACCCTAGGCACTGGTAATTACCTCATTTTTAAAAGTCAGCAGCTACAGTGTTTGTAGCTGCCGACCTAAAAAGAATCAAGCTATAGTTCCTCTTTAAGTTCCACTTTAACGTACCTCCCAACAGTTTGAGATGGGAATGAGGAACACCTACTTGCAAACAGATGTAGGCATAGGACACGCCCCTCTGACACAACCCCTTAACCACTTCAATACCAGGCCCTTAGACACCTTCCTGCCCAAGCCAATTTTCAACTTTCAGTGCTGTAGCAATTTTAATGACAATTGCGCAGTCATAAAACACTGTACCCAAACCAATTTTTTATCATTTTGTTCCCACAAATAGAGCTTTCTTTTGGTGGTATTTGATCACCTCTGCGCTTTTTCTTTGTTTCTGTCATTTTTTTTTTTATAAATAAGTACGCTTGCTTCTTCAATGATGGGCACTGATATGGCTGCACTGATAGGCACTGATAAGGCGGCACTGATGGGCACCGATGAGGTGTCACTGATGGGCACTCATAGGTGGCACTGATAGGTGTCACTGGTATGTGGCACTGATGGGCACTCGTAGGCTGCACTGATGGGTACTTATGGGTGGCACTGGGTACTTATGGGTGGCACTGATAGGTGGCACGGATGGGCACTGATAGGTGGGCACGAATGGGCACTGATAGGCACCACTCATGGACACTGATGGGTGGCACTAATGGGTGGCATTGCTGGGCATCACTGATGTAATTTGTTACATAATGGTGCCAGTCAGTGCCCATTTGTGAGCACTGATTGGCACAGAATGGGCACATATTGGGCATTCATTTGCACATGTGGATGGCCATGGGGTACATACCTGGCCATCCACATGTTGCCCCCTTCCCTGGTGGTCCTGGCTGCTACCCTGGTGGTCCAGTGTGGGCATCCGAGGGGGGGCTGCGCTGATAAACAATCAGAGAAGACCCCCCGTCAGACACCAGTGAGGAAAAGCCAATCAACAGCTAATCCTGTTTACATCGTGATCAGCCATGATTGGACACGGCTAATTATGTGGTAAAGAGCTTACATCGGAGGCTCTTTACTGAGATCGGTGTAGCGGTGTGTCAGACTGACTGACACACTGCACCACCGATCGCCGCGATGCACACCCCCACGGGCGTGCAGCGGCTGTTATCCTGAAGGATGTCATATGACGTCCAGTCAGGATAACTGAACCACTGCCCGGCCGTCATTTTGCTACATGCTGGGCAGGAAGTGGTTAAAGGAGAATTAACCAAAAAAAAGGTTAATTAAATCCACAAGGACTTTTTTACCACTACTATTCCTTTATATTGGCTTTTAAAATTTACAAATGCAGCAATTTAGAATTTGGATGAAAGGTTTAGCACTGGGAAATACTTTTTAAAAGATAAAAAGTGCATTTTATATACAACTATATAGATCAGACCAAAATAAGGGACAAATGAGGGGGAAGAGGGACAGAGGGACATTGCTCCAAATCAGGGACAGCCCCTCGAAATCAGGGACAGTTGGGAGCTATGCTTTAAGCAGTACATCCTTTGTATGTATTAAAAACATTAGGCTGAAATGTAATCTGTGACTGAGCTCCTCAGGTCATTTCTCTAGATTTCCCAAGGACCATTAGTGTGCCAGCTCTTGTGACATTTGGGAATGCTATCTGGATACAGGAAACCAGTCTCTCGTGTGTGCCAGAAAATTTTGTCGCAGAACGTTTTTTATTCAAGGTACCATGTCAACGGAAACAGAAAAAATGTTTAACAGACAATTTTGATGTTTTAAAGTAGCATTGCATTAACTCCATATGATTTAATTTGCATTTTTATTTTAAACTGTGCAACTGAATTTTTTTTCTTAAAGATTTATTAAATATATTTCAAAATGTAAAATTTTAATTAATCTTTTTTTTAAACAGACTGAAAGTATATGTGCACATTTATATGTATGAGGAACATGGGAAAGGTAAGTATTGACTGTGTATGAACTCTTGTAAAGTGAACCTATTATTTTAGCATAGTATGGACAAAGTATACAGATTTGATTTAAAGCAGCACTCCAGTTAAAAAAAAATTATAACCCAATAAAAGATAAAAAATATATATAAAAATGTACTGCCATACTCAAAGGATAAGTCTACCTTAAAAAAAAATAATACAAGCACATGTTTTTGCAATTAAAAAAAAAAAATTGTATTTGATATGTTTTTCACAGGAGCCTGCAAAGCATTGCCGTCACGATCAGTGGATTGCGGGTGTAATGCAAGGCTCCTGCAGACTCTTCTTCCAGCTGTATTCTTGGGGTGGGGTAGGTCTGCTTGGAAGCATGTTACATTTTACACCCTAAAGACTGGTGTAAACGTCAGTCTTTAAATCCAGATTTACCCCTGCTTTCTTTTCCATCACCAAATATCCTGTCATTGGGTTGAATGTTGGGCAGCATCCACTAATTCTAAGGGTTGGTTCACACCAGATGCAGTCTAGTGCATTTTTCATTTTCATCAAAAATGCACGCACAGTGTTTTCCATGTATTCCAATGGCCGTAGTCCACACCAGTGCAGTGCAGTCAACAAAAGTAGAATATTCTACATTTTTTCTGTATGGAATTAGAGTGAGAACAGACTGTGAAGAAAAAAAACTGAGAAAAACAAGAAATTCCCAGCCTAACTTACCGACCAGCCTGCAACCAACCAAATTATCTTGCCTAACAGTATGCGTTAAAAACAGGGATTTAGTCTGCACACATTTGCAAATATCTGTAGCTTACACATTTATTTGCAAATGTGTGCAGACTAAACGCCTGTTTTCAACGCATACTGTTAGGCAAGATAATTTGGTTGGTTGCAGACTGGTCGGTATGTTGAGCTGGGAATTTCTTTGATTTTGTTTTGCATGCATTGCCCTTCCATGTGCTCCTTGCTGCAAAGGCCAGTTATAGGTGAGGGCAGTGGCCATTTTTTTGTACTGCAGACTGTCATGGACCCACCACATGGGATGGAGTCAATATTGTATGGTTTGTTGGCAATCACAAGTCAGAGGGGGAGGGGGGGGGGGTGTGAGAGGAAAGATAAGTTCTGCTTTAAATGAACAGCATAGGGGTGGATTTACTAGAGGTAAACAGACTGTGTACTTTGCCAGTGCAGTTACACAAATTTTCCTTAGTAAGTTTAAATGCGGCTTCACCCAGTCAAAAAAAAGAATTTTTGCTTGCACATGATTGGATGATGGAAATCAGCAGAGCTCTACCACGTTTACTAAGCACTGAGGAAAATGAGTGCAACTGCACTTGCAAAGTGAACAGTCTACTTGCCTTTAGTAAATCCACCCCATTAGGGTTGCACTGATACCGTTTTTTTTTATCAGTGAATACTAGTGGCGGCTGGTGCTCCATTTTTTGAGCACCACCACCCCCCCGCCCACATGCCCACTTGCCCACCAGCCACGCACTTACCCCATCCAGGTCGCTGGCAGCTTTAGCAGCTTCCCAGGCTTCTCCTCTCGGCCAATACGGTTGCTTCTCCTCACAATCCTGTCTTGGGACCCGCTTCCTGTCCTGATTGGCTGGGAGGATAAAAAAAGATTGTTTGTGTAATGATGCTTGCTTTGCCATATTGGAGGTAGATTAGTCATAGGTTAAGGAACATCAAGCAGTCTTTAGAGGAACCCTTTTTTGAGAATGGCTGATCTAGCCCTTTCCTCGGTAGCCTACCTGTCCCTGGCCTGACACTTTTATTCATTGTATCTCAGTTCCTTCAATCATGAAGGCTCAGTGTCACATGTGGACATTACCTAGCTAAGTGGGAGTAAACTACCTTGCATGAATTTTACCTATAGGTAAGCATATATGTCTCCTAAATGTGCACCATTTAGGAGATATTTACTGTACATGCAGCCGGTGATGTCACCGGCACATGCTCTCTGAAGGAACGGCATACCTGTGCCCAGTGCCGTAAACATGATAGCGGCTCCGGACACTCACACAGCCGGAAGAATGGCTGGGTGAAGATGGAAGCGCTTTCAGTGATGACAGTGTTGCGCTGGAGGGCTTTCGTTCTAAGGTAGTTTTCACATAATGTGCTAGTATGCGATGCATACTGGCATATTATGACATTGCCTTGCAGGTTTAAAAAACTATTACCACTTTAAGAAGTGTATAGTGGCTTTTACGATGTAAAATACTTTTTTTTTTTTTTAAGTGCCCTGTCCTCCCGTGCTCACGTGCAAATGTGAACGTGTACGCAAGTCCCGCGTGCATATGTAAATGGTGATCACATCACTCATCAATTTACTCGGTGTAACACCATCTTTTATATTTTACAAAAATATTTGGTATTATATTGAGTTTTTGGTCCCTAAAATTCATTAAAGTGTATTTAAAAAAAATGCGTTTGAAAAGCACTGCGCAAATATCATGTGACATAAAAAAATTGCAACACCTCCCATTTTACTTTCTAGGGCCTCTGAAAAAAAAAATGCAATGTTTGGTTGTTCTAAGTCAGAGGTCTCCAAACTTTCTAAGGCCCCTTTCACACTTGTGCGACTTCAAAGTCGCGTGATTTTACCGCGATTTTGCCGCGATTTCAAGCAATGCCTGTGTAAGTGGCATTAATGAATGAATGATTTGTATAGCGCTGCAAATGCGAACTGAATCGCCTCAAGGCGCTTGTCTGCCCTTGTTGTCCTGCTATATTAGAAGAGGTGGGTCTTGAGTTTTTTTCCTGAAGGCCTGATGGTTTTCTTCCAAGCGGATGTTGTTTGGTAGAGCATTCCATAGCCGAGGTCCCTGTACTGCGAATCTTCGTTCTCCCTTCGATTTGTAGCGGGCTTTAATCGGACCAAAGTAGTGTAGGGACTACTTTGAAGTCGGAACGACTTGAAGTCGTACTAATATGAATGGCTGTCATTGGAAATCATGGGGAACGACTTGTCATGCTACTTTGCAGTCCCAAATTGTGGGACAAGTCGTATAAGTGTGAAAGGGGCCTAAATAAAGGGACAGTTTACTGTCCTTCAAAATTTAGGGGGGCCGGACTGTGGGCAGAGGGAGCAGAAAATATCCTGGCCTCAGTGGGAGTAAACAGTGCTCCATCATTGGTATTAGGGGGTGTAATAGCACTCTATTGTTGCTGTCAGTGAAAGGAATAGTGCCCATCATTGGTATCAGTGGGAGGAATAGTCCGCCAAAATTGGTATCAGTTGGAAGAATAGTGTCCCATTGTTGGTATCAGTGAGAGATACAGTATAGCACTCCATCATTGGTGTCAGGGAGAGGTATAGTGCCCCATCATTGGTGTAAGTGGGAGGAATAGTGCCCAATCGTTGGTGTCAGTGAGAGCAGTAGTGCCCCATTGTCAGGGTCAAGGGCAGGAACTTTGCCCCACTGTTGCTGACAGTGGGGGGAATAATGCCCCAGGGGGTGTAAAAAAACAAGCCCCCTGTAATTTTCTACAAAAAAAAAAAAAGAGACATGTATCACAGAAATGTCAGAATTGGCCTGGGGGTCAAGTAGTAAAACTTCAGCTTTTTGTCTAGTTCCAGGAGAGAGTTACTCAACAGAACTAATAATAAGGTAAACACTTTATTACAAAAATTCTCTTGCCACCAACATATTTAGGGAGTTAATAGTAATGATTTCCCCAGATGCACATTAACACAATCAAACCTCCTATATTGTACCACCAGCAAATGAATAGAAATGTCAGCGATGGCGTTATGCGGCAATATGTATGAGCTGATGTGCCTCGGTGTGGTGTACATGGAGAAACAGCTGTGTCTTCTATCCTCCTTATATCCATAACACTGACAGACTGGATGACCTGCCAACTTTTCCCAAAAGACTGATCCGGTTATATGGAGGCGGGGAATAAGAAAAGTACATTAGACAGGGGACATTTTCTGAGACTCATTTCCGCTGCTTTGAGTCTGGACAGCAGCCACCAAGCACTTGTAATTACCTGTAGAAAGATCTTCAGGATTCAGCATTTTTATTGGCCGTTGGGCAGGTGGCCAGGGATGGCATCTGGTATTGTTCAGATCAACACTGTTATAATGAACTGGCAGAGATGAATACTTTAATTGAGAGATTATACAAATAACAAAACAGGCAGACTCTCAGTTTGTAGAACTCATCATGTTTTTGCTTAACCACTGGATGTGTCATCTTGATGCGTCTGTCAGTATGACAGCAAGTGACAAGCATGACATGTTTTGCCTGACTTGGCTTATAGGGATTGTGTAACCTTGTGTAACCTAAGGTATGCTCAGTGTTGGTCATCTTACTTTAAAAAAGTAATTTAGTTAAGTTACAAATTACTTCTCCCAAAAAGTAATTGCGTTAGTAACTCAGTTACTACATTGGAAAAGTAATTAGTTACTCAGCAAAGTAACTGACTTTTTTTTTAAAATATTCTATACGTGTAACTAAGGGGCGGGTCTAGTATTACTGTAACCAAGGGGCGCATTTATTATTGTTATATATCGTGTAACCAAGGAGCTGCTCTATTATTACTCTAACCAAGGGGCAGTTCTGTTATAGCGTGTAAGCAAGGGGCGGGTCTATTATTATTATATCGTGTAAGGGGCGGATTTCTACAGAAGAGGGCGAATGTTAAATTAATGGGCAGAGCTCGATATATAACAATAATAATAAATGCGCCCCTTGGTTACAGTAATACTAGACTCGCCCCTTAGTTACACGATAGACGCCCCTTGCAGAGTAGCACGAGCATCAGGAGCGTGCGGCATCGCCTCATACAATTACATGTTAACTGCGCCTGCGCGGTGTAGAGTTCACTCAGAGCTGTTTAGGTTCGGCAATTTTCGGAAGCTCCGTAGTCCTTCGTACTGCGCAAGCACTGCGCCTGCGCAGTACAGGGGGGTCCTTATCCGGCGGGGGAACTTTTTTGGCAGGACACCGGAAGTACACTACTGCCATCTAGTGACGGTAGATGTAATTGGGGTAACTAAGCCAAAGTAATGGGAACTGAGTTACCATGAGGGGAAAAGTAATCAGTTAGATTACTAGTTACCCTCTAAAGTAACTGAGTTACGTAACTCAGTTTATTTTAACTCAGTTACTTACATCACTGGCGTATGCTTTTTAGAAGTGTATTTAATGTATTCAGTTTAAAAAAATTCCAGGCTTGGTATTTTTTTTACACGATTGCATAAATTAAAGCAGGCATGTCCAAAGTCCGGCCTGCGGGCCGGTTTTGAACGGCCCGCCTGGTTATCTAAACCAGCCTCTCAAAACCAGTGTGTTGCGGGATCAGGGCTGTCAGATGAGCCTGATCCCCTGCAGAACATCGGCACTGTGTGAGAATCTCCGTCAGGCTCAAAAGTGAAAGTAAAGTGCAGGGAGTGTGCTGTGCTCTCTGCTTCCCCCTACAGTGCAGTACCCAGCTGAATAAGGAAGCTGGAAAGGTACAGTACTATGCTAGAAGCTAGATTTGTTTTTAAATGGCTTTATTCATGTGTCTGTGCATGTGTGTGGATGTGTTTGTATGTATGTCTGTATGCATGTGTCTGTATGTGTGTGCATGTGTCTGTATGTATGCGTATGCATGTGTGTGTGCATGTGTCTGTATGTATGCGTATGCATGTGTGTGTGCATGTGTCTGTGTGTATGTATGTGTGCATGTGTCTTTTAATCCGCCCCCCCCCCCCCATTCCTGTGCCATCAGAACTGCTTTTGTAGGGCTTGTTTGTGATATCAGCCAGGACTGCTGCTCCTCTGAAAAGCAATCCATGCACAGATCGCTATTCAGAGGCATTTGACAGGGGGTAAAGAGGCATTGTGTTGCCTCCTCACCACCTGTTTTAAGCCCGTAAAATCCAGCATCACTATACCGCAACTGTGCAATGCACACAGTTGCGGGGTAGTTGCAGTGCAGGCCCATTCACCCTGGGTATGCCTCCAGCTGCAGCCACAGCATGTGTACACCCCCATCTGCTCCCTCTGCAGCTAAAGGGGGAGAAGTTGGGGGTGGTAAAACAGCTTAACCATGTGGTTTTACTGCCCCTCCAACCTGACATGTGAACAAGCCCTTGGTTCACATCTGTGTGACTGCATGCTGCGTGTAGAGCAGCCCATTAATTTCAATGGGCTTCCCTACCCACAAAAATGCAGAGAGAGAAGTCCCCAACCTTTTTTTTTTTTTTCTTAATTGCACTGCACCAAAAGCACCCCACGTTTTCCAGTGTGTGGGGTACCATTATTAATGGTACCCCTAAAGAGCAGAGCATTCGCCTGTGTGTTGGGAACGAGTGCGACAAAGGCAAGGGAATTCTTGCTGGGCAGTGTATTAGTGCTCGAACGAACACACAGACCGAATTTTATTGGTTCAAAGAATGTCAGGCAAAATGGTCGGCCCTCACGCATGTTCACTTCATCAAATCTGGCCCTCTTTGAAAAAAAGTTTGGACACCCCTGAATTAAAGTAACTACACTATATTACCAAAAGTATTGGGACACCTGCCTTTACATGCACATGTATTTAATGAAATCCCAGTCTTAGGCTGGCCATACATTATACAATTTTCTTATTCAATTTTCTTTAGATTTATCTTCAACTATGTAGTGCAAGGGCCTGCCTGATTGCATACAAATTGAAAGTGTTTTGGTTTGACCTCATATTATATGGTTTTGGTAAATCTAAAGGAAAATTGTACAATAAATAAATTTGTATAATGTATGGCCAGCCTTAGGTCGTAGGGTTCAAAATTTAGTTGGCCCACCCTTTGCAGCTATAACAGCTTCAACTCTTCTGGGAAGGCTGCCCACAAGGTTTGGGAGTATCTATGGGAATGTTTGACTATTCTTTCAGAAGCGCATTTGTGCGGTCAGGCAATGACCTTTATCTCAAAGGTGTTCTTTCAGGTTGAGGTCAGGACTCTGTGCAGGCCAGTCAAGTTCCTCCACCGCAAACTCGCTCATCCATGTCTTTATGGACCTTGCTTTGTGCAGTGGTGCGCAGTCATGTTGGAACAGGAAGAGGCCATCCCCAAACTGTTCCCACAGAGTTGAGAGCATGAAATTTTCCAAAATGTCTTGGTATACTGACGCCTTAAGAGTTCCCTTCACTGGAACTAAGGGGCCAGGCCCAACCCTTGAAAAACAACCCCACATCATAATTCACCTCCACCAAATGATTTGGACCAGTGCACAAAGCAAGGTCCATAAACACATGGTTGAGCAGGTTTGGGCCAGCCTGCACAGAGTCCTGACCTCAATCCGATAGAACACCTTTGTGATGAATTAGAGCGGAGACTGCGAGCCAGTCCTTCTCATCTAGTGCCTGACCTCACAAATCCACTTCTGGAAGAATGGTCAAACATTCCCATAGACGCCCTCCTAAACCTTGTGGACAGCCTTCCCAGAAGAGGTGAACCTGTTATAGCTGAAAATATGCATAGCTGCCCCTCAATATTGAACCCTACGGACTAATGCCCCGTACACACGAGCAGATTTTCTGTCGGAAAAAACTTGGATGGTTTTTCCAACGGAATTCCGCTCAAGCTTGGCTTGCATACACACGGTCACACAAGTTCTCTGAACTTTCGACCGTCAAGAACGCGGTGACGTACAACACTACAACGAGCCGAGAAAACTAATTTCAATGCTTTCGAGCATGCGTCAAATTGTTTCTGAGCATGCGTAGGAATTTTGTGAGGGGTGTACTCACTTTTGTGAGATACTCTATATGCTGTACTATATCTGGTTGATGCCCCTAGAGGCTGGAACTCACCAAAGTAGACATTGTTAGTTCAGTGATCTCCATTTGCTTCCACATCCCATACAGAGCGGTCGGTCTGATACATTGTGAACACAGGCAGTTGGCCGCTCGGAATGGGCACCATTCAGAGCAGGGGTCTCAAACTGACGGCCCTCCAGCTGTTGTAAAACTACAAGTCCCATCATGCCTCTGCCTGTGGGAGTCATGCTTGTAATGGTCAGCCTTGCAATGCCTCATGGGATTTGTAGTTTCACAACAGCTGGAGGGCCGCCAGTTTGAGAACCCTGGTGACAGCCCTCCAGCTGTTGTAAAACTACAAGTCCCATCATGCCTCTGCCTGTGGGAGTCATGCTTGTAATGGTCAGCCTTGCAATGCCTCATGGGATTTGTAGTTTCACAACAGCTGGAGGGCCGCCAGTTTGAGAACCCTGGTGACGGCCCTCCAGCTGTTGTAAAACTACAAGTCCCATCATGCCTCTGCCTGTGGGAGTCATGCTTGTAATGGTCAGCCTTGCAATGCCTCATGGGATTTGTAGTTTCACAACAGCTGGAGGGCCGCCAGTTTGAGAACCCTGATTCAGAGAATGCTTTGCGTTGTCTGAATGAATGCACAGCATTCTCTGATTGGACAGTGTGAAGAGAGGCAGGGCTGTGGTGTCACCCTCTCCACCTCGTATACAAAACATAGACAGGAATGCGGAATATGTATACGTAAGAAGTAAGTCCCACCTGCCTATGTACCTCCCTGTAAGGGAACCTGATACTTTAATACTTTGAATATTTTTTATGGGGAACTAGAGGCAAAGAAAAGTTAAAGGGAGTTGCAGATTCCTACCTTTTGTTATTCTGAAGAAATGTCTCTTTGTTTGTCTGTGTCCAAGTGAATGTGAATGGGATTGACTACTGCACTCACAGGGTTCTAATGAGTGAAGTGGCAGGGTCTGCTTTCCTTTAGACGTGATTATCCTTTTCGGAATATCTCACTAGAACTGAATTTTTGTTGCAGAGGATGCCCAACATCTGATTTGTATCTTAGTGCAGACTTCTGGGAAAATGAGTGAGCCAATCACACAAACAGAAAATTACATTTCTGGGGGGCTTCCTCTACAGCATCTGTGTACAGAACTCCTTCAGGTTGCCATATTGCATTTTACCGAAAATTACAGCACTGCAGATTGAAAAGGAAAGGACATTTAATAACCATGTATTACAATATGGCTTGTGTCATATTTATTTATTAAATTTTTTCTCATGAAAGTTGAGTTACCCTTGAAGTGTTATGGTAAAATGTTTTTACGTTTTATGGTAAAATGAGCCTCCGATGTCGTTCTGACAGTACTTCCAATATGAATTACAGAATCTCTGTGAGTTTCCAATGGTACTTGCAAAATTCCTGCCAGAACTTCCAGATTTACCTAAAAGGGAGCTGGCTGTGTCCTTTGACCAAGAGGATCATTGCTAACTTGGACCTTCTGACTGAAGTTTATTTGCTGCCTGCCAGGAGCCCTGCCTGAACTTGCTTACTCTCTTGTCTCCAGCATAGTTTACCACACACAGTACTTTTTGGCAACCCAGACTGTTCTACTTCTCTATGCTCTGTCTCTGCACCATAGCCCTCTTGTAACTGGTGGGGCAATCCCAAAGGCCTGGTGCCAGTTGCATTGAAGCATTTTGGGGTTCACTAGGGTTTCCATCCCATCCCCAACTTAAGGAGCTTGTGTGTCACCTGTCAGAGGATGTAGCAAAGCTTGTGCTGTCATAATTTTGTAAACATACTAAATGAAAAGATTTGTATATTAGTCACTTACTAAAGGGCTCAGTGAAGTTACACTTTTCTTAACCCCTTCACGCCGAGCATACGCAAATATTTGGCCCCACTGGACTCCCGTAGGGGCACGTTTGCTTATTTCCCTTTCACTGTGAAACCCGCCCCTGTGTTTTCTCTCTCTATGAATGAAAGAGAGATACATCATATCTCATTCTCTCCTTGCAGAGAAAAAGAAAAGTGTGTGTAAAAATAAATAAATAAATAAGAATAAAGAAATAAAATAAGAAAATACCTAGATCAAGGTTTGATCTAGGTCACAGTGTCATGGTTAGTATTTGGGTCAAGGTTAAGGTCAGGGTCAGTATTTTATTTAATTTTTTTGGACAGGATTTTTTTTTGTGTCGGTGTGATATTTAGGTAGGATAAAAAAAAGCAAAAAGTGCACTATTGTTTTTGGGCTTTACTACAGGTACAAACAACAAGCATACACATAAGTGGTATTGCTGCACAGTGATGTAAGTAACTGAGTTAAAATAAACTGAGTTACCTAACGCAGTTACTTTAGAGGGTAACGAGTAAACTAACTGATTACTTTTCCCCTCATGGTAACTCAGTTCCCATTACTTTGGCTTAGTTACCCCAATTACATTTACCGCCACTAGATGGCAGTAGTGTAATTCGGATAAGGACCCCCTGTACTGCGCAGGCGCAGGGCTTGCGCAGTACGAAGGACTACGGAGCTTCCGAAAATTGCCAAACCTAAACAGCTCTGAGTGAACTCTACACCACGCAGGTGCAGTTAACATGTAATTGTACGAGGCGATGCCGCACGCTCCTGATGCTTGTGCTACTCTGCGAGGGGCGTCTATCGTGTAAGTAAGGGACGGGTCTAGTATTACTGTAACCAAGGGGCGCATTTATTATTATTGTTATATATCGAGCTCTGCCCATTAATTTAATATTCGCCCTCTTCTGTAGCCATCCGCTCCTTACACAATATAATAATAATAGACCCGCCACTTGCTTACACGCTATAACACATCTGCCCCTTGGTTAGAGTAATAATAGAGCAGCCCCTTCGTTACACGATATATAACAATAATAATAAATGCGCCCCTTGGTTACAGTAATACTAGACCCGCCCCTTAGTTACACGTATAGAATATTAAAAAAAAAAAGTCAGTTACTTTGCTGCGTAACTAATTGTTTTTCCAATGTAGTAACTGAGTTACTAAGCCAATTACTTTTTGGGAGAAGTAATTTGTAACTTAACTAATTACTTTTTTAAAGTAAGATGACCAACACTGTTGCTGCGATCGTCAAGAGTAGGAGAATTTAATTTGGGTGTTTTTTTGGTGGAAGGTTATGGCAGTAGCAATAAATATACAGCTAGATTTAAAAATATAGTTTTAGTAATTTGGGCCAGTTTTCCCAATTTGTCTTGAAAAGAAAGCAGTATAATCCACCTGGATGCACAAAGTAGTTGTGATATGTACAGTTTTACTAACACATGTCAAAGTTTCAAAATTGAGCTTAGGCATTGCTTTTGTGTTTAGACAGGGGGACAGCCCCCTTACGCCATAACACACCGGCAGACTGTGTGTGTATATGTGTATATATACAGCGGGTAACACAAGTATTGAACACGTCACCATTTTTCTAGGTAAATATATTTCTACAGGTGCTATTGACATGAAATGTTTACCACCTGTCTAACAACCCATGCAATCCATACATACTGTGACAGACCTAGCTAGTTGGGAAAACATTTTTTTTTTGTATCTGGAGGATCACCCAGATAAGCATTATTCCATTCTAAAAAGTTTTTCACACTTTATCCTATGGTAGAGAAAATTCACTAAGCAGAGTATACCAGCAATTAACTCTACTATATCCTTTGTGAGTAAGTTTGACTTGTCCGGCAGACATTACTCAAATACTTAGGGATCCAATGGATAAAAGGTTGGAATTTCTATATATAAAAAAAAAAAAAAATTCTCTGGCAGGTTGAGTGTCTCAGCCTGCGCTGACAGTAACTGGTTAATCATTGAGAAACCAGTTTTAACAGGTGTTTAAGGTATCCTGCTCAGCAGGTCCAGGAGGCAGCTTTATGTTTGCAATAGTTGCTATAACAGATTGCGTCTTCGCTAAGCGTCATGCAAAAAGCTCCTGGCTAGTCTTCCCATTTGCGGTAAGACAGCTATCTGGGGATATTTTGGATATATCCAAAGAATTTCTAGCAAAAGAAAGATACCCCTTTTGCCTTTTAAATGAAGGACTAACTGTGTTTTTTTATTTCAAAGTTCCTTCTTCTGTGCCAGGGGCATCAGGCTCCAGGCAGTCACGACGGCCTCCGCCGTCAGGTTCAAAGGGTAATCCTCTGTGTTAACCCCAGGAACAAAAGAGGTCTTGAGGGAGGAAGCCTACAAGATACTGTAGCCTCCTTATGAGGAGGTGCGCTCGCTTGCTCAATAGGGAGAATTCTTCTACAGTTCTTAGGGAGAAGTAATGTCAAGACGAATGGGGGACTTCCTCAATAGCTCCAACAGACAAACAGGAGTTCCAAGAGTTTCCGTCTCCTCGTTTTTTCAGATCAAACGTTCCTAAAGGATCCAGAGAAAAAATAAATCTTTCTCTCTAGCGTTGGACCATATTTTGGCAAAAAGTGTTCATGGTGGCCCCATGTAAGAGCAGAGATTGGGATTTGGTTAAATCCAAATGTACATTTTAGATCTCAAAAATCTAAAATTCAATTGCTAAATATAATCTCCCCCTTTTTGCATGAAGATGCATATCTGTCATGAAAACCGTCATGTCAGACAGCTTACTGGTGTGCGCCGGCGCGCGCTGACGCACGCTGGTGTGCGCGCTGACGCACGCTGGTGTGCGCGCTCCTGTGCGCGTTCCCGCGGTCGCGGGCTTGCGTGCGCGTGCACGCGTCCGGGGGCTTGCAAGCACCTGTGCGCGCTGTTGGCGCCAACCAGCCTATTTAATCAGGCAGCACCTGTTGGCCAGTTCTGCCTGATCTTCAGCTTCCCAGAGACCTTGCTCTTGTGTTTGAATCCTGTTATACCTTGTCTGATCCTGTGACCCGGCTTACCCCTTTGGAATTCCTGGATCTCTGCCTGCCTAAAGACCTCTGCCTGCCTGACGACTCTTCTGCCTGCTCCTCTGTACCTCGCCATCGGAACGCTGCCGAACCCTGTATGTATCCGGACTACCCCACTTTGTGCTGAGTGACCTGTGCCTGCTTTCAATGCCGCACCTTGGTATACCTTTGGTATGCACGTTTATTGCTTTTCTACAAAACTGAGATACTCCCAGTAGTGGGAGGGGTTATATAGAGAGTGCACTTTTTATCTTAGGGCGTGTCAGTGTCCATCATTTGAAGGTGGCCTATAACCCACATAGTAACTACTATGGCTCTGTGTCCCCTGATGTACTTCAAAGAAAAGGATTTTACAGGTAAGCTGTTTTAAAAATCCTATTTTTCTTCAGCAATGGAGTTTTGCGTGGTGAGTGTGCATACAGGCCATGGTGGTTGAGTGCATTACTTATTGTTTTACTTGATACAATTGTACCTGCTAATTCCAGGTCTTTCTGAAGCTTTCCACAACTGGTCCTTGGCTCTTAGACAAATCTTCTGATAATTCTTTTCACTCCTCTGTCAAAAATTCTGCGAGGAGCACATGGTTGTTGCCGGTTTATGGAGAAATATGTTCTTTCCACTTGCAGATTATGGCCCCAACAGTGCTCACTAGTTGTCAGAGAAATGCCAGAAACCTCAATTGTAATTTTTGGGCATTTCCCCATGCCCATGCATGGTAGAATGGGGCTCTGGCGCATGCGTGTGCGCGACAGAACGGGGCAGTGCGGGCACATGCCTCATAGCGTGAATTAAGGAATCCCCCTGCTGGCCTATAAAAGGCTGCTCATGTTCATGCCGAATTGCTGGATTGTACTGTCACATACCTTTCCAAGGCTGAGATGCTGAGAGAGGCTCCCCTTGCGGCCAGGCGCACTATACCAATCGAGGTGGTGCAGAGGGTATAGGGCACAAAGAAGCACGAATCACCAGCAGGGTTTGCAGGACTTGAGTGATAATCACTGGGTAACTACTTGAAGGAGAAGCAGGAATAAGGAGATAAGTCCTGAGAGGGTTGTAACTCTGTGCAGTGTTTAGTGCTTATAATAAGTTTAGCAAGAAGCCCGGCTGAGGCTTTAACCCTGATGATCAGGCTGATAACTGCTGTAGAAGAGTCTGTGGAGAAAGCCAGAGTTAACCACTTCCCGACCGCCCCATGTAGATATACGTCGGCAGAATGGCACGTACAGGCAGAAGCACGTACCTGTACGTGCCATTCTTCAGGCGGTTGGGGGGTCCGATCGGACCCCCCTCCGCCGGCGGGGACGGTCGGGATGGCTTCAGAAGCGATGCGGGACGAGGTAACGGCCAGTCGTTTCTGGCCACCCCCTCCCGATCGCTCTGGCCAATGAGATGCTTCCCCTTCCTTCCCCTTCCTGTGTAATTGTAAACACAGGCAAGGGGAAGTGATGTCACGCTCCTCGTGTCGGTCTTTCTGACCGGGACGCGGAGCTGTGAAGACATCAGGTTAGTGCACCAACACTACACTGACACCAGGCACACATAGGCACATATTTCACCCCCCTGTCACCCCCTGATCACCCCCCAGATCACCCCCTGCCCCCCCTGTCACAGTGTCACTGATTGCAGTGATCATTTATTTACTGATCACTGCATTTAGTGTCAGTGTGACTGCAATAACTGTCAGGGCAGTTAGTTTTAGGCCCCTTTAGGTCCAAGGTAGCCCCCTACCCCCCCCCCCCCCAATAAAGGTTTAACCCCTTGATTGCCCCCTAGGTAACCCTTTCACCCCCTTTTGCCAGTGTCACTAAGCGATCGTTTTTTTTTGATCGCTCTATTAGTGTCACTGGTGCCGCTAGGTAGCCAGTTTTTTTTTTAGGTAACCGCCAGGTTTATATAGGATTATAAATAGGTTTATAGGTCAGGTACCCCCATATTACAACCTAAATAAAGGTTTTAACCCCTTGATTGCCCCTAGAGTTAACTCTTTCACCAGTGATCACAGTATAAGTGTCACTGGTGACGCTGGTTAGCCAGTTAGTTATTTAGTTATTTAGGTTCCCCGTCAGGTTTTTATATAGTGTCAGGTACCCCCATATATTACCTAATAAAGGTTTTAACCCCCTGATTGCCCCTAGTTAACCCTTTCACCAGTGATCACCGTATAACTGTTACGGGTGACGCTGGTTAGTTAGCTTGTTTTTTTATACTGTCAGGGCACCCGCCATTTATTACCCAACTATCGGTTTAACCCCCTGATCGCCCGGCGGGTGATATCAATTAGGTTTTAGGGTCAAATAAGGTCTGCGTCGCCCCAGGTTAGTGCCAGTACCGCAAACACCCACGCGCAAAGCATACACCTCCCTTAGTGGTATAGTATCTGAACAGATCAATATCTGATCTGATCAGATCTATACTAGCGTCCCAGCAGTTTAGGGTTCCAAAAAACGCATTGTTAGCGGGATCAGCCCAGATACCTGCTAGCACCTGCGTTTTCCCCCCTCCGCCCAGCCCAGCCCAGCCCACCCAAGTGCAGTATCGATCGATCACTGTCACTTCCAAAACACTAAGCACACATAACTGCAGCGTTCGCAGAGTCAGGCCTGATCCCTGCGATCGCTAACAGTTTTTTTGGTAGCGTTTTGATTCATTCGCCAGCAGCCTAGGAGCTTTTTTTCCTGTGAATCTCACTAGTGTACTACTAAATTTAGAGCCCAAAATGGCAAATCGCAAGTACACTAGTGAACAGGCCTACTTGTTTCTGAGTATGTCAGATAGTGAAGAGGAGGTCACTCATCTGTCACAATCAGGCTCAGAATACGATCCAGTAGACGACAGCGGCTCCATGACAGATAGCTCTGGCGACGAAGGTGTGGTCCCTGCTAAGGTCAGGCGTACCCGATCCCGATCTTCTGATGTTGTTGAGGTGCAGGAACCGCAGGTCTCTCGTATGGAGCAGAGAAGTACTAGCGCCGCTATTCCTTCTGGTGAACTGGCAAGCACCAGCGGCCTAGTACACCCTGGACGTAGTCAAACCAGCACTGCAGTAACACTTGGTGACGTGGCGAGTCCCATAAGTGCAGTTCAAGCTGGCGAGGTGGCAAGCACAAGTAGTGTCCCGCTGCCACCAAGAAGAAGACAAAGGCAGGTCCGTCGATCACATAGTGTCCTTCCTGCAGAATTCGCCAATCCTGATTGGGTGCCCACCACTTCTGCAGAACCCGTACTTCCCCCATTCACTGGCCAACCCGGTATTCAGGTGGAAACAGCTGATTTTAAGCCATCCGATTTTTATTCGCTGTTTTTCACGGAAGATCTCTATAGATCTATTGTGGACCAAAGTAATATATACGCTGGTCAACACATCGCCGCTAATCCCCAAGTGCCTTCCCTTGCCAGAGATTGGAAACCAATTACGGTTTCCGAATTTAAGACCTTTCTGGGCCTTTCCCTCATATGGGCATACACAAATTCCCGACTCTGAGGTCTTATTGGTCCACCTCACCGCACCACCATATGCCCGTGTTCTCTGCCTCCATGTCCAGGGCACGATACGAGATGATTTTGCGGTTCATGCACTTCAGTGACAATGAACTTTGTCGTCCTCGTGGAGACCCTGAATTTGATCGGCTCTACAAAATTCGGCCCCTCATAAACCACTTCAACCAATGTTTTGCAGCCTTGTTTACGCCCAATCAAGTTGTCTGCGTTGACGAGTCCCTGATTAAGTTTTCTGGCCGCTTGTCTTTCAAACAGTTCCTTCCCAGCAAGCGTGCCAGATACGGGGTCAAGCTCTACAAGCTCTGTGACAGGGCAACAGGCTATACGTGGAGCTTTTCGGTTTATGAGGGAAAAGATAGTCACGTAGAGCCGGAGAACTGTCCAGATTACATAGGGAGCGCTGGCAAGATAGTGTGGAACTTGGTGTCACCCTTATTCGGAAAGGGGTACCACTTGTACGTGGACAATTATTACACGAGCGTGCCACTGTTTAGTCACTTGTTTGATCATCAGATTGGAGCATGTGGCACCGTGCGACCTAATCGCCGGGGCTTTCCCCAGCGGCTTGTAGATTCCCGTCTTAGGCTGGGGGAGAGAGCCTGCTTGAAGTGTAATAACTTGCTCGCTGTGAAGTGGAGGGATAATAGGAATGTTTTCGTTCTTACCTCCCTTCATGCAGACACGACAGTCCAAATTCGTACGGCGGCTGGTGTTGTGACGAAACCCCTCTGTATCCACGAATACAACCTTAATATGGGGGGGGTGGACCTCAACGACCAGTTGTTGGCGCCGTACCTAGTTGTCCGTAAGGCTAGACGCTGGTACAAAAAAGTGTCTATTTATTTATTCCAATTGGCTTTGCTGAATGCTCATGTGCTATACGGAGCTTCAGGCGGGACGTTACCCTTCCTTGAATTCCAGGGAGCGGTTGTCATGGAACTCCTGTATCCAGGCGATTCCACACCTCACCATCCCCTACCAAATGCAGTAAGCCGGCTGCATGAGAGGCATTATCCTCATGTCCTCCAGAGTACCCCTACCCAACGAGCCCCCCAAAGAAGATGTCGTGTCTGTACCAAGCGCGGATTTAGGCGTGACACCCGTTATTATTGTCCACGCTGTCCTGACAATCCTGGTCTCTGCGTTGGTGAATGCTTTGAACGCTACCACGAACTAGTGAGGTTTTAGCGTAGGGTACAGCATTTCACAGGCTAGGATACACTTTCACAGGGTCTCAAGAATGCCATCGCATTTTGAGACCCGACCGTTGCAGTTAAAATTATAGTTACAGGGTCTCAAGAATGCCATCGCATTTTGAGACCCGACCGTTACAGTTAAAATTATAGTTATAGTTTAAAAAAAAAGTGTAAAAAAATAAAAATAAAAAAAAAAAGTACAAAAAAAAAAAACCCCCCAAAAAAATATAAAATAAAAAACCAAAAATAGTTGTCGTTTTATTGTTCTCTCTCTATTGTTGCTCTTTTTTACTCTATTCTATTCTGCAATGTTTTATTATGTTTTATCATGCTTGCTTTTCAGGTATGTTTTATTGTTAACCATTTTTTTGTTTTCAGGTGCGCCATTCAGTTGCAGCGCGGATTTATTTATCTTGACAGCAACAGCGTTTGCTCCCACGATACATAAAGCCGCAACTCCAACACTGTAGGAGGTGATTTCACCACCACAGTTAAAAAAAAGAGCATATATGCCGAAGCATGGGGGCAGCAGAGGGCGGAGGAGCGATTTTGCTCCTAATGCCACGTACATACGGTCGAAAAAAGTCCGACCATGTGTACGTGGCATAACTTTTTTGCGGGAGGATGCCCCCATGCTTCGGCATATATATATTTTAGGCACCGGTTGCGTTAACAAAATGTTTTATTTTTTACTATGTTTTTTTTTTTGGTATTTGCTTTGCAGGTATGGTATGGTAAGGTCTTACTGTTATACTCTAATGTTACTTTGTTTTAATGTTAACCATTATTTGCTTAGCAGGTACGCCATTCAGTTGCAGCGTGGATTTATTTATCTTGACAGCAACAGCGTTTGCTCCCACGATACATAAAGCCGCGACTCCAACGCTGTAGGAGGTGATTTCACCACCACAGTTAAAAAAAAGAGCATATATGCCGAAGCATGGGGGCAGCAGAGGGCGGAGGAGCGATTTTGCTCCTAATGCCACGTACATACGGTCGAAAAAAGTCCGACCATGTGTACGTGGCATAACTTTTTTGCGGGAGGATGCCCCCATGCTTCGGCATATATATATTTTAGGCACCGGTTGCGTTAACAAAATGTTTTATTTTTTACTATGTTTTTTTTTTTGGTATTTGCTTTGCAGGTATGGTATGGTAAGGTCTTACTGTTATACTGTAATGTTACTTTGTTTTAATGTTAACCATTATTTGCTTAGCAGGTACGCCATTCAGTTGCAGCGTGGATTTATTTATCTTGACAGCAACAGCGTTTGCTCCCACGATACATAAAGCCGCGACTCCAATGCTGTAGGAGGTGATTTCACCACCACAGTTAAAAAAAAGAGCATATATGCCGAAGCATGGGGGCAGCAGAGGGCGGAGGAGCGATTTTGCTCCTAATGCCACGTACATACGGTCGAAAAAAGTCCGACCATGTGTACGTGGCATAACTTTTTTTGCGGGAGGATGCCCCCATGCTTCGGCATATATAAATGGTGCATGTATGCCCATCATTAGAAGTGGGTGGATGAAGGGAGGTATTCTAATGGTGGGCATACCCACCGCGCCATTGGGAAATTGGGAAAGCATTTTATCACACCGATCTTGGTGTGGTCAGATGCTTTGAGGGCAGAGGAAAGATCTAGGGTCTAATAGACCCCAATTTTTTCAAAAAAAGAGTACCTGTCACTGCCTATTGCTATCATAGGGGATATTTACATTCCCTGCGATAACAATAAAAATGACAACTAAGAAAAAAAAAATGGAAGGAACAGTTTAAAAATAAAATAAAAAAGCTAAATAAAAACAAAAACTAAAAAAAAAAAAAAAAAAAAAGCACCCCTGCCCCCCCTTCTTTTGCGCAAAGGCGAACACAAGCGTTGGTCTGGCGTCATATGTAAACAGCAATTGCACCATGCATGTGAGGTATCACCGCGAAGGTCAGATCGAGGGCAGTAATTTTAGCAGTAGACCTCCTCCGTGAATCTAATGTGGTAACCTGTAAAGGCTTTTAAAGGCTTTTAAAAATGTATGTAGTTTGTCGCCACTGCGTGTTTGTGCGCAATTTTAAAGCATGTCGTGTTTGGTATCCATGTACTCGGCCTAAGATCATATTTTTTATTTCATCAAAAATTTGAGCAATATAGTGTGTTTAAGTGCATTAAAATAAAAAAAAGTGTATTTTTTCCACAAAAAATGCGTTTGAAAAATCGCTGCGCAAATACTGTGTGGAAAAAAAAATGCAACACCCACCATTTTAATCTGTAGGGCCTTTGCTTTAACAATATATATAGTGTTTGGGGGTTCAACGTAATTTTCTTGCAAAAAAAAAAAATATGTTTTCATGTAAACAAAAAGTGTCAGAAAGGGCTTTATCTTCAAGTGGTTAGAAGAGTGGGTGACGTGTGACATAGGCTTCTAAATGTTGTGCATAAAATGCCAGGACAGTTCAAACCCCCCCCCAAATGACCCCATTTTGGAAAGTAGACACCCCAAGCTATTTGCTGAGAGCAATGTTGAGCCCATTAAATATTTTTTTTTTTGGTCCCAAGAGATTGAATAATGAAAAAAAAAAAAAAAAAAATAATATTTTTTTTTACAAAAACTTGTCACTAAATGATATATTGCTCAAACATGCCATGGGCATATGTGGAGATACACCCCAAAATACATTCTGTTGCTTCTCCTGAGTACGGGGATACCACATGTGTGGGACTTTTTGGGAGCCTAGCCGCGTACGGGACCCCAAAATCCAAGCACCGCTTTCAGGCTTTCTAAGGGTGTAATTTTTTTATTTCACTCCTCACTGCCAATCACAGTTTCGGAGGCCATGGAATGCCCAGATGGCACAAACCACCCCCAAATGACCCCATTTTGGAAAGTAGACACCCCAAGCTATTTGCTGAGAGGTATGGTGAGTATTTTGCAGATCTCGCTTTTTGTCACAATGTTTTGAAAATTGAAAAAAGAAAAAAAAAATTTTTTTTTTCTTTACTTTCTTCATTTTCAAAAACACATGAGAGCTGTAAAATACTCACCATGCCTCTCAACAAATAGCTTGGGGTGTCTACTTTCCAAAATGGGGTCATTTGGGGGGGTTTTGTGCTATTTTGGCATTTTATGGCCTTCGAAACTGTGATAGGTAGTGAGGAGTGAAATCAAAAATTTGCACCCTTAGAAATCCTGAAGGCGGTGCTTGGGTTTCGGGGCCCCGTACGCGGCTAGGCTCCCAAAAAGTCCCACACATGTGGTATCCCCATACTCAGGAGAAGCAGCAAAATGTATTTTGGGGTGCAATTCCACATATAACCATGGCATGTGTGAGCAATATATCATTTAGTGACAACTTTTTGAATAATTTTTTTTTTTTTTTTTTTTTTTTGTCTTTATTCAATCACTTGGGACTAAAAAAAAAAATATTCAACGGGCTTAACATGCCTCTCAGCAAATAGCTTGGGGTGTCTACTTTCCAAAATGGGGTCATTTGGGGGGGTTTTGTGCCATCTTGGCATTTTATGGTCTTCAAAACTGTGATAGGTAGTGATAGGTAGTGAGGAGTGAAATCAAAAATTTATGCCCTTAGAAATCCTGAAAGCGGTGCTTGGTTTTCGGGGTCCCGTATGCGGATAGGCTCCCAAAAAGTCCCACACATGTGGTATCCCCGTACTCAGGAGAAGCAGCAGAATGTATTTTGGGGTGTAATTCCACATATGCCCATGGCATGTGTGGGCAATATATCATTTAGTGACAACTTTGGGCAAAAAAAAAAAAGTTTGTAATATTCCCGCAACTTGTGGCAAAATATAAAATATTCCATGTACTCAACATGCCTCTCAGCAAATAGCTTGGGGTGTCTACTTTCCAAAATGGGGTCATTTGGGGGGGTTTTGTGCAATTTTGGCATTTTATGGCCTTCGAAACTGTGATAGGTAGTGAGGAGTGAAATCAAAAATTTACACCCTTAGAAATGCTGAAGGTGGTGCTTGGGTTTCGGGGCCCCGTACGCGGCTAGGCTCCCAAAAAGTCCCACACATGTGGTATCCCCGTACTCAGGAGAAGTGGCAAAATGTATTTTGGGGTGCAATTCCACATATAACCATGGCATGTGTGAGCAATATATCATTTAGTGACAACTTTTTGAATTTTTTTTTTTTTTTTTTTTGTCTTTATTCAATCACTTGGGACTAAAAAAAAAAAAATTAAAAGGGCTCAAAATGCCTCTCAGCAAATAGCTTGGGGTGTCTACTTTCCAAAATGGGGTCATTTGGGGGGTTTTTGTGCCATCTTGGCATTTTATGGCCTTCAAAACTGTGATAGGTAGTGATAGGTAGTGAGGAGTGAAATCAAAAATTTATGCCCTTAGAAATCCTGAAGGCGGTGCTTGGTTTTCGGGGTCCCGTATGCGGATAGGCTCCCAAAAAGTCCCACACATGTGGTATCCCCGTACTCAGGAGAAGCAGCAGAATGTATTTTGGGGTGTAATTCCACATATGCCCATGGCATGTGTGGGCAATATATCATTTAGTGACAACTTTGGGCAAAAAAAAAAAAGTTTGTAATATTCCCTCAACTTGTGGCAAAATATAAAATATTCCATGTACTCAACATGCCTCTCAGCAAATAGCTTGGGGTGTCTACTTTCCAAAATGGGGTCATTTGGGGGGGTTTTGTGCTATTTTGGCATTTTATGGCCTTCAAAACTGTGATAGGTAGTGAGGAGTGAAATCAAAAATTTGCACCCTTAGAAACCCTGAAGGCGTTGATTGGGTTTCGGGGCCCCGTGCGTGGCTAGGCTCCCAAAAAGTCCCACACATGTGGTATCCCCATACTCGGGAGAAGCAGCAAAATGTATTTTGGGGTGCATCTCCACATATAACCATGGCATGTGTGAGCAATATATCATTTAGTGACAACTTTATGAAAAAAATTTTTTTTTTTTTTTTTTTTTTTGTCTTTATTCAATCCCTTGGGACTAAAAAAAAAAATATTCAATGGGCTCAACATGCCTCTCAGCAAATAGCTTGGGGTGTCTACTTTCCAAAATGGGGTCATTTGGGGGGGTTTTGTACTTCCCTGCCATTTTAGCACCTCAAGAAATGAGATAGGCAGTCATAAATTAAAAGCGGTGTAAATTCCAGAAAATGTACTCTAGTTTGTAGACGCTATAACTTTTGCGCAAACCAATAAATATACGCTTATTGGCATTTTTTTTTACTAATGACATGTGGCTGAATACATTTTGGCCCAAATGTTTGACTAAAATTGAGTTTATTAGATTTTTTTTATAACAAAAAGTAGAAAATATCTTTTTTTTTCAAAATTTTCGGTCTTTTTCCGTTTATAGCGCAAAAAATAAAAATCACAGAGGCAATCAAATACCATCAAAAGAAAGCTCTATTTGTGGGAAGAAAAGGACGCAAATTTCGTTTGGTTACAAAATTGCATGACCGCGCAATTACCAGTTAAAGCAGTGCAGTGCGAAATTGAAAAAAGACCTCTGGTCCTTTGGCTGCCAAATGGTTCCGGGGCTGAAGTGGTTAAAATTTCATGTCAATAGCACCTTTAGAAATATATTTACCTAGAAAAATGGTGACGCATTCAATAATTATTTTACCCGCTATGTGTATATATATATGTGTGCTCTGAACAAGCTCCCCAGGTTTCTTTGCTTGACTGTCTCAGTATAACATTCTTATTCCAGGAATGTCTCAGTCACTGAAGAGGACTCTTGTCACAGGGTGACAGATATTGATGGTGTCAGTTACAACGTTCGACATTGAAGTGCCTAATCCTTTAAACACTTCCACAGGTCTCCTAGATGATTGTTATTATTGATCATACTGTTATTAAGGTGAAATTAACTTACCATTATAACTCTTCTCCAGTTTCATGTTATATAAATGAGCATAAATAAAAGACTCAATAGTCAAGTCTTGTCCAACCTCTATTCGTAACATCATATGTAGTGCTGACGTACTCCAGACATCTTGACTGGGAATGCTGAAATAGTCACATCCCTCCTTGCACCTAGAGAAGCTCACACTGGCCATACACTTACTTTTACAAAGGTTTTCCGATCATGTCTTCTCTTGGCTCCATGCAATTCAGTGTAAATGAATGTGCATTTGTTTTCATCCACCTACCTTCGAATCCATCCAGGTCCAGTAAAAAAATGGAAAAGGACTGCATCCTTTTTCCATCTTCTGGGCCTAAATGTAATGGATTAGAGGTAGCCTGATGTAAATGGAGGCAAGTCCATTTACATCCAGCTGCCAATGTCTATGATGAAAATGTGGCCAAAAAATGAATGGGCACAGATGTCACAAAACTGCATGATTTAGAGCAGTGGTCTCTAAACTGTGGCCCGTGGGCCGAATGCGGCCCTTTGCTTGCCTTGGTGCACTATTCCTCCTAATAATAATTTTTTTTTAAAAATTAAAAAATAAAGGCAGATGCAATATACTACCAACATTGCCCAGTGTATAATGGGTAATGACAGGCAGCAGAAAGTTTGGTTTTACCTTGGATTCAAAGTAAGCCTGTGGAGAGACCGTATAGATGTATGCACCCGATGGTGCATACAGTGGTGTGAAAAAAGTGTTTGCCCCCTTCCTCATTTCCTGTTCCTTTGCATGTTTGTCACACTTAAGTGTTTCGGAACATCAAACCAATTTAAACAATAGTCAAGGACAACACAAGTAAACACAAAATGCAATTTGTAAATGAAGGTGTTTATTATTAAAGGTGAAAAAAAATCCAAACCATCATGCCCCTGTGTGAAAAAGTGATTGCCCCCCTTGTTAAAACATACTATAACTGTGGTTGTCCACACCTGAGTTCAATTTCTCTAGCCACACCCAGGCCTGATTATTGCCACACCTGTTCACAATCAAGGCATCACTTAAATAGGAGCTGCTTGACACAGTAAGGTCCACCAGAAGATCCTTAAAAGCTACACATCATGCCGAGACCCAAAGAAATTCAGGAACAATTGAGAAAGAAAGTAATTGAGATCTATCAGTCTGGAAAGGGTTATAAAGCCATTTCCAAAGCTTTGGGAATCCAGCGAACCACAGTGAGAGCCATTATCCACAAATGGCGAAGACATGGAACAGTGGTGAACCTTCCCAGGAGTGGCCGGCCGCCCAAAATTACCCCCAAGAGCGCAGCGACCACTCATCCAAGAGGTCACAAAAGACCCCACAAGAACGTCCAAGGAACTGCAGGCCTCACTTGCCTCAGTTAAGGTCAGCGTTCATGCCTCCACCATCAGGAAAAGACTGGGCAAAAATGGCCTGCATGGCAGAGTTCCAAGGAGAAAACCACTGCTGAGCAAAAAGAACATCAAAGCTCGTCTCAATTTCTCCACAACACATCTTGATGATCCCCAAGACTTTTGGGACAACATTCTGTGGACCGATGAGACAAAAGTGGAACTCTTTGGAAGGTGTGTGTCCAAGTATATCTGGCGTAGAAGGAACACTGCATTTCAGAAAAAGAACATTATACCAACAGTAAAATATGGTGGTGGTAGTGTGATGGTCTGGGGCTGTTTTGCTGCTTCAGGACCTGGAAGACTTGCCGTGATAAAAGGAACTATGAATTCTGCTGTCTACCAAGAGATCCTGAAGGAGAATGTCCGACCATCTGTTCGTGTACTCAAGCTGAAACGAACTTGGGTTCTGCAGCAGGACAATGATCCTAAACACACCAGCAAGTCCACCACCGAATGGCTGAAGAAAAACAAAATGAAGACTTTGGAGTGGCCTAGCCAAAGTCCAGACCTGAATCCTATTGAGATGTTGTGGTATGACCTTAAAAAGGCCGTTCATGCTCGGAAACCCTCTAATGTAACTGAATTAGGACAATTCTGCAAAGATGAGTGGGCCAAAATTCCTCCAGGATGCTGTAAAAGCCTCATTGCACGTTATCGCAAACGCTTGGTTGCAGTTGTTGCTGCTAAGGGTGGCCCAACCAGTTATTAGGTTTAGGGGGCAATCACTTTTTCACACAGGGCCATGATGGTTTGGATTTTTTTTCACCTTTAATAATAAACACCTTCATTTACAAATTGCATTTTGTGTTTACTTGTGTTGTCCTTGACTATTGTTTAAATTGGTTTGATGTTCCGAAACACTTAAGTGTGACAAACATGCAAAGGAACAGGAAATGAGGAAGGGGGCAAAGACTTTTTCACACCACTGTATATGTGTGTGTGTATATATATATATATATATATATATATATGTGTATATATATGTGTGTTTAGTTTGTTTATCAGATTTGTAGCTCCCGAAGAAGCGCTGTTAGGCGCGCAACATGTCGAGCGAATAAATACTCTCTGTGACCCCTGTCTGGACTCAACTACCTTGTGTACTCTATTCATTTGAATGGTGCTACTGGTTACTTAACTGTAATTATCAATGGCATAATTCTTTACTAGAATTGAGTGTCATTTGAGTCCCTAGGGTCAAACATTTTATGTCATTTGTTATGACGTGTGTTTTTCTTTATGTACTGTACATACGTTTTTTTAATTTTATACAATTAAATAAATCTTCATATTTTTACTTTAAAAACCTGTACCTACAAAGTCCATCTTTGTAAATTTCCAAATACATCTTTTTCCTACACTACTGGGACGTTGGTACATTCCTACCAAGTGTATCCACAGTATCACCCTGTGAGCATATACGGTAAACCTCCAAAATTGTCATAATTCCAGGACATAGGGGAGTAGTCAAATGAGAAGCTACAAATTGTCCCAGACATACTACCCAGGAAGGGTAAATTTACTAGACACTCCCTAAATACAGGGTGGCTACATATTTATTAGTAAAAAGTACATACTAAGGTAGAAAAAAATTATTCAGAAGCAAGACTGTTAGGAATCTTCAAGTTTTCAAGATTTTTCCAATACATACATTTAATTTGAAGATGATTTTTCTTGAAAACTGGAATTATTTGGTACATTTTAAAAAGCAGTGAATGTCAGATAAATCTTCCTCACACATGTTTTAAATTACAGAACCTGCAGTCAATGTTTGGTGAATGTCACTTCTGCTGCCTTATTACTGTGGTAGGGATATTTGATTGCAAGCTGGAGAGGTTTAGTCCTACTTGTAAATCCAGCTTACTGTCAATGCTATATGAAGAAATGAAAACAGGTATATCTCTTTTCACACCTATTTCCTTAAATTACTTCACAAACAGGTGAGAATATCCCTATGCACAATGTTGGAAAGTAAACCATCAGTCCATTCAAAATGGATCTTTCAGTCTTTGCCAGATGCTGATGAGCTAAACCCCTGTTCTTTAGATGGATGGAGTAAGGAATGATAAAAACCCCTTTCAGCTTCCTTTTCATCTGTGCCCCCTTGGGGAGATTTCCCTTCATTTCCTGTTATGTAAAGAGGAAAATCTCTCCAAGATGAGGGATAGTTGTCATGGGTACAAAGGTGTCCACACTGGAAGATTTTCCATCTATTTTGTCCTGGTGGCAGCTAAGAATGTTGGTATCCCCTTAATTTCAGCTCCAGTGACATAGGTTAAAGGGCACTGACAGCAGACAGCAAAAACAAAAGGTGTACTATGCAGTCACTGTCACGGAACCCAGTCGCACTTCCGTCAGTATACTGCTTCCTCCAGTCTGGACATTCAGATACCAGATATCACAGCCACATTGTAAACAAGAACCAAGCGAGACTGGCTCAGTTACAAAACTGCAACATGGAATGTTTATTTGAACAAACTCACAAAAAATATATACCACAGGAGGACACCCCCCCCCCCCCCCCATCATATTACCCTAACAATACAAACTGTAACCAGAAACAATTACTTCAACTGACATACTATAAACATTACCTTAATTGGCCACATGGATGACTAGACTATTCGGACCCTACAAAAGTGAATACAAAGGACACATTATCATAAGCATAAACACAACCCACAAGGGTTTGCTAGGAGAGACAAAAAGTGTTCCAATTAGCACAATTAAAAATACAAACAGTGATCTCCCCCTCCTCAGCCTAGTAGGCAACAGACTATAGACCTCAGTAGCAGACTGTTCGGCTCCTACATTGAAGAACATGAAACAGAGGCCAGTGTGCCCAGCTATTTCAATTAACATGCATAGTTTAGAATAAAAAAAACAGGAATAGTCTTTATATATTTCCTGAGAGATATTACTGTCCCATCTGAAGTGATCCAAACCACCTTCCATCATTAGAGAATGATCTGCTCTCTCCCTGGGCCATAGTCAGTGGGTAAGAGGCTTGCTCCTAGTCTTCTCCAGAAGCCTCTATTTTGGTTAGGTCTGTCACAATCACCATGCTTGCTAAAGTAAATACAAGTTTTGGCTTAAGATACCCACAGGTCTGTACTCTTGCCATTACGTGTTTTTTAATTATATGTTATGAAGAATGAAACGGAAGTTGCCAGGTTAGGCAACCAAGAGCTGACCCCCCCCCCCCCACACACACAGTCCCAAATGGACAGGAACAGAGCAGGGGCTATTGAAGGGAGATCTTACTGTACAACATCCAAGACATAGAGCAAGTCCAGGACTGACTCAGACCACCAGTTTTCACCAACAGCCAAAATAGCAGTTTTGGGTGGACTAAAGCAAAATTCCATATCTAAGCTGGATGACCTGCAAGCTACTGAGGAATCAAATACCCCAGTATTCAATGGCAATCTTTTTAATACTAATGGTGGCATTGCACGGTGTGATAAAACTAAATGATTAATGTCTGATTCAACAAAATGATTGAATCAAACACAGATCGAGCAAGTCGAGCTTGGCCAATCAATGAGCATCTAGTAGTATAGATTTCAACAAACCCAAATCAAGTGGTTGTGGTGAAAAAAATTGATTGTATGGGGCCCTTTATCTTGCTCAATCAATATCTGTTTTGATTGTTTTATCAATTTGGACATCAATCGTTGCACCATGTATGACCATCCTAACGAATGTAGCACCCTCCCAGATAGGCTGCTAGGAAAGTTAGGTACATTTAGTTGTGTTTGGCTCCACTGTAATCAGTGAAGCAGTTTGTGATTTCTTTGGGCTGTTCTGGGCTCTGCAGGCTGGCGATTTGATTGCTAACCCCTGCCTTTTGGAGGTTTCCAGAATATAGTGGGGTGGGAGAATGCAAATCGGCAGTCTGAATATTTATGTGATCTTTGCCAATTCCTGGGGGAGATTGTCCAATAGGTGGCTACAGAGTGCATAAATAGCCTGGAGCTTGAGGCACTCCTGTTCATTAGACATGTGCAATTCGTTTAGTTACAAATTAGTTTTTTAACAAATTTAGACAAATCCGTTATTTTGGAAATATCCGAATTTTCGAATTTCTGATTTTTCCAAATATTCGGAAAGTTCGAAAATTCAAAATGAGAAAATTTGGAAATTCTAAATTTCGAAATTTGAGATTCGGAAATTCAGAAATTGGCTGTTAGTGAACATATTGAATAAAAATGTATCCGAAGTTGTGAATCATCCGTAATAACGAATGCCATATCTAAACGAATGGCATGTAACATTAATAATAATAAATAACATTAATAATAATAATAACTTATTATTATTTATTATTATTTAGTTTAGTTCCATTTGTTTAGATGCGGCATTCTTTATTTCGGATAATTTGTAACTTCAGATAAATTTGTATTCGTTACGTTCACTAACAGCCAAATTTGAAAGGAAATTCTAATACCTATAATTTAATAGTTAGTTATTATTAGTTAGTTATTATTTAGAATTTTTGGATTCTCTTTCTTTCTAATTTTCAATTTTCCTATCTTATTTTCGGATTTTCAAATTTACAAATTTCCAATTTTAGAATTTACGAATTCTGAATTTCCGATATTTTTGAATTTCGGAAGAAAACAAAAAATGAATTTAACGAAAGCTAACAAATTTTTCGGCAGTGCACATGTTTACTGTTCATGTTCAGGAGGAGAAGTTCCCAGCCTGAAGGGCTGCTGCCCTTTCAGTCAGCCCAGCTGAAAATCTGCCTGTGTTCACTGAGGTCTCAGTTTCTGCTAAGCTGGGGGCCTACTTTCTGAGACTTTACTCAGCTGTACAAGTGGTGTCCTATGAGGATCCAGTCTGCAAGGTTCACTAGGGAAAAGTCTTTGGATATTGGAAGGTGGCATCCAAGTATGAGTACAGACCTATATGTAGGATCCTGGTGTCTACTGCTGCTGCAACCCCTTGTGTATTAAGGCTAAAGTTTGCTTGGCCTTGGACATTGAATATGTTGCCTCAGTGCTGTCCATAACTGGGGCTATCACTGAAGGGACTGTTCCAAGGAGTAGCCACAGAGTTAAGCGCGTCCTTATTGCTACTGCTAAATTCATGTCCTTTATTACTTGTTGCCCAAAAAGAGTTTTTGTATATGGCACTACTGTGCCCCTCTGCCCTCATCACAGAACATCGTGGCATTTTACATGTGCAATTATGTCCTTATCTTATTTTTATTTTGCTTTTCTGCCGTGCCTCCTGCCTGCTTCCCTGAGGCTGTGGGCCTTGTCCTCCCTCTCTCTCTCTCTCCCCCCCTCCCAGCAATCACAGCGATCCCACCGGTCCCTTCCCAGGTCTGCACTCAGCGCAGGTAGGGCTTCTGTTTGCTGTCCTCAGCACCAGCGGCCCTTCACATGTAGGGGGGCGGGGACTTGTCCCACACCCCCCTCTTACACTGCGCTGCGGGCCGATGACGTGGATGCCAGTTCCCGCCCATCGGCGCCGTGATGTCATCACCCCCGATGCCCCTGCGATCGTATCCCTCACCTCCCATGTACGCCGTCTCACAACAACGTGCGACGGCGTCATGGGAACCATCCTACACCACTATTTGTGGCCGGAGGACTGAGTTTCATTACTCACCCCCGGCCGCGCACTGTCTCCACCAATGACCGGCCTGATCGCTGACGGGGGCGGACCCCCGCGCCACCGACTCGGGGGGCGTCACCCTTCCCCCTCCTCCCATTGGCTCCCTAATGCACCCAGCCCTTTATAGCTGCCGTTATTCGGCAGTCTATTCTATGCTGCAACAACCTGGTGCGACTACAATCCACACAATAAGGTAAGCCATTACTGGAGCCCCCAACAAGCCTCCGCAGACTCAGCAGGACCCCATACACTACTCTTACCCTAACCTTTCTTCCCTGTAGGAAGCCTCCTCTGGTGGATCCCCCCCCTGGCCTCACCACAAGGCGTTCAGGTACAGCATATGCATATACACCCCTCCCCATACTACCCCTTGAGAACATATTCACCCCATTCCTTACTGGCTGGCCTGGCTTGTTATTCCCTCTAGGAATCAGGTCACTGCACCTGACACCCACCGTCTGCGGCAACCAGCAAGCCTACACCCACAGGGGGACACCCTGAGGTTCAAACAAAAAGGCCCTCCAGGTACTACCCTTACCAAGTGCGCACGCATGTATGTACATATAGATGCATGCATGCGCGCACATATGTGTGCATGCAAATTGCATATATATATATATATATATATATATATATATATCATGCATATGTTCTTTCTGTCCATTACCCCCCCTTTTTTTTCTCCACCGTAAAATATATCTCTAATACATCCTTGTGGTCCTTTTACCTTATATGCTGGCATGGTTTGTTCTGTCACCCCTCCAGGCATCAGGTATCTCTACCTGACAATCAACTATCGCAGCAACCAGCGTCCATGACTTCCCAACACGCACTGCCCTCTGCCCATTGATGGGTCCCAAGGTATTGCGCTGTTTACCCTAATACTGTTGCAACAATTTTTTAGACACCCCGTGTTTCAGTGCGGCTCTGGCTCCCTAAACAGATCCCTGGCATCCGTCCAAGGTAGGTTGACACAGGCTGTTTTTACAGCAATTGCTAGTAGCCTCTCTGAACCACGCCACCTCTTGAATTTATACTTCGATGTTGCTATTTCACCTTTTTTCATACCCACTTCCTCTACGTCACTTACAGTTACAACGCTAATTTCTGGTTCCTGGGCCTCCTTTGGAAAGTGTGGGGGGACCCATAAGACGCCCTCTGCTGCTGACCTGATTCTCTCCGGTAGGGATCCCCTCACGGGTCTGTGTGTGTGTGCTGTACTATTCTATCCTTGCCGGAAGGGAGATTGATGGACGCCTGACCCCAGGCCCTGGAATGCTGGCAGGACGCCAAGGCAGCCACTATACCCTGGTTTACACCAACCAAGGCGTAAATCCCCCAAAAGAATCCTTTTTCTTCTTGTTTTTATCAAATGGATGCCAACATAGGACTCTAAGACACTAGATAGGGTCAGTATATTCATAATAATTTAGTAATGCAGAAACCATTACATAACCTCCTCTCTATATGATGATTGTGAGTTCATATACCTGTGTTCCATGTATTTCATTGTATTTTTTCTTTTTAGATTATAAATACACATATGTGCCGATCCTAATGTTTCCCTGAAGAAGAGCCTAAAACTCGAAATGCGTCGGAGTACAAGCACATTTTTGTGTTTGTATTAATACCTGTGTCACAGAATTCCTTACCTATGTTTTTTGCATCCTGTTCATCTTTTATACGTATATGTTGTTCATGTATATCTATGTGGATTTGCTAATCCTACTCTGACTACCCCCCTTTCTTTGATGTTAAATAAATAATTTTTCAACTTCAAAACGTCAGCGTTCTCTCCCTTCTAAAAGTCCCAAAGAGGAATACATTCTGTACAAACTTTATCTCCTGGGATGTGGGTTAGACTCGCCCCAGACCAACCCCAGCACCAACCCCCCTATGTTTATTGCTACTGCTCAGGGTTTCTGGAGTATCCCGAGACTCCCTACACCCTATCCCGATTAATCAGCAATAATTTTAAAGCAAAGCAACCTCTAGACTGTATATTAAGCACTGAGAGTGACTGTTGCCATGTGCCTGGCTCTGCAGCCCTGAACACTCTTTCAGAGGTGAGCGCTACTTAGAATTGAGCTAAATGATACTATTCATCCCTCTAATTGAGCCTAGCTTTGTATACTCTTTTCAATCTGTGAGTTTACAGAACTGACCTTGGTCCTGAACACATAAATAAATCTCACCTTTTGATGGGCTTTTTCACTTTCAGTAACACAGCAGAAAAACACTCTAATTGCGAGCCATTGCAGACCATTGGGGAATCAGCCAATTGCTGAGTGTAAAAAAATTCAGCTCCATTGCTGCTAAAGTGCTCAGTGCTGTCTAGTCGTGATCTTTGCTTTTTAGTGTTACAAGGTTTTAATATGCAATCCATAGAAAGGCATTCATTTCCAGCTGCCTTCTTGCATTCTGCAAACAGATGATCATCTGGGCACTAGACAGGGAGATGAAAGCTGGTCCGCACAGGTCTATAGGAGAAGGGGATATCCCTGGTTCCAGGCAAGAAATTAAAGTAGTCGTTGGTTTATTATTCTTATCAAGTAAACACTTTAGCAATGCCAAATACTGTACTTTAAGGCCGAATTTCAAGAAAATGGCTTAATACACAGATGAAATTCATGTAAGTTTTGACTTTTAAATCAGATGCTTTTTTAATAAAACGTAACATTATTTTTTTTTAAATCAGTATCAGAGATGGTACTAACATTTTATAAAAGTGTCTCTTGTGCTGGTGGCTGTTATGTTCATTGAAATCTTTGCCCCCCCCAGTAAAACCTTGGATTGTGAGCATAATTCGTTCTGGAAACATGCTTGTAATCCAAAGCATATTTAGATGTGCCTCTTTTAATCAACCATGTGAGCTGATAAATGTTGTACCTTCATTAAATGTAACCATATTGCTACACTTAGAGGCGCCTCTCCTCTTTTATACTCAGTTGTGACTTGACACCACTTATATATCCAGACATCGCTTGTATATCAAGTCAAAATTTATGAAAAAACGTTGCTTGTCTTGCAAAACGCTCTAAAAAAAAAAAGGTAATTCTCAAACCAAGGTTTTACTGTATTCTTGCAGCTGTGATCTTCCAGTGCTGCAGAGGTACAGATCACTCACTGTGTTCAATACTGAAGCATAGTAAACTGTGTTTTTTTTGGAGGGGGGGGGGCTGTCAGGTTGGCTGTATGAGGCCCCGTTGTTTTTTAACAGCAGCCCTGCTTTCATACAAGGTGTTCTGTAAATGGCAGCTGTGCCGAGCAAGCGAACCTGTATGGTCAGTATGCAGTGGAGCAGCCCCTAAGCACAGGACCCGGAAGATCGCTACAGTGATTGTCAGCTTCTACATCGGTCCCTTAGATGTGGGATACTCGTCACTTTTTTTTTTCTGAGATATTTGCATGCAGTCAGGTTGGTGTATATTTCAATATACTGGCTGTTAATCCTCTGCCACATAATGCCTGTGATATGATATTTGAAATCACTTTGCTGTATATTTTAATAACTTCTTGGGATCTTGCTTCTTTTTCTTACTGTAGCTATTGCAAAATAGCACACACAATCCAAAAAAGTTTCAAAATATTGGACAGATCCATAAATAATTATAATTATAAACCATTATAAATGTTAAATAATGATACTGGTGAATTGTATTATATACAGTATTATACTGTGTGTATAACTACAGTATAATCAATCGCAGAGGTATCATTATAGTTTTGGCTTTTTGCATTTTGACAAGATATTAATAAAAAGAGGAGCTTGATATACCAAAAGACACAAAAAAGTGGTTCAATGCAATAAATAAACTTAGAATGAAAGTTCAACCAACACATTTTTCTTAGAATTTCCTTCAGCTTCTTTTTCTTGCCTCATCCTCCTCACTTCCTTTTACAGTGACACACCAGGAAAAAAGTGGAAAACTCCTCAATGTGAGAGGAAACCCCATCTTTGACAGTTTGCACAGGGGCAGGTGTCTCCCATGACCTCCCCTCCTGTTCAAGAGGATTTTTCCTTGTCCTGACTGATATTAACTACTATGTACTGGTATCAAGACATGGGCTAAGGCGTAATCTCATCTGCAGCAATAGAAGTCTTATTTAATTATAAGGCTGATCAGGCTTTGGAATTCTCATCCCATGGACTATCAGTATAAGTGAACATTTGGCTTTAATACCTTTTTTAAAATAATAGCATCTATGATTGGGTATTAACCATCATAATAGTGACTTGTCCAAGGATATGTCTGATTTAAATCTCTATGATTCCTTCAGGGCAAACTAACAGTTGCTCTGCTCTGGAAAGAACTACCCTTTGTCTGCTTCAATGCTCCATCAGAATATGAAGTAAATACCTAAAGCTCCTCCCCCAAAGATGCAGTGCTCCGGACTGAGCAGCCAATTGTCAGGTCTGTTAAATCCTGATGGACTTTGGTAATTTTTTAACCATAATTGTTATATACAGTAACTATGTATAAAGTACGATCCATTCCTACAAACTCACAAATTATGGACCAAAACCTATTTCCTATCATTAATGTATATAGTACTGAAAACTGGACTGCTGTCTACATGTCAAATATTATTCAGAGGATAGAAACACTTGATACAAGACCTTCAAGAAAACGGTCTGTCTTTCTTAGGAAGCCTGTGAAATAGAATGCCATATGTATGATTACATTTTAAGGACACCTCTTAAAATGTACTCTTCATTTTCTTTAACAAACTTTAACAAACTTATGCAAAGTTCATTAACAATTAAGGTGATGGATTCTGCCCTTCACTTGTGACCTTCCCTGTTAGAGGTCAGGAAATCAGCTACTTTAGTTGATTCCACTGCACATCTAATGACCACACTATCTGATGCACCACACTGTCTGGTCACAAAGAGATTTATCTTGACAAGGGACCTAAACATGAATTAAGTAGGCCAGTCCGGCGCCAAACCCCATTCACAGAATCCCTCTGGTTTGCAAAGTTTATTATCTTCAGCTCTGTCTTCCTCTATATTTGCCAGATGTCCATCTGTAGTCATGAATAACCATCAATCTTAGCAGTTCAAATTTTCTATTCTCTCAAATTGATTATATGTAAATCAAAAGCAATGTCATACAAGTAAATATAGATCACACTAAAGGGACTATTCAGATGAACAGGAATAAATCATAATTGAGATTTAATCTATTGGGTGTGCTTGTACCTGTCACGTATCGGGTACGGCGGGGAACAGGAGGTGGATCCCCTATGCCAATGAGGCGATAGCACGGGTTGTATTGGAGGACCGGTTCTAATGTTGCTACTGGTTTTCACCAGAGCCCGCCGCAAGGCGGGATGGACTTGCAGCGGCGGTAGCAACCAGGTCGTGTCTTCCAATAGCAACTCGACCTCACTGACAGCTGAGACAGGCGCGGTACACAAGGATTAAGCAGAGGCGAGGTCAAACGTAGCAAAAGGTCAGGGCAGGTGGCAAAGGTTCGTAGTCAGGGGCAACGGCAGAGATCTGGATACACAGTAGGAGCAAACACAGAAACGCTTTCACTGGGCACTATAGGCAACTCAAGATCCGGCCAGGACAGGAAGGGGAAGTGGGTTTATGTAGTGTTTTGGGTGTAACATTAATTGGTCCAGGCACTAATTGATGTGCGCTGGCCCTTAAAGAGCAGGCAGGGTCGCGCGCGCGCGCGCCTGGGGAGCGGGGGCGCGCGCACGCCGGAAGAAGCTGACAGGGGAAGGTGAGGGGAGCGGGATGCGGTCCCCGGGCGGGGCGTGGATCGCATCCCGGAGACAGAGCAGCGCCTGCGGTCAGGGGAGCTGACCGAGGCGCTGCAGGGCAGAGGACGCCGTGAGCGCTCCGGGATGGATGGGGCACCCGGAGCGCTCGGCGTTACAGTACCCAAGGTATGCACGTGCAGAATGCATTTTTTCAGAAGCGAGATCCAATCTCCACTTCTATGAGGTTTAGGGTAATGAACAATCACTTTATTTTTTATCTGGCTATACAAGCTTGATATGTTTTTGCAGGTAATGATTACATATATTCCTTTGCAGATTACCTTAATATTTTGATGTTGATTCATATATGCACCAATTTCTTGTAACCTTTTTATTTTAAGATAAAGTTACACATTTCTCAGTGAGTGCATGATGACATTTTCATCTGTTTCCCTTTATATTGGTAGCTACATTTATTTGGTATGTTTGAAACTGTTGCATCATGCTATTATAGTGTATAGTGTATATGTGGTGAAAAAACTCCTTAAGTGGTATGCAACTCCTTACCTGAATATTTTATATATATATATATATATATATATATATATATATATATATCTATATAGCGGTCACACTTCACCAAGTGTGCGCTATCAGTGGAAATTTAGTTTACCCTCAGAACTGTAATGGAGTTCTGAGGGTTAATTGTACAGGAATTTACTTTGGCATCAGTCTGGCTGGGCTGTACTAAGGTTCTGCCTGGTCATAGGTGCAGTGAGGCCAATGAACGCCAATGAACAAGTTATCGATGTTTACCCAAGCACGGCTGCATAGAGCATTCACTTGTAATAGGCTGCAGTATGCAGCATGTGTGGCTCCCCGGGCACCAGAAACTCTGGGGATTTTACACCTCAGCACACACGAGTTGCTAAACATCAATATGCAGGAGGCCTTATTGTCTATCTAAGTTCTTAAAGTTGAGCTCCACCCAAAAGGGGAAGCCCTGCTTTGTCTGCCTCTTACCCCCTCCAGTGCCATATTTGACACCTTGTGGGGGGGGGAGCGGGTACCTGGTTTCGACAGGTATCCGCTCTCACTTCCTGCTGTGTTCGCTGTGGCAAACTGAGCCAGAAGTTCGACCCTCGCCACAACCGGCCTATTGAGAAAGTGCAGTGCAATTTGCCCAAGATGGCAGTGCCAGCACCCGAGAGCCAATTCAAGAATTGACTTGGGTGAGGACACCGTGGGATCCCTGGACAGGTAAATGTCCCAATAGTAAAAGTCAGCAGCTACAGTATTTGTAAGCTGCTGACTTTTAATTTTTTGGTGGGGGGGGGGGGGTGGAGCTCAGCTTTAACTTGTAAGATGTTACAAGCTCTTTAAAGTGGAACTAAACCCATTGATTTAACCATTTCCAAAAACAGTTGCATTGAAAGAATTCTGTAAATGATAGCTGCCACAGTTGCTTTTGTTCTCAACCAAACCATTGACCATCAAGAGGCTGGTGTCATAACTGATCACATGTACAGCACCATGGCAACTGCAGATCAAAAAAAGGCCAAGATGGCAGCTTCCTTAGCTGTAAAGGAGAGGGGGGGGGTTTATCTCTGCTTTAAGAGACTTGCCCCTAGTACTTCACTCTAGTATAGTAACAGATGTCCAACAGTCTGATCAGTGGGAAGTTTGTCCCAATGAGTAGAATGGGTGCCTACTGCTGAGGTGTGGAGGTCATTCTTTGGAAGAAAAGGGAAGCATGTGCCCCCCCCCCCCCCAGAAGTAAAGACTGAATCTTCAAGATTAAAGAAGGATTTCTGTTGTTTAAAAAATCTGATTTTGCTGCATTCATTGTGCCTCCTTAAAAGCCATCTCAAGGGAAGCCTAAATGCGTCATCCCATCTTTCACCCTCAACCCTTTGTAAATTTTCTTTAAAATAAACTTTAAAACATTATTTTACTCACTGTCCACAATCACATTGCCCTCCTCAGTGCCTCATCCATGAGTGGGAAGCAGATTAGGACCCTGACAATGGACAGCTAATGGAAAGTTAATGCAAATGGCAATTCCAACCATGCAGCGACATGATCACGCAAAGAAGGACCCTTCCACCCACTCTGCAGTCCTTTGCCCTTTTTCAAATTCCAATGACGTGACATCACGAAACGTGCGTCGGAGGCGGTACCTGATCACTACTCTAAACGTAATACTCCCAGGACTTCCTGTTTGATTGGTCTAGCGGCAGCAGCGGGTGGAACGCACGCCGAAGCACAGCAGGAAATCTGAAAGGGAAAGATCCCCCAACCTATTATAATTACAAAGCGAGCAGCCCCAGTGCCGGGTGGGCACCGAGGAATGTAAGTAGCCATTTGGCTTCTTTGTTTTTATCCAGTTTTTAATAAAGCAAGATTACACTATGAGGTGTGTTTCTCTCTGCTCCCACCTATGTATCCATTATAACCTGAACTGATCTGTGAGGAGGAAGAGCTGTCTAAAGTACGGGTGTATCTGTGAACAGGACAAGTCCTGTATAAGCGCATTTGATTGTTTTTTAATTAAAGCAATCAACTACATTTGGTAAGCGGCCAGCCAAACATTCTTGCTTTGTCACTTTGGGTGTAAGAAGAACTCTGTGGTGAAGGTTGTCACGCTACTCCAGAAGGAGTGAAATATCACATATCTACAGAAAGAACTGTTGTCACGAACTTTCTTATTTTTACATTTTATTTTTATTTTTATTTACACTTTTCATGTATGGTTTTTTAATCAGCAAAAAGTCATTTTTTTCACGATTGAGCTATTCCATATAGGGTTTTCTAAAGGGAAAAAAACTCTACTTGGGACTTTGTTCATGGTGATATGTTTGGGCTCTAACAATACCAATGACCAACTAGAGCGAGTATATATATATTTTTGTTGTGGAGTTCTTGTATGTATTTCCTCGTGCCATATTTTTTTGATTGAGCAATGTATGTGGAGACACGTGTAATTGTACAGATCAAATATATTTAATAGCACTGTGAGTAGAGCGCCCTCCGCAAAGCAACTGTCAAAGTACCATCGCAGCAATAACTACTACTTGGTCTTCTGAGTGGCATATCAGATGAATTAATTGGTATATACTAATTTCATCAGATTGCAAGTACATGGGCTTAGGCCCAACATATGGAGTCATACTAGAGCCCAATATCACTAGTCAGATTTTTCACGCTTCCCCTGGCAAACAGGGATCTTTTCGCACCACACTTTGGGCACATTATAATCCTATCTGTCAGATCACCCAATCTAAGAAAGATAGCATTTATCACTTTCTAAGAAAGATAGAATGTATCACTTTCTATATATACATTATACGTATTTAATTTTGAAAATTTGTGTATGTATAACAGCGCCCCTATTGCACCATCAATTTACTACCATAAAGGATCCAACTTGGCAGAAGCAACGGATATTTGAAATATACAATTTTGCAAGGAGATGATCATTGGTTTTATATTAATTTACATTCTTCACCGGAGCCTGTACACATGTAATGATAAAATCTTGCTCAAATTTATTGTAACAAAAACTAGCAGCTGGTTGGAGCATATTTTTATGGCACTAGGATCTCAGCACTGTATACTTTTGGCAAGTATGTGGAGGAATAAAAAAAATAATAATTAGGGTAGACTATTTTTTGGCATCTTAACCACTTCAGCCCCGGACCAATTGGCAGCCAAAGGACCAGGCCCCTTTTTGCGATTTGGCACTGCCCCGCTTTAACTGACAATTGCGCGGTCGTGCAAAGTGGCTCCAAAACAAAATTGGCGTCCTTTTTTTCCCACAAATAGAGCTTTCTTTTGGTGGTATTTGATCGCCCCTGCTGTTTTTATTTTTTGCGCTATAAACAAAATAGAGCGACAATTTTAAAAACAATGCAATATTTTTTGCTTTTTGCTATAATAAATATCCCCAAAAAATATATAAAAAAACATTTTTTTACTCAAAAAAGAAAACCTTCTATGAAGGAAAGGGGGGAAAAATAAGAGGCCACAAGCCTCAGGGATTTTTTGTTAATGGTATCTAAATAGACAATATAAGAACAGGTAGAGATGTATATATAAAAATAGAAAATTCTTTATTTTCCCAAAAGGGTAGAAAGCAACAAGGACACAAATAATACATCCATACTTTACAGACATATATGTTACATCAGACGAGAAATTGTGTAGAGCTTCGCTATACTCGACATGTTTCACTCTATGGAGTTTCTTCAGGAGTTTGATAGGTTTAGCTCAAAAATATGCTGAAATAACAGAATCGCATGAAAAAGTGTCCTTTACAGGAATCTGTACAAATCCAATAAAATGTACATATTCATACAGCATATAGAAAAATTGGCTCAAACAAAATATACATCTGGGTGACTGAGCAGTTAGTATATAATAATTAATACAAATATAAATATAGGACATAGAAAGCAGAGGGGAGGCTGGAAAAGGAGAGTGAGACTGAGCAGTGCTTACCACAAATACTTGGATATATCTAAAGTATGTCTGCATATGTTGACTATCGATTTCTTGTATAAAAACAAATAAATTTCGAAAGCAGAGATGATGTCACTTCCAGAATGCCACAGGTAACATAGTGTCGCTTGCAGAGAGACACGCTACAAAAATCCCAAGAGATAAATGACAAATGTGGAATGGGCTGATAAATATTGTATGGTTCAAGCAATAAGGGAAATTATATCATATAGGGGGTAAAATAGGAAAAAATACCTGATGTCCATGTAGAGACACGTTAAAGGTTACTGAACTTGAAAAACAGGTTCAGTGTGGGATGCAGGTAAGTAACTGCATCAGGTCCAAAAATTATTAGAGATATCGTCCAAGGATTATCTGCAATGTACAGGGTGAAAGACACTCTGTTAATCGCTGAATATAGGTTTCCCTATAGGTGTGTGAAAAATATACACACATCCACAGGGGTTTTGTAATAGAGCTTCAAAACAAAAATAAATAGCACGAATAATGGATAGAGTCTTACCCCATAAGATGATGAAAATTACAAAATTCAGCCGTCGGTGGGGGCGGAGAAAGCCCCCTCACCTTAACGTGTACTGGGAATTTCTGACAGAGATCAATAGGCAGGGGCAGCTGCCTTAAGTAGCGGCTCTCCAACCCGGCGGCGTCTGACATCACCGCTGGGTCGCGGGCGCCAAAACGGCTACGTCCGGCCGTGGGCGTCCATGGATGGATACTGCGCATGCGTCGGCGGCGAACCTAGTCGCCGACGCATGACGTCAGGCGGCGCGTCGCTGGAAGGCGGCGCGTCGGCGGCCATCTTAGAGTGTCCCAGTTTGCCCACACCTTTGCTGAAGTGGTGTGGGCAAATCCAACCAATATTGAGGGGAGACCCGCAGACAGCGGACATAAATCAGCGGCTGTAGGGAAACCCTCAGAGGAGGGATGGGGGACTTGTCATAGGGGCCAAGGACGGACCAAGCCAGGGCGAGCCATATAAAAGGGGGGGCCTCAAAAACGAGTTGCAAAACTGATCAATGTTGCTGTACCTCAGAAGGGGCCACCCCCGGGGCGCCCGTGCAAGCGACTATTTGCATGTAGCTGTGGACATTACAAATGGGAGCATCTCTGTGACAATAGGTTTTAAATCTGTAAAAATTCAAAAAACTTTACAAATAAAAAGAAAGAAAATGCCAAGTTGAATTATGTAATGAGTTTACCCAGTCTTCCAGTCTTCCGTCTGCTTTTAACACAAATTTTTATTTAGTATAAGGATCATACATTACATGCCATATAAAATGACATATTACTTAGGTCTATTACAAATGATGCGGCAAGACAACAGAACAGAGGTAGCAAATAAAGAAAAGGAAAGGTGAAAAGAAAATTATTATGCAAAATAAAATAAAATAAATATAACTTGGAAAATTATGTTTCACCCTCATAGATGGCAGGAGAAATTGCATTGGTTAAAGAAATGATTTAAAGCTGAGGGCATTGTTTAGCCCTGGATGAATTGTGGCTTTTAAATCAAAGATCCAGCGGGCCTCGCGTTGAAGTAGAGTGCGATCATAATTGCCGCCTCTTTCACCTGGGGGTACATGCTCGAGTGCGAAAAAATGCATTTTTTGATCATCATGGGCATGAAATAATCCCATGTGACGGCTGATTGGGGTTTCCATCTTCTTTCCACGGACAAGGGTTACATGATCCCTTATGCGGTGGAAGAAAGGGCGTTTGGTTTTGCCTATATAGAAAGCTGTGCATTCGCATATCATAATGTAAACTATGCCAATGGATTGGCAATTAGCAAGAAATTTGGGTTTGTAGATGCGTTTATTTGGTAAAGTGATTTGTTTAGATGCATATATGTAGCGGCAAAAGTTGCATTTATGACAGGGTTTTGTTCCAACGTTTTTTTTGATAGAGTTGGGACAGTTGTCTTGAGTTGGAACATAGTGACTGCGTACAAGAGTATCTCTGAGGGATTGGGATCTCCTGAAGGTTATCACCGGGTGATCATCTATGTGTTTAGAGACCAGCGGGTCTGCCCTCAGTAGATACCAATATTTATCAAAGATTTTGCGCACTCGAGCATGATGTCCAGAAAAGCGGGTTATGATTCTAATGCCAGCATCGTTAGTGGTGACTTTGTTTCCGTGAATAAGTTTGGAGCGATTTTGTTGCTTTGCTTTTAAATATGACTTCCTCAGACACGTCTGAGTATAGCCACGGTAGCGTAGGCGCTGCTGCAGTTTTTTAGCCTCCACTTTGAAGTTGGAGTCTTGACTACAGTTTCGTTTAACCCTGAGATATTGCCCATAGGGTATGCTAGATATCAAAGGGCTGGGGTGGGAGCTAGTTGCATGTAGCAATGTGTTAGCTGCCGAAGGCTTCCGATAGAGGGTGGTTCCAACATTTCCTTCCCCATCTAAATAAATAGTGATGTCAAGAAAAGTTAGTTGTGACTGACTTTTTTCCATTGTGAAGCTGAGATTATAGGTATTAATCTTGAGCCTCTCATAGAAAATTAGCAGATCTGATTCTGTTCCTGTCCAGATGAAGAATACATCGTCGATGTATCTTCTCCAAATTGGTATCTGATCTAAGAACGTTTGTATATCGCCTCTGTGAAACAGGTGACGCTCCCACCCCCCCAGGTACAGATTGGCGTAGGATGGGGCACACTTGGTCCCCATAGCTACGCCCTGCACCTGGAGGTAGTGGGAGCGTCCGAATACAAAAATATTATTATTTAGAATGAATTCAAGTAATTTTAAAATGAAGTCATTGTATTTGGGTGATGACTCTGTGCTCTCGGAAATGAAGCCCTTCACAACTCCAACCCCTCGATCATGGGGTATGGAGTTGTAAAGGGCCTCAACATCGAGAGCCACGAGCCAAGAGTCCGGGGGTATCGAGATGCCATCAAGGGCCCTTAATAGGTCTCGGGTATCTTGTAAATAGGAAACTAAGCCCTCTACATGGGGGCGAAGAAAGTCATCCACCAGGGCACTAGCATTCTCAGTGAGGCATCCATTGCCAGAGACAATTGGACGACCTGGTGGATTGGTGGCGTTCTTGTGGATTTTGGGTAGGGCGTAAAGTGTTGGTGTTTTTGGAAATAGAATGTTAAGGAAATCATATGTTTTTTTCGTAATCAAGTCCTGAAAATAGGCAGAACTTAATAGAAGTCTAAATTTGTTGATGGTGTAGTTTACATGGCTTTCAGGTATTTTACGATACCATTCCCGATTTTTTAACAAGTCGTTAACCATCAACTCATATTGGCATTTATCCATGATAACAAGGTTTCCCCCTTTGTCTGCAGGTTTGATAACTATGTTAGTTTCTTGTTGTAGAGAGCGTAGTGCTTGTCTCTGTTGTAAAGTTAAATTGGATTGAGGTGGATCAAGCCACTTGGTTTTACGGATTTCGTTAGTTACTTGTTGAGTAAAAGCCCAAACATTGGGATTGCCTTGCAGTGATGGAAAAGTGGTAGATTTGGGTTTGTATTCACGAGAGGGAGGTATTGGGGCTGCAGGGGGAGGTGCAGACAGACGGGGGGTACCCGGACAGAGAGCATCAGCCTCCGCCAAGTCAACCTTGTCGATGTGTCCCTCATCCCACAGCTCCATGAGTTCCTCCATGGCTTTGATATCATTGATAGATAACTGATAAGAAGAAGATGGAGGAGAGGTCGGGGGCAAACCCGTGGAAATGCCAGCTTGAGTTGATGGATTCGATCTGTCAAACATAATTCGGAACATTAATTTCCGTGAAAACAGATTTAAATCTTTTACTAGCTCAAATGCATCTGTGGATTTGGTGGGACAAAAAGTTAGTCCCAATTTCAAAAGTGAAATTTGTGTATCGGTTAGTGTATACGTGGAAAGATTAATTATTTCAAAGTGATTTTCGTTTGTTTGATCTGTGTGGTGGTGGGTTCCAAGTGTTTCCTTGGGTCTACTACTGGCTGGGTGAAAATCGGTGCTGTCCGAAAACTTGACTCATTTGTGCCCTCGGCCTGTCCCCCTAAGGGGGGAGGGGCCGAGGGCAGAGATTGAGCCGAGGTAAAGGTGAGAGTGTCAAACGAAGTGAGAATTTTTGAGCTACCAGAGGCCTTAGCCGCTGAAGCTCTAGTGCTAATAGGTGTGCGATTTCGTGTAGGAGAACTCTTAGGTTTTCCGCTATTGGTGGTTACATTACCCTCCTTACGTGAGTGTTGTTGTTGTGTTATCTTAGTGGACGTGGGACGACCAGGTGCCTGTGAGGAAGAAATGGATGAGAAAGAAGAGGTATCTGAATCAGTTAGTTCAGGGGTTCTTTCGGGTTTTTTGAAGGTTTTTTGAAGGTTTTGGCAGTGCGTCTCCTATTTTGTAATGAGCCCCAATTGTAAGCCTGGTTGTTATCATAAGATAATTTATCTCGCGAATAGAAGGTTTTCTTTTTTCAATTATATTGGGATTCAGACAGATTCTAAACCAACACATGTTCTCTCCAAGATATATAAGATGCTTATCACAAAATACTACTCGGAGCCACCGGAGCCACCGGAATTTATAAACAATTGGGTAAAGGAGATTAATGCTCCAATTGAGGCGGAAGACTGGGAGAAGGCGTTTAATCTAACCCATGGTTTATCAATAGCAATTAAAGCACAGGAAACTAGCTATAAAATTCTTTCAAGGTGGTACTGGACCCCAGTGACTCTACAGCGTATATATCCAGATAGATCAGATATATGTTGGCGCTGCCACTCAGATAGGGGCTCATTGCTCCATATCTGGTGGGAATGCCCTCAAATACATAGTTTCTGGGAACAGATCACACAAATGTATACCACAATCACAGGGGAAGTAATACCAAATACCCCGCAAATTACACTTCTCTCTATCCTACCAGGCACATATAACAACATAAAAAAAAGTCTTCTATGTCAATGGTTGACAGCGGCTAGATTGGTTATACCAAGACACTGGCTCTCAACTCAGTCCCCAACAATAACGGAATGGGCTATGGAAATGGACAATATAGAAAGACTAGAAAAACTCTTGGCATATGAACTAGACAATCAGGAGGAATGGATGCGGACATGGGCCCCTTGGAGGAAATATAGAGAAACATAGTTAAATTAGACAAGAGCGAAGGCAAGAAATCAATCTACATAATATAGTTCAGGGTAACAACAGTCAGAGCTTCGACACTGAGAAAGAGGGAGGGAGGGGAGGGAGAGGGGGAATGTGGGGATATTAATTTGTGGGGTGTGTTTCTATTTTTTTTTTTTTTTCTTTTTTTTTTGACTCAACTTCTGAGTAACCATGTAACTGTCTGAAAATGCCTTAGTTTGTACACTAAATGGATAATAAAATGAGATTGATAATAAAATTACTTGAATTCATTCTAAATAATAATATTTTTGTATTCGGACGCTCCCACTACCTCCAGGTGCAGGGCGTAGCTATGGGGACCAAGTGTGCCCCATCCTACGCCAATCTGTACCTGGGGGGGTGGGAGCGTCACCTGTTTCACAGAGACGATATACAAACGTTCTTAGATCAGATACCAATTTGGAGAAGATACATCGACGATGTATTCTTCATCTGGACAGGAACAGAATCAGATCTGCTAATTTTCTATGAGAGGCTCAAGATTAATACCTATAATCTCAGCTTCACAATGGAAAAAAGTCAGTCACAACTAACTTTTCTTGACATCACTATTTATTTAGATGGGGAAGGAAATGTTGGAACCACCCTCTATCGGAAGCCTTCGGCAGCTAACACATTGCTACATGCAACTAGCTCCCACCCCAGCCCTTTGATATCTAGCATACCCTATGGGCAATATCTCAGGGTTAAACGAAACTGTAGTCAAGACTCCAACTTCAAAGTGGAGGCTAAAAAACTGCAGCAGCGCCTACGCTACCGTGGCTATACTCAGACGTGTCTGAGGAAGTCATATTTAAAAGCAAAGCAACAAAATCGCTCCAAACTTATTCACGGAAACAAAGTCACCACTAACGATGCTGGCATTAGAATCATAACCCGCTTTTCTGGACATCATGCTCGAGTGCGCAAAATCTTTGATAAATATTGGTATCTACTGAGGGCAGACCCGCTGGTCTCTAAACACATAGATGATCACCCGGTGATAACCTTCAGGAGATCCCAATCCCTCAGAGATACTCTTGTACGCAGTCACTATGTTCCAACTCAAGACAACTGTCCCAACTCTATCAAAAAAAATGTTGGAACAAAACCCTGTCATAAATGCAACTTTTGCCGCTACATATATGCATCTAAACAAATCACTTTACCAAATAAACGCATCTACAAACCCAAATTTCTTGCTAATTGCCAATCCATTGGCATAGTTTACATTATGATATGCGAATGCACAGCTTTCTATATAGGCAAAACCAAACGCCCTTTCTTCCACCGCATAAGGGATCATGTAACCCTTGTCCGTGGAAAGAAGATGGAAACCCCAATCAGCCGTCACATGGGATTATTTCATGCCCATGATGATCAAAAAATGCATTTTTTCGCACTCGAGCATGTACCCCCAGGTGAAAGAGGCGGCAATTATGATCGCACTCTACTTCAACGCGAGGCCCGCTGGATCTTTGATTTAAAAGCCACAATTCATCCAGGGCTAAACGATGCCCTCAGCTTTAAATCATTTCTTTAACCAATGCAATTTCTCCTGCCATCTATGAGGGTGAAACATAATTTTCCAAGTTATATTTATTTTATTTTATTTTGCATAATAATTTTCTTTTCACCTTTCCTTTTCTTTATTTGCTACCTCTGTTCTGTTGTCTTGCCGCATCATTTGTAATAGACCTAAGTAATATGTCATTTTATATGGCATGTAATGTATGATCCTTATACTAAATAAAAATTTGTGTTAAAAGCAGACGGAAGACTGGAAGACTGGGTAAACTCATTACATAATTCAACTTGGCATTTTCTTTCTTTTTATTTGTAAAGTTTTTTGAATTTTTACAGATTTAAAACCTATTGTCACAGAGATGCTCCCATTTGTAATGTCCACAGCTGCATGCAAATAGTCGCTTGCACGGGCGCCCCGGGGGTGGCCCCTTCTGAGGTACAGCAACATTGATCAGTTTTGCAACTCGTTTTTGAGGCCCCCCCTTTTATATGGCTCGCCCTGGCTTGGTCCGTCCTTGGCCCCTATGACAAGTCCCCCATCCCTCCTCTGAGGGTTTCCCTACAGCCGCTGATTTATGTCCGCTGTCTGCGGGTCTCCCCTCAATATTGGTTGGATTTGCCCACACCACTTCAGCAAAGGTGTGGGCAAACTGGGACACTCTAAGATGGCCGCCGACGCGCCGCCTTCCAGCGACGCGCCGCCTGACGTCATGCGTCGGCGACTAGGTTCGCCGCCGACGCATGCGCAGTATCCATCCATGGACGCCCACGGCCGGACGTAGCCGTTTTGGCGCCCGCGACCCGGCGGTGATGTCAGACGCCGCCGGGTTGGAGAGCCGCTACTTAAGGCAGCTGCCCCTGCCTATTGATCTCTGTCAGAAATTCCCAGTACACGTTAAGGTGAGGGGGCTTTCTCCGCCCCCACCGACGGCTGAATTTTGTCATTTTCATCATCTTATGGGGTAAGACTCTATCCATTATTCGTGCTATTTATTTTTGTTTTGAAGCTCTATTACAAAACCCCTGTGGATGTGTGTATATTTTTCACACACCTATAGGGAAACCTATATTCAGCGATTAACAGAGTGTCTTTCACCCTGTACATTGCAGATAATCCTTGGACGATATCTCTAATAATTTTTGGACCTGATGCAGTTACTTACCTGCATCCCACACTGAACCTGTTTTTCAAGTTCAGTAACCTTTAATGTGTCTCTACATGGACATCAGGTATTTTTTCCTATTTTACCCCTTATATGATATAATTTCCCTTATTGCTTGAACCATACAATATTTATCAGCCCATTCCACATTTGTCATTTATCTCTTGGGATTTTTGTAGCGTGTCTCTCTGCAAGCGACACTATGTTACCTGTGGCATTCTGGAAGTGACATCATCTCTGCTTTCGAAATTTATTTGTTTTTATACAAGAAATCGATAGTCAACATATGCAGACATACTTTAGATATATCCAAGTATTTGTGGTAAGCACTGCTCAGTCTCACTCTCCTTTTCCAGCCTCCCCTCTGCTTTCTATGTCCTATATTTATATTTGTATTAATTATTATATACTAACTGCTCAGTCACCCAGATGTATATTTTGTTTGAGCCAATTTTTCTATATGCTGTATGAATATGTACATTTTATTGGATTTGTACAGATTCCTGTAAAGGACACTTTTTCATGCGATTCTGTTATTTCAGCATATTTTTGAGCTAAACCTATCAAACTCCTGAAGAAACTCCATAGAGTGAAACATGTCGAGTATGGCGAAGCTCTACACAATTTCTCGTCTGATGTAACATATATGTCTGTAAAGTATGGATGTATTATTTGTGTCCTTGTTGCTTTCTACCCTTTTGGGAAAATAAAGAATTTTCTATTTTTATATATACATCTCTACCTGTTCTTATATTGTCTATTTAGATACCATTAACAAAAAATCCCTGAGGCTTGTGGCCTCTTATTTTTCCCCCCTTTCCTTCATAGAAGGTTTTCTTTTTTCAATTATATTGGGATTTTGGTATCGCTCCCTGTTCAACTTCTTCATCTAATTAATCAATTTTTTTACTCAGTTTAGGCCGATACGTATTCTTCTACATATTTTTGGTGAAAAAAAAAAAAAACGCAATTAGCGATTATTGATTGGTTTGCGCAAAAATTATAATGTTTACAAAATAGGGAGGGGATAGTTTTATAGCATTTTTATTAATATTTTTTTTTTTACTAGTAATGGCGGCGATCAGCGATTTTTATTATGACTGCGACATTATGGCGGACACATCGGACATTTTTGACACATTTTTGGGACCATTGTCATTTATACAGCAATCAATGCTATTTAAATGCATTGATTCCTGTATAAATGACAGTTGTAGTGAAAGAGTTAACCACTAGGGGGAGGGGAGGGGTTATGGGCTGTGACGTGTGTGTGTTTTTTTACATTAGGGGCGGGGCTGACGTCTGACGTCATTGATCGGCTTTCCCGATGACCGGGAACAGACAATCAATGACAGGCACAGTAGGAAGTGCGGGGAGAGGTTTGTTTACACATACCTCTCCCCGTTCTTCAGCTCCGTGACCCGATCGCGGGACACCAGCGGCGATCGGGTCAGCTGGTCCCGCGGCCGGGGTCACGGAGCTCCCAACTGGGTCGCGAGCACGCGACCCACGGGCAGGTAAAATCACGTAAAGTAGGGTGTGTCCTTTGCTTGTATGCATTGCGCTAAAAGGTCCCTCTTTTTTTCTTAGAAAGTAGGGAGGTTTGGACTAGTGATCCTATGGTTGGTGGAGAATTTATTGAGCAGTAGCAGTAGCAGGAGATGTGAAGGAAGCACAAAGCCACAGAAGGAATGAAGCAGATGCAGGAAGATCTTTGCACTGCAGATCAGGTTCCATTGCAGCACAAAGAGCAGCGCGGAAGTGACATTACAAAATCTCACTTTTTTTGCAGTTAGTATTTATTATGAATTTTACCAATTTGCACAACAAAACAGGTGTACAAAAATGTTTAAATATACAAAAACACTCCAAATTTCTTAAGCTAAATCCAGGAGTCATTGGCTCCCGCTACTGTCACTCACAGCCAGTGAGGCGGTAGCGCAGGGCCAGGGCTGAACCACATTCTCTGTGTCTTATGGACGCAGAGAGTTGGCTCGGGAATGAGCATGCACGAGTGCCTTCACAGCAAGTGCTATGGAGGCACTGGGCAAGAGGGAGGGGCCCAGAGGGCCGACGGAAGACCCGAGAAGGGGAGTATCATGGCTGTTCTGTGCAAAACCACTGCACAGAGCAGGTAAGTATACAATGTTTGTTTTTTTAATAACCTTTTTTTCTTTACAATCACTTTAAGTAATAAGAGGGTACTTTAGCATATGGTATAAAACTGGCCAGCTACACACACATGTTTTTAGTGTCAGGAGCCTCACACCAAAAACTATCACTGCCAGGCCCCTCTCACTGAAATCAAATGGGTTGCTTGCTATCTGCATTTATTCATGTACATGTACTGTAATTCTAAGCAAAAGCCCATAGTTAATACATTTACCAATGTTATTAAAATTGATCATATATGTGTTTAAAGTTTTTGACAGCTGGAATATAAATTTGCACTACCAGCCAGACTCCAGTCATGCCAGAGAGGCACATTAATACACGGCCGCTCAGGGTAATAAGAACACCATTCAGGCCTCCTGTCATTTTATTGATGCATATATAGACACAACAGCTCCATATTAGTACAAGCAAAGAGGCATAATGGGACACCTACATATTGTTTACAGAGCAGATATTTTCATGTACTGGGTTTAACATTAAGAATTATAAACTTTCAGTGTGTAGACAGTTACTAATGCTTATATTAAAAAAATATATACATATAGCTTTGGCTTCACTATTTTCCAAGTCACTGACCCAAAACAGCTATGCACATTCAGAGGGTCGAAGGAAATTCAGAAGTCCTTACATTAATACTTGCTCTTGGTCTGTGAAAATGATCAGCATGATAGCCAGGAAACTAACATTTTCTGAAAAAGTGTTCCTTAACGGCAACCTTATCATTTTAGATATTTTTTTTATTAAACAGTAAAGCCTGAGTTGAACTGTTTTTAATTTCTGAGAACATCCCTTTCAGTAAAATAATTTTGTGCTTTCTCTGTTGCTGCAGAGGAAGCACAACATGCATAAATAAAAGGAATATGCACATAAATAATTCGGAAAAGAAAAAAAGGTTTTAAAAAGTTAATACATTACCAGTATATTAAAATCTACACTAACATGCAAATATCTCAGAAAAAAAAAAAATTATGATTATCCCACATCTAAGGGACCGATGTAGAAGCTGACAATCACTGCAGCGATCTTCCGGGTCCTGTGCTTAGGGGCTGCTCCACTGCATACTGACCATACAGGGTCGCTTGCTTGGCACAGCTGCCATTTACAGAACACCTTGTATGAAAGCAGGGCTGCTGTTAGAAACCACGGGGCCCCATACAGCCAACCTGACAGCCCCCTCACCCCCTCCAAAAAAAACACAGTTTACTATGCTTCAGTATTGAACATAGTGAGTGATCGGTACCTCTGCAGCACTGGAAGATCACAGCTGCAAGAATACAGTAAAACCTTGGTTTGAGAATTACCTTTTTTTTAGAGTGTTTTGCAAGACAAGCAACATTTTTTCATAAATTTTGACTTGATATACAAGCGATGTCTTGATATATAAGTAGCGTCAAGTCACAACTGAGTATAAAAGAGGAGAGGCGCCTCTAAGTGTAGCAATATGGTTACATTTAATGAAGGTACAACATTTAGCAGCTCACATGGTTGATTAAAAGAGGCACATCTAAATATGCTTTGGATTACAAGCATGTTTCCGGAACAAATTATGCTCACAATCCAAGGTTTTACTGGGGGGGCAAAGATTTCAATGAACATAACAGCCACCAGCACAAGAGACACTTTTATAAAATGTTAGTACCATCTCTGATACTGATTTAAAAAAAAATAATGTTTCGTTTTATTAAAAAAGCATCTGATTTAAAAGTCAAAACTTACATGAATTTCATCTGTGTGTTTAGCTATTTTCTTGAAATTCGGCCTTAAAGTACAGGATTTGGCATTGCTAAAGTGTTTACTTGATAAGAATAATAAACCAACGACTACTTTAATTTCTTGCCTGGAACCAGGGATATCCCCTTCACCTATAGACCTGTGCGGACCAGCTTTCATCTCCCTGTCTAGTGCCCAGATGATCATCTGTTTGCAGAATGCAAGAAGGCAGCTGGAAATGAATGCCTTTCTATGGATTGCATATTAAAACCTTGTAACACTAAAAAGCAAAGATCACGACTAGACAGCGCTGAGCACTTTAGCAGCAATGGAGCTGAATTTTTTTACACTCAGCAATTGGCTGATTCCCCAATGGTCTGCAAAGGCTCGCAATTAGAGTGTTTTTCTGCTGTGTTACTGAAAGTGAAAAAGCCCTTCAAAAGGTGAGATTTATTTATGTGTTCAGGACCAAGGTCAGTTCTGTAAACTCACAGATTGAAAACAGTATACAAAGCTAGGCTCAATTAGAGGGATGAATAGTATCATTTAGCTCAATTCTAAGTAGCGCTCACCTCTGAAAGAGCTGCTGATTTGCCTGGGTTCCTTTTCCAGTTCAGGGCTGCAGAGCCAGGCACATGGCAACAGTCACTCTCAGTGCTTAATATACAGTCTAGAGGTTGCTTTGCTTTAAAATTATTGCTGATTAATTGGGATAGGGTGTAGGGAGACTCGGGATACTCCAGAAACCCTGAGCAGTAGCAATAAGGACACGTTTCACTCTGTGGCTACTCCTTGGAACAGTCCCTTCAGTGATAGCCCCAGTTATAGACAGTGAGGCACCATATTCAATGTCCAAGGCCAAGCAAACTTTAGCCTTAATACACAAGGGGTTGCAGCAGCAGTAGACACCAGGATCCTACATATAGTTCTGTACTCATACTTGGATGCCACCTTCCAATATCCAAAGACTTTTCCCTAGTGAACCTTACAGACTGGATCCTCATAGGACATCACTTGTATAGCTGCGTAAAGTCTCAGAAAGTAGGCCCCCAGCTCAGCAGAAACTGAGACCTCATTTTCAGCTGGGCTGACTGAAAGGGCAGCAGCCCTTCTCCTCCTGAACATGAACAGTAAACATGTGCACTGCCGAAAAATTTGTTAGCTTTCGTTAAATTAATTTTTTGTTTTCTTCCGAAATTCAAAAATATCGGAAATTCAGAATTCGTAAATTCTAAAATTGGAAATTCGGAAATTTGAAATTCCGAAAATAAGATAGGAAAATCGAAAAATTAGAAAGAAAGAGAATCCAAAAATTCTAAATAATAACTAACTAATAATAACTAACTATTAAATTATAGGTATTAGAATTTCCTTTCAAATTTGGCTGTTAGTGAACGTAACGAATACAAATTTATCTGAAGTTACAAATTATCCGAAATAAAGAACGCCGCATCTAAACAAATGGAAGTAAACTAAATAATAATAAATAATAATAAGTTATTATTAATGTTATTTATTATTATTAATGTTACATGCCATTCGTTTAGATATGGCATTCGTTATTACGGATAATTCATAACTTCGGATACATTTTTATTCGTTATGTTCACTAACAGCCAATTTCTGAATTTCCGAATTTCAAAATTCCAAATTTAGAATTTATAAATTTTCTCATTTTGAATTTCGAATTTTTGATGTTTCGAATTTTCCGAATATTTGGAAAAAAATCAGAAATTCGAAAATTCGGATATTTCCAATTTAACGGATTTGTCTAAATTCGTTAAAAAACTAATTTGTAACTAAAAGAATTGCACATGTCTAATGAACAGGAGTGCCTCAAGCTCCAGGCTATTTATGCACTCTGTAGCCACCCATTGGACAACCTCCCCCAAGAATTGGCAAAGATCACATAAATATTCAGACTGCTGATTTGCATTCTCCCAACCCACTATATTCTGGAAACCTCCAAAAAGCAGGGGTTAGTAATCAAATCTCCAGCCTGCAGAGCCCAGAACAGCCCAAAGCAATCACAAACTGCTTCACTGATTACAGTGGAGCCAAACAGGACTAAATGTACCTAACTTTCCTAGCAGCCTATCTGGGAGGGTGCTACATTCGTTAGGATGGCCATACATGGTGCAACGATTGATGTCCAATTTGATAAAACAATCAAAACAGATATTGATTGAGCAAGATAAAGGGCCCCATACAATCAATTTTTTTTCACCACAACCACTTGATTTGGGTTTGTTGAAATCTATACTACTAGATGCTCATTGATTGGCCCAGCTCGACTTGCTCGGTCGGTGTTTGATTCAATCATTTTGTTGAATCAGACATTAATCATTTCGTTTTATCACACCGTGCAATGCCACCATTAGTATTAAAAAGATTAAAAAGGAAAATAAGACCGCGCTACTCTCTAGATAGATCACTAGCAAATATATAGGCTGCTGCTCAGGTGGGATACACACACTGAAAATAGTTATTGTACAAAGGAGCAGCGCCAAAAAACGCTAACAAACTAACATCCCTATCAAGCTAAATAAAGTTTTGTGTATACAAACAAAATATGAACACAAATATGACACAGGATCATAGACAAAAACCGAGTAGATCTGATGTAATAGTTCATATAGTGATAATGATGGCTCAATTAAAACCCAAACTGAGTTGGAAAGTCCCTTGGCAGTGGGTGGAATAGAAACACACTATGCACATCCAGACGTGTTTCAAAGTGGTACACCGCAGTGACTTGTATACACAATTAGTGTGAAGTGCCCATCACCCTGAATCACTAAGCGCTTATCAGAGGGCAAAGCATATACAGCTTTGTAATGGACCGATCAACAGGCTGGTATGGATGTCCCTGGTCTCTCTCTCTCCCAATCCACAATCTCGGGATGTCACGTTTAGTTAGGGGATGTCACGTTTCCATTTCAGAGTAAAAAGACTTCAATAGGGACCAATCGGTAAACTAGTGTGGGTGTCCCCGGCTACTTCCTCTCCCGATCCACAGTCTCCTCCGAATTTCAAATATTAAAAAGATTGCCATTGAATACTGGGGTATTTGATTCCTCAGTAGCTTGCAGGTCATCCAGCTTAGATATGGAATTTTGCTTTAGTCCACCCAAAACTGCTATTTTGGCTGTTGGTGAAAACTAGTGGTCTGAGTCAGTCCTGGACTTGCTCTATGTCTTGGATGTTGTACAGTAAGATCTCCCTTCAATAGCCCCCTACTCTGTTCCTGTCCATTTGGGACTGTGTGGGGGGGTCAGCTCTTGGTTGCCTAACCTGGCAACTTCCGTTTCATTCTTCATAACATATAATTAAAACACGTAATGGCAAGAGTACAGACCTGTGGGTATCTAAAGCCAAAACTTGTATTTACTTTAGCAAGCATGGTGATTGTGACAGACCTAACCAAAATAGAGGCTTCTGGAGAAGACTAGGAGCAAGCCTCTTACCCACTGACTATGGCCCAGGGAGAGAGCAGATCATTCTCTAATGATGGAAGGTGGTTTGGATCACTTCAGATGGGACAGTAATATCTCTCAGGAAATATATAAAGACTATTCCTGTTTTTTTTTTATTCTAAACTATGCATGTTAATTGAAATAGCTGGGCACACTGGCCTCTGTTTCATGTTCTTCAATGTAGGAGCCGAACAGTCTGCTACTGAGGTCTATAGTCTGTTGCCTACTAGGCTGAGGAGGGGGAGATCACTGTTTGTATTTTTAATTGTGCTAATTGGAACACTGTTTGTCTCTCCTAGCAAACCCTTGTGGGTTGTGTTTATACTTATGATAATGTGTCCTTTGCATTCACTTTTGTAGGGTCCGATTAGTCTAGTCATCCATGTGGCCAATTAAGGTAATGTTTATAGTATGTCAGTTGAAGTAATTGTTTCTGGTTACAGTTTGTATTGTTAGGGTAATATGATAGGGGGGGGGGGTGTCCTCCTGTGGTATATATTTTTTGTGTGTTTGTTCAAATAAACATTCCATGTTGCAGTTTTGTAACTGAGCCAGTCTCGCTTGGTTCTTGGTTACAACGTGGCTGTGATATCTGGTATCTGAATGTCCAGACTGGAGGAAGCAGTATACTGACGGAAGTGCGACTGGGTTCCGTGACAGTGACTGCTTAGTACACCTTTTGTTTTTGCTGTGTGCTGTCAGTGCCCTTTAACCTATGTCACTGGAGCTGAAATTAAGGGGATACCAACATTCTCAGCTGCCACCAGAACAAAATATATGGAAAATCTTCCAGTGTGGACACCTTTGTACCCATGACAACTATCCCTCATCCTGGAGAGATTTTCCTCTTTACATAACAGGAAGCGAAGGGAAATCTCCCCAAGGGGGCACAGATGAAAAGGAAGCTGAAAGGGGTTTTTATTATTCCTTACTCCATCCACAAGGGCTTTAGTTAAATATATGATTTTCCCATCATTAAGAGTCACTGATTGATCTAAAGAACAGAGGTTTAGCTCATCAGCATCTGGGAAAGACTGAAAGATTCGTTTTGAATGGACTGATGGTTTACTTTCCAACATTGTGCATAGGGATATTCTCACCTGTTTGTGAAGTAATTTAAGGAAATAGGTGTGAAAAGAGATATACCTGTTTTCATTTCTTCATATAGCAATGACAGTAAGCTGGGTTTACAAGTAGGACTAAACCTCTCCAGCTTGCAATCAAATATCCCTACCACAGTAATAAGGCAGCAGAAGTGACATTCACCAAACATTGACTGCAGGTTCTGTAATTTAAAACGTGTGTCAGGAAGATTTATCTTACATTCACTGCTTTTTAAAATGTACCAAATAATTCCAGTTTTCAAGAAAAATCATCTTCAAATTAAATGTATGTATTGGAAAAATTTTGAAAACTTGAAGATTCCTAACAGTCTTGCTTCTGAATATTTTTTTTCTACCTTAGTATGTACTTTTTACTAGTCAATATGTAGCCACCCTGTATTTAGGGAGTGTCTAGTAAATTTACCTTTCCTGGGTAGTATGTCTGGGACAATTTGTAGCTTCTCATTTGACTACTCCCCTATGTCCTGGAATTATGACAATTTTAGAGGTTTACCGTATATCCTCACAGGGTGATACTGTGGATACACTTGGTAAGAATGTACCAATGTCCCAGTAGTGTAGGAAAAAGATGTATTTGGAAATTTACAAAGATGGACTTTGTAGGTACAGGTTTTTAAAGTAAAAATATGAAGATTTATTTAATTGTATAAAATAAAAAAAAACATATGTACAGTACATAAAGAAAAACACACGTCATAACAAATTACATAAAATGTTTGACCCTAGGGACTCAAATAACACTCAATTCTAGTAAAGAATTATGCCATTGATAATTATAGTAAAAAGTAACCAGTAGCACCATTCAAATGAATAGAGTGCACAAGGTAGTTGAGTCCAGACGGGGGTCACAGAGAGTATTTATTCGCTCGACATGTTGAGCGCCTAACATCGCTTCTTCGGGAGCTACAAATCTGATAAACAAACTAAAATAAGTATACACACACACACATATATATATATATATATATATATATATATATATATATATATATACACACACACATATATATATATGCACCATCGGGTGCATACATCTATACGGTCTCTCCACGGGCTTACTATGAATCCAAGGTAACCAAACTTTCTGCTGCCTGTCATTACCCATTATACACTGGGCAATGTTGGTAGTATATTGCATCTGCCTTTATTTTTTAATTTTTAGGAGGAATAGTGCACCAAGGCAAGCAAAGGGCCGCATTCGGCCCACGGGCCACAGTTTAGAGACCACTGCTCTAAATCATGCAGTTTTGTGACATCTGTGACATCTGTGCCCATTCATTTTTTGGCCACATTTTCATCATGGACATTGGCAGCTGGATGTAAATGGACTTGCCTCCATTTACATCAGGCTACCTCTAATCCATTACATTTAGGCCCAGAAGTTGGAAAAAGGATGCAGTCCTTTTCCATTTTTTTACTGGACCTGGATGGATTCGAAGGTAGGTGGATGAAAACAAATGCACATTCATTTACACCGAATTGCATGGAGCCAAGAGCAGACATGATCGGAAAACCTTTGTAAAAGCAAGTGTATGGCCAGTGTGAGCTTCTCTAGGTGCAAGGAGGGATGTGACTATTTCAGCATTCCCAGTCAAGATGTCTGGAGTACGTCAGCACTACATATGATGTTACGAATAGAGGTTGGACAAGACTTGACTATTGAGTCTTTTATTTATGCTCATTTATATAACATGAAACTGGAGAAGAGTTATAATGGTAAGTTAATTTCACCTTAATAACAGTATGATCAATAATAACAATCATCTAGGAGACCTGTGGAAGTGTTTAAAGGATTAGGCACTTCAATGTCGAACGTTGTAACTGACACCATCAATATCTGTCACCCTGTGACAAGAGTCCTCTTCAGTGACTGAGACATTCCTGGAATAAGAATGTTATACTGAGACAGTCAAGCAAAGAAACCTAGGGAGCTTGTTCAGAGCACACATATATATATATATATACACATAGCGGGTAAAATAATTATTGAATGCGTCACCATTTTTTTAGGTAAATATATTTCTAAAGGTGCTATTGACATGAAATTTTCACCACATGTTGGCAACAACCCACGCAATCCATACGAAGAAACCACAACAAATAAGTTCAGAAATGTAATTATGTGTAATAAAATGGAACGACACAGGGAAAAGGTATTGAACACATGAAGAAAGTGAGGTGCAAAAAGGCATGGAAAGCCAAGACACCAGCTGAAATCTATCAGTAATTTCCCCTTGTCAACGCACATTAATATCAGCTGGTTCAGTCTCAACTGATGACCTATAAAAAGGTGTCTCATTACGAAGGTGTCAAACATGAAACACCTCATGATGGGGAAAAGCAAAGAGCTCTCTCAAGAGCTTCACAACCTTATTGTTGCAAAGCATACTGATGCCATTGGTTACAGAAGGATTTCTAAACTGTTGAATGTTCCAGTGTCAGAAAAATGCCAGAAACCTCAATTGGCATTATCGTCATTCTCCCGCGTGCATTCGCGGTAGAATGGCACTCCGGTGCATGCGGGTGTGCGACGGAGTGGGACGGAGCGGGCGCATGCGCGGTGGAGCGCGCATTGCACGAATTAAGGAATCCCCCTGCTGGCCTATAAAAGGCTGCTCATGTTCATGCCAAATTACTGGATTTTCTTTTAGCTTCCCTGTGTTCCTACATCTGTATCCTATTATCAAGTGTTTCCTGTTGTGACCCTGACCTGCCCTGATCTCTCTCCTGTACTTTGACATTGTCTTGCTTAACCACTTCCCTACCCGCCCATAGTCATATGATGCCCACAAGGTGGATCTCCCATCCTGGGTGGGCGTCATATGATGTCCTCCCATTCCCGGCCGCCGGCGGCGTCGCTCGGGACCCGGTGCGAGTGCCCGGCGGCCGCGATGTCCGCCGGGCACCCGCGATTGCCCGTTAAAACAACGGGACCGTGCGGGACCGTGGAGCTGTGTGTAAACACACAGCTCCACGTCCTGTCAGCGGAGAGGAGACCGATCATGTGATCCCAGTACGGAAGAACACATGATCGGTCTCCTCCCCTTGAGTCCCCTCCCCCACAGTTAGAATCACTCCTATAGGGAACACATTAACCCCGGCAGCGCCCCCTAGTGTTAACCCCTTCCCTGCCAGTCACATTTACACAGTAATCAATGCAATTTTATAGCAACGATCGCTGTGTAAATGTGAATGGTTCCAAAAATGTGTCAAAAGTGTCCGAAGTGTCCGCCGCAATGTCGCAGTGACGAAAAAAAAAAATCGCAGATCGCCGCCATTACTAGTAAAAAAAAAAAAAAAAATTGCAATAAATCTATCCCCTATTTTGTAGACGCTATAACTTTTGCGCAAACCGATCAATATACGCTTATTGCGATTTTTTTTACCAAAAATATATAGAAGAATACGTATCGGCCTAAACTGAGTAAAAAAATTGTTTTAAAAAAAAAAAATGGGATAATTATTATAGCAAAAAGTAAACAATATTGTGTTTTTTTTCAAAATTGTCACTCTTCTTTTGTTTATAGCGCAAAAAATAAAAACCGCAGGGGCGATCAAATACCACCAAAAGAAAGCTCTATTTGTGGGAAAAAAAGGACGTCAATTTTGTTTGGGTGTAACGTCGCACGACCGCGCAATTGTTAGTTAAAGCGACGCAGTGCCGAATCGCAAAAAGTGCTCTGGTAAGGAAGGGTGTAAAATGGCCCAGTGCTGAAGTGGTTAAAGGACTCCGCCTACCCTGCCTGCTCTCCGTGTATGACCTTGGCTTGTATTAAGGACTTTCCCATTGCTTCATCTGCCTGATTACCTGTGCATGACCCCGGCTTGCCTCAAGGACTAGTTATCTCTTTTGCAGTCTGATTACCTGTGCATGACCCCGGCTAGTACTACGGACTTGCTTCTACCTTACCTGCCTGATTATCTATGTTTAACTCTGGCCTTCTCCACAGACTCTTCTACAGCAGTTATCAGCCTGATCATCAGGGTTAAAGCCTCAGCCGGGCTTCTTGCTAAACTTATCATAAGCACTAAACACTGCACAGAGTTACAACCCTCTCAGGACTTATCTCCTTATTCCTGCTTCTCCTTCAAGTAGTTTCCCAGTGATCATCACTCAAGTCCTGCAAACCCTGCTGGTGATTCGTGCTTCTTTGTGCCCTATACCCTCTGCACCACCTCCATTGGTATAGTGCGCCTGGCCACAAGGGGAGCCTCTCTCAGCATCTCAGCCTTGGAAAGGTATGTGACAGTACAATCCAGCAATTTGGCATGAACATGAGCAGCCTTTTATAGGCCAGCAGGGGGATTCCTTAATTCACACTATGAGGCTCTCCACCGTGCATGTGCCCGCACCGCCCCGTTCTGACGCGCACAGGCATGCGCCAGAGCCCCATTCTACCACGCATGGGCATGGGGAAATGCCCAAAAACGGCAATTGAGGTTTCTGGCATTTCTCTGACAACTAGTGAGCACTGTTGGGGCCATAATCTGCAAGTGGAAAGAACATATTTCTCCATAAACCGGCAACAACCATGTGCTCCTTGCAGAATTTTTGACAGAGTGAAAAGAATTATCAGAAGATTTGTCTAAGAGCCAAGGACCAGTTGTGGAAAGCTTCAGAAAGACCTGGAATTAGCAGGTACAATTGTATCAAGTAAAACAATAAGTAATGCACTCAACCACCATGGCCTGTATGCACGCTCACCACGCAAAACTCCATTGCTGAAGAAAAATAGGATTTTTAAAACAGCTTACCTGTAAAATCCTTTTCTTTGAAGTACATCAGGGGACACAGAGCCATAGTAGTTACTATGTGGGTTATTGGCCACCTTCAAATGATGGACACTGACACGCCCTAAGATAAAAAGTGCACTCCCTATATAACCCCTCCCACTACTGGGAGTATCTCAGTTTTGTAGAAAAGCAATAAATGTGCATACCAAAGAAGGGAGGGACCTCTGTGTCCCGTGATGTACTCCAAAGAAAAGGATTTTACAGGTAAGCTGTTTTAAAAATCCTATTTTCTTATCGTACATCATGGGACACAGAGCCAAAGTAGTTACTATGTGGGATGCCCCCTACATGGGCGTAGCATAATGGGTTGCAGGGGTCACAATCACAACCCGGCCCCTAGCTCCAGGGGGCCCCTGCAGCCACGCTCCAGTACTGGGCTTCCACTTGGCCCTCCACAGTCCACTCCCCTCTGTTCTCATTGGCTGGGGAAAAGCTGTGAGCCATTTCCTGAATGGAGAGGAGCACGAGGTGAGAAGAGCCTAGGATGTGGAAGTGTCTGTGCTGTGTGCTGGCAACATGGAATGGTAACCGAGCTCAGCGAGGCAAGAGGAGGAGAGTGCCGTCCTGTAGCCACGATGGGACCAGTCACTGCTCAGTGTCTCCTAGTCATCAGCTGGGATTCTCTGTACCCCCCCACCCGGGGATGTCTACTTACCCCACTTCCCTAACAACTGGGGAAAAGACACACACCTTCGGGAGGTGACCTTCCCCCAACACCTGCCAACACTGACAGAGAAAACTTCAGAAATTGCAAAAACAAATCCCTTAACACCTCCTTGGATTTGACCTCCCAGATCTAAGTTGCCCCCCCCCAAAGCCCCCTGACCACCCCCTCCACCCTGCATGCTATGCCCTTGCTGAGCTCCTTTTTTCCCATTACAGCACTCTATACTGTTCCTCCTCCGCAGGGCTAAAATCCCATTCCTTTACAACACAGCCAGTTAGCTATGATCTGCACAGGGTGTATCTGCCTACTGCAACTATTGTGTGTGGGGGGGGGGGGCTGTATACAGTGCTGGGATGGGAAAGGAGCTCTGCCAACTGACCTGCCAGGGGTCCCTGTCCTCTGATTCTGCAGGGGTGATCCCTGTCCTCTGATGTAAAGAGGAACTCTGGGAACTCAAAACTCTTAAGCCACTTTGAGTATCTCGGCGTGCGATGGATGTATCTGCACGCACATTGGAAGTAGTGGGGGGGCCCAGGTAAACTTTTGCATCGGGGTCCACAAGCTTCAAGCTACGCCTCTGGTCCTATAGCAATGCCAACTGAAGGGAGGGAGACACAACAAAAAGTAGGGCAATAAGAGACTAGAGGACTAATACTGCAGCCTGCAGTTCCCTGCGTCCAAAGGCAATATCCTCATGACCTTTTACATCTATTTGATAGAATCTTGTTAATGTATAGTCTAAAGACCAAGTTGCGGCCTTACAGATTTGAGCCATGGAGGCTTGGTGATGTACTGCCCAGGAAGCACTAACAGCCGTAAAGGAGTGCGTTTTGATTTAAGAGGGTGGAATCCACCTCTTTAACCATGAGCTTGAACGATTACTTGTCGAATCTATTAAGAATAGTAGATTTCGATGCTGCCTGTCCTCCTTTAGGACTTTCAGGCAACATGAATTAAAACATCAGTTTTTTTAATCTGAGCAATCGCCTTTAAGCAGACATTGACTGCTCTCAGCACATCAAAAAAATGTAGCGATTTTCCTTCCAAAGAACAAGGTTCTGGGTAAAGGACAGTAGAACAATATCCTGGTTTAGGTAAAAACCTGATACTACCTTTGGTAAAAGGTTAGGATGAGGACGCAATACTACCTCATCCTTGTGAACAACAAAACTTACAAGAAAGAGCAGCCAATACTGATACTGTTCTTGCAGCAGATATGGTTACCAGAAAAAAATTGTTCCTCAAAAAAGGACCAAGGGAATATGTTGTATCGGCCCAAAAAGGCTGTTTTGTAATGCTGACAAGTTCAAATTCAAGTCCCAAGGGTTCAGGGGTTACTTAACCAGAGATTAAGCCAATTCCCCCCTGAATAAAGTTATGGACCAAAGAATGCGAAGCAAATGGTCGTTAAAATAATACCGATAAGGTCAAGACCTGTCCTTAGAAAGCACTCAATGCCAGCTCTATTTCTCACCCAATGTGCAGAAAAAATCAACGACTCTACCTAGACTTATTTCCTGGGGTGCAGCTCCTGGTTACACACCAGGAGACATATGTTTCCCATACTCCATAATATATAACCATGGAGGCTGGCTCTGCATAAACCAAGGTAGAAAACGACCAAACCTGACAGCCTACTCTTCTTCAGAGTGTGGGCCTCAATTAAACCGTTAACCGTAGGATGGAAAACCGGACCTTATGAAAGAAGGTCTGGCCATGGCGGTAGGGTCCATGGGTCCCCTATTGTCATCTTTATGATCCCTGCATAACAAGATTTCCTGGGCCCCACTGGAGGCCACAAGAATCACTGACTTCCCTTCCTGCTTGATCCTGCGAAGAAGTTGTGGATGCAGGCTTAATAGGAGGGAATGCAAAAATCAGTAAGAACCAATTCCACGGGAATAGCAAGGCATCCGTTCCGCATGCTAGCGGATCCTTTGTTCTTGACACAAAGTTGTCAATTTGTTGATCCTTGACATATTGACAGGAAGATACCGTGGTGAAGGAACCATTCTCCCAGGAAAAACTGCCAATTTTCTATTCCCAGAATGAAAACTGCTGATAGGCAAAGTACATTGTTTTTTTCCCAAGATAGGATAAGCTTTACCTTTCTCTGGGCCGCACAACTTCTTGTGCCCCCTTGGTGATTATTATAGACCATTGCTGTGGCATAAATGGATTGACTCCTAGCAGGACAATACCTTAAACTGAACGTTCAGGCCTCAGAACCAAGTGTTCTGCCTGAATTTTTAAAATGTTAATGGGCAAGGCCATTTTAGATCTAGACCACTTCTCCTGGACAGCTGCCTCTTTCAGGACTGTCCCCCAACCTAAACAAAAAAAGGTTGGCATAAGTTGATACTATTTCCCAGGTAACTGGAAGGATTTTCCCCTTCACAGATTTTTGGATGTTAACCATAAACTGATGCTCTGGCGCACTCAGCCTACAGCACCTGGTATTTCCAGGTGGTCTTTCATCCGGGTACTAACCAGGCCCGACCCTGCTTAGCCTCCAAGATTGGACGAAATCGAGCGCTATCAGGGTGATGTGGACATAGGCTTTGGAGTCAGACCGATTGGGAATATAGAGCTTGAATTCTCTGCTTCAAGCCGATAGGATACTGCTTTGCAGCAGTCTAGAATGAGATTGAGCATAAAGAAGGCCTCGAATGAAGCCACCATCTTTCCCGACAACCTCACGCAAAGTTGAATAGGAGAAAAAACATCTTGCTCCGACTACCTAGATCAGACCTTTATGGTGCTGATCTTAGCCTGGGGTATGAATACCCTTTTCTGGGTGTACCTATGATCAGACCCAAGTATTTTCTTCATGTTTTAAAGAAGATTCCTCCTAGGTTGAGAATTCGACCTAGATATTCCAGGTAGTCAAATGTCGTGACCATACTTTTGGTCTAAGCGGGCTACCGACTGGTCTAACAAGAACAGATCGACTAGGTAAACCATAATCGTTATACCTTGGGCCCTCAATCTGGCTAGAAAAGGAGCCAGAACCTTGTACTCGAGGTGTAGCAGCTAGATCGGAAAGCAGAGCTACACACTGATAAAAGAAGATTTTCCACTTTGAAAGAAAATATTACTAGTGAGCGAGGAAATAGGCATATGGAGATATGCATCTTCATCTAGCAATTGAATTTTAGATTTTTGAGATCTAAAATGTACATTTGGATTTAACCAAATCCCAATCTCTGCTCTTACATGGGGCCACCATGAACACTTTTTTCCAAAATATGGTCCAACGCTAGAGAGAAAGATTTCTTTTTTCTCCGGATCCTTTAGGAACGTTTGATCTGAGAAAACGAGGAGACGGAAACTCTTGGAACTCCTGTTTGTCTGTTGGAGCTATTGAGGAAGTCCCCCATTCGTCTTGACATTACTTCTGCCAGATCCCTAAGAACTGTAGAAGAATTCTCCCTATTGAGCAAGCGGGCGCACCTCCTCATAAGGAGGCTACAGTATCTTGTAGGCTTCCTCCCTCAAGACCTCTTTTGTTCCTGGGCTTAACCCCGAGGATTACCCTTTGAACCTGACGGCGGAGGCCGTCGTGACTGCCTGGAGCCTGATGCCCCTGGCACAGAAGAAGGAACTTTGAAATAAGAAAACACAGTTAGTCCTTCATTTAAAAGGCAAAAGGGGTATCTTTCTTTTGCTAGAAATTCTTTGGATATATCCAAAATATCCCCAGATAGCTGTCTTACCGCAAATGGGAAGACTAACCAGGAGCTTTTTGCATGACGCTTAGCGAAGGCGCAATCTGTCATAGCAACTATTGCAAACATAAAGCTGCCTCCTGGACCTGCTGAGCAGGATACCTTAAACACCTGTTAAAACTGGTTTCTAAATGATTAACCAGTTACTGTCAGCGCAGGCTGAGACACTCAACCTGCCAGAGAATTTTTTTTTTTTATAGAAATTCCAACCTTTTATCCATTGGATCCCTAAGTATTTGAGTAATGTCTGCCGGACAAGTCAAACTTACTCACAAAGGATATAGTAGAGTTAATTGCTGGTATACTCTGCTTAGTGAATTTTCTCTACCATAGGATAAAGTGTGAAAAACTTTTTAGAATGGAATAATGCTTATGTAGGTGATCCTCCAAAAAAAAAAGTTTTCCCAACTAGCTAGGTCTGTCACAGTATGTATGGATTGCATGGGTTGTTACAGACAGGTGGTGAACATTTCATGTCAATAGCACCTGTAGAAATATATTTACATAGAAAAATGGTGACGTGTTCCATACTTGTTTTACCCGCTGTATATATACACATATACACACACAGTCCGCCGGTGTGTTATGGCGTAAGGGGGCTGTCCCCCTGTCTAAACACAAAAGCAATGCCTAAGCTCAATTTTGAAACTTTGACATGTGTTAGTAAAACTGTACATATCACAACTACTTTGTGCATCCAGGTGGATTATACGGCTTTCTTTTCAAGACAAATTGGGAAAACTAGCCCAAATTAGTAAAACTATATTTTTAAATCTAGCTGTATATTTATTGCTACTGCCATAACCTTCCACCAAAAAAACACCCACATTAAATTCTCCTACTCTTGACGATCGCAGCAATACCACTTATGTGTATGTTTGTTGTTTGTACCCGTAGTACAGCCCAAAAACAATAGTGCACTCTTTGTTTTTTATTATCCTACCTAAATATCACACCGACACAAAAAAAAATCCTGTCCAAAAAAATAAAATAAAATGCTGACCCTGACCTTAACCTTGACCCAAATACTAACCATGACACTGTGACCTAGATCTAACCTTGATCTAGGTATTTTCTTATTTTATTTCTTTATTCTTGTTATTTATTTATTTTTACACACACTTTTCTTTTTCTCTGCAAGGAGAGAATAAGATATGATGTATCTATCTTTCATTCACAGAGAGAGAAAACACAGGGGCGGGTTTCACAGTGAAAGGGAAATAAGCAAACGTGGCCCCACGGGAGTCCTGTGGGGCCAAATATTTGCTTATGCTCGGCGTGAAGGGGTTAAGAAAAGAGTAACTTCACTGAGCCCTTTAGTAAGTGACTAATATACAAATCTTTTCATTTAGTATGTTTACAAAATTATGACAGCACAAGCTTTGCTACATCCTCTGACAGGTGACACGCAAGCTCCTCAAGTTGGGGATGGGATGGAAACCCTAGTGGACCCCAAAATGCTTCAATGCAACTGGCACCAGGCCTTTGGGATTGCCCCACCAGTTACAAGAGGGCTATGGTGCAGAGACAGAGCATAGATAAGTAGAACAGTCTGGGTTGCCAAAAAGTACTGTGTGTGGTAAACTATGCTGGAGACAAGAGAATACGCAAGTTCAGGCAGGGCTCCTGGCAGGCAGCAAATAAACTTCAGTCAGAAGGTCCAAGTTGGCAATGATCCTCTTGGTCAAAGGACACAGCCAGCTCCCTTTTAGGTAAATCTGGAAGTTCTGGCAGGAATTTTGCAAGTACCATTGGAAACTCACGGAGATTCTGTAATTCATATTGGAAGTACTGTCAGAACGACATCGGAGGCTCATTTTACCATAAAACGTAAAAACATTTTACCATAACACTTCAAGGGTAACTCAACTTTCATGAGAAAAATTTTAATAAATAAATATGACACAAACCATATTGTAATACATGGTTATTAAATGTCCTTTCCTTTTCAATCTGCAGTGCTGTAATTTTCGGTAAAATGCAATATGGCAACCTGGAGGCGTTCTGTACACAGATGCTCTAGAGCAGGGATCCTCAAACTACGGCCCTCCAGCTGTTGCAGAACTACAAATCCCATGAGGCATTGTAAAACTCTGACATTCACAGACATGACTAGGCATGATGGGAAATGTAGTTCCTGAACAACTGGAGGGCCGTAGTTTGAAGACCCATGCTCTAGAGGAAGCCCCCCAGAAATGTAATTTTCTGTTTGTGTGATTGGCTCACTCATTTTCTTAGAAGTCTGCACTAAGATACAAATCAGATGTTTGGTATCCTCTGCAACAAAAATTCAGTTCTAGTGAGATATTCCGAAAAGGATAATCACGTCTAAAGGAAAGCAGACCCAGCCACTTTCCTCATTAGAACCCTGTGAGTGCAGTAGTCAATCCCATTCACATTCACTTGGACACAGACAAAGAGCCATTTCTTCAGAATAACAAAAGGTAGGAATCTGCAACTCCCTTTTATTTGCCTCTAGTTCCCCATAAAAAAATATTCATAGTATTAAAGTATCAGGTTCCCTTACAGGGAGGTACATAGGCAGGTGTGACTTACTTCTTACGTATACATATTCCACATTCCTGTCTATGTTTTGTATACGAGGTGGAGAGGGTGACACCACAGCCCTGCCTCTCTTCACACCGTCCAATCAGAGAATGCTGTGCATTCATTCAGACAACGCAAAGCATTCTCTGAATGGTGCCCATTCCAAGCGGCCAACTGCCTGTGTTCACAATGTATCAGATTGACCGTTCTGTATGGGATGTGAAAGCAAATGGAGATCACTGAACTAACAATGTCTACTTTGGTGAGTTCCAGCCTCTAGGGGCATCAACCAGATATAGTACAGCATATAGAGTATCTCACAAAAGTGAGTACACCCCTCACATTTTTGTAAATATTTTATTATATCTTTTCATGTGACCACGCTGAAGAAATTACACTTTGCTACAATGTATTTGCGGTCCCCTCAAAATAACTCACACAGCCATTAATGTCTAAACCGCTGGCAACAAAAGTGAGTACACCCCTAAGTGAAAATGTCCAAATTGGGCCCAAAGTGTCAATATTTTGTGTGGCCACCCTTATTTTACAGCACTGCCTTAACCCTCTTGGGCATGGAGTTCACCAGAGCTTCACAGGTTGCCCCTGGAGTCCTCTTCCACTCCTCCATGACGACATCACGGAGCTGGTGGATGTTAGAGACCTATTGACATTGTAGCAAAGTGTCATCTCTTTAGTGTTGTCACATGAAAAGATATAATAAAATATTTACAAAAATGTGAGGGGTGTACTCACTTTTGTGAGATTCCATATATATATATATATATATATATATATATATACACAATATATTACAAAAAGTAATGGGACACCTGCCTTTACACGCACATGAACCTTAATGGCATCCCAGTCTTAATGCCCTGTACACAGGATCAGAAATTCTGCCAGCAAAAGTCGGATGTGAGCTTTGTGTGTATGCTCCATTGGACTTTTGCTGGCAGAATTCCAGCCAGCAAAAGATTGAGAGCATGTTCTCTATTTTTCGGTCGGAAAAAGTTCCGGTCGGAATTTGTCTGTACAAATTCTGACGTGCAAAATTCCTACGCATGCTCGGAAACAATTCGACACATGCTCGAAAGCATTGAAATTAATTTCTCGGCTCGTCGTAGTGTTGTACGTCACCGCGTTCTTGACGGTCGAATGTTCAGAGAACTTTTGTGTGACTGTGTGAATGCAAGCCAAGCTTGAGCGGAATTCCGTCGGAAAAACCATCCAAGTTTTTTCCGACAGAAAATCCGCTCGTGTGTACGGGGCATTAGTCCGTAGGGTTCAATATTGAGGGGCAGCTATGCATATTTTCAGCTATAACAGGTTCACCTCTTCTGGGAAGGCTGTCCACAAGGTTTAGGAGGGTGTCTATGGGAATGTTTGACCATTCTTCCAGAAGTGCATTTGTGAGGTCAGGCACTAGATGAGAAGGCCTGGCTCGCAGTCTCCGCTCTAATTCATCCCAAAGGTGTTCTATCGGATTGAGGTCAGGACTCTGTGCAGGCCAGTCAGGTCCCTCCACCCCAAACCTGCTCATCCATGTGTTTATGGACCTTGCTTTGTGCACTGGTCCAAATCATTTGGTGGAGGTGAATTATGATGTGGGGTTGTTTTTCAAGGGTTGGGTCTGGCCCCTTAGTTCCAGTGAAGGGAACTCTTAAAGCGTCAGCATACCAAGACATTTTGGACAATTTCATGCTCTCAACTTTGTGGGAACAGTTTAGGAATGGCCCCTTCCTGTTCCAACATGACTGCGCACCACTGCGCAAAGCAAGGTCCATAAAGACATGGATGAGCAAGTTTGGGGTGGAGGAACTTGACTGGCCTGCACAGAGTCCTGACCTCAACCTGAAAGAACACCTTTGAGATAAAGGTCATTGCCTGACCGCACAAATGCGCTTCTGAAAGAATAGTCAAACATTCCCATAGACACTCCTAAACCTTGTGGGCAGCCTTTCCAGAAGAGTTGAAGCTGTTATAGCTGGAAAGGGTGGGCCAACTCAATTTTGAACCCTACGACCTAAGGCTGGCCATACATTATACACATTTATTGTGCAATTTTCCTTTAGATTTACCAAAACCATATAATATGAGGTCAAACCGAAACACTTTCAGTTTGTCTGAAATCAGGCAGGCCCTTGCACTACATACCCTGTTTCCCCGAAAATAAGACCTAGCATGATTGTCGGTGATGGCTGCAATATAAGCCCTACCCCCAAATAAGCCCTACCCTCTTTCCCCAAAAATAAGCCCTACCCTGAAAATAAGACCTACAAGGACTTTAACTAGGGCTTATTTGGGGGGTAGGGCTTATATTGCAGCCATCACCGACAATCACGCTAGGTCTTATTTTCGGGGAAACAGGGTAGTTGAAGATAAATCTCAAGAAAATTGAATAAGAAAATGGTATAATGTATGGCCAGCCTAAGACTGGGATGTCATTAAATACATGTGCATGTAAAGGCAGGTGTCCCAATACTTTTGGTAATATAGTGTAGTTACTTTAATTTACTCAATCGTGTAAAAAAAAATACCAAGCCTGGAAATCTTTAAAACTGAATACATTCAATACACTTCTAAAAAGCATACCTACAGGTTACACAATCCCTATAAGCCAAGTCAGGCAAAACATGTCATGTTTGTCACTTGCTGTCATACTGACAGACGCATCAAGGGGACACATCCAGTGGTTAAGCAAAAACATGATGAGTTCTACAAACTGAGAGTCTGCCTGTTTTGTTATTTGTATAATCTCTCAATTAAAGTATTCATCTCTGCCAGTTCATTATAACAGTGTTGATCTGAACAATACCAGATGCCATCCCTGGCCACCTGCCCAACGGCCAATAAAAATGCTGAATCCTGAAGATCTTTCTACAGGTAATTACAAGTGCTTGGTGGCTGCTATCCAGACTCAAAGCAGCGGAAATGAGTCTCAGAAAATGTCCCCTGTCTAATGTACTTTTCTTATTCCCCGCCTCCATATAACCGGATCAGTCTTTTGGGAAAAGTTGGCAGGTCATCCAGTCTGTCAGTGTTATGGATATAAGGAGGATAGAAAACACAGCTGTTTCTCCATGTACACCACACCGAGGCACATCAGCTCATACATATTGCCGCATAACGCCATCGCTGACATTTCCATTCATTTTCTGGGTGGTACAATATAGGAGGTTTGATTGTGTTAATGTGCATCTGGGCAAATCATTACTATTAACTCCCTAAATATGTTGGTGGCAAGAGAATTTTTGTAATAAAGTGTTTACCTTATCATTAGTTCTGTTGAGGAACTCTCTCCTGGAACTAGACCTAAAGCTGAAGTTTTACTACTTGACCCCCCAGGCCAATTCTGACATTTCTGTGATACATGTAAAAATCTCTTTTTTTTTGTAGAAAATTACGGGGGGGCCGGATGCGGCTCTTTGCTTGTTTTTTTTACACCCCCTGGGGCATTATTCCCCCCACTGTCAGCAACAGTGGGGCATAGTTCCTGCCATTGACCCTGACAATGGGGCACTACTGCTCTCACTGACACCAACGATTGGGCACTATTCCTCCCACTTACACCAATGATGGGGCACTATACCTTTCCCTGACACCAATGATGGAGCACTATAACTCTCCCTGACACCAATGATGGAGCACTATAACTCTCCCTGACACCAATGATGGAGCACTATACTGTATCTCTCATGCCGCGTACACATGATCGGACAAACCGCCAGACTTTCCAGCTGGGCTTGGACTTGACCACACACGATCATGCTAAAAGTCCGGCGGTTCACGCGATGACGTACAGCACGTACGACGGGACTAGAAAAAGAAAAATACTAGAAAAATACTTGCTACTGAGCATCCTTTTTGGTCCGCCGGACCATCATACAGACGGGCGTATTGTCCGCTGGACTGCCAAGTTCAGCGGACAATTTTAAAACAAAACTTAAAACCTAGTCCGCCGGACTTTTGGGAAAAAAAGTCAGTCGAAGGCCCACACACGATCGGACTGTCCGCGGACTCTAGTCCGGCGGACAATCCCGCGGGAAAGTCCGATCGTGTGTACGCGGCATTACTGATACCAACAATGGGACACTATTTCTCCAACTGATACCAATTTTGGCACACTATTCCTCCAACTGATACCAATTTTGGCGCACTATTCCTCCCACTGACATCAATGACTGGGCACTATTCCTCCCACTGACACCAATGATGGGCACTATTCCTTTCACTGACACCAATGATGGGGCACTACTCCTCTCATTGATACCAACTATAGAGTGCTATTACACCCCCTAATACCAATGATGAAGCACTGTTTACTCCCACTGAGTCCAGGACATTTTCTGCTCCCTCTGCCCACAGTCCGGCCCCCCTAAATTTTGAAGAACAGTAAACTGTCCCTTTGTTTAGAAAGTTTGGAGTCCTCTGACTTAGAACAACCAAACATTGCATATTTTTTTTTCAGAGGCCCTAGAGAGTAAAATGGGAGGTGTTGCAATTTTTTATGTCACATGATATTTGCGCAGTGCTTTTTAAACGCATTTTTTTCTAAATTCACTTTAATGAATTTTAAAGACCAAAAACACAATATAATACCCAATATTTTTGTAAAATATAAAAGATGGTGTTACGCCGAGTAAACTGATGAGTGATGTGATCACCATTTACATATGCACGTGGGACTTGCGTACACGTTCACATTTGCACGGGAGGAGAGGGCACTTAAAAAAAAAAAAAAAAGTATTTTACATCGTACCTTTACTATGCAGCACCTAGCCTCTAAACACCTCTTAAAGCGGTAGTAGTTTTTTAAACCTGCAAGGCAATGTCATAATATGCTAGTATGCATCGCACACTAGCACATTATGTGAAAACTACCTTAGAACGAAAGGCCTCCAGCGCCACGCTGTCATCACTGAAAGCGCTTCCATCTTCACCCAGCCCTTTTTCTGGCTGTGTGAGTGTCAGGAGCCGCTATCATGTTTACGGCACTGGACACAGGTATGCCATTCCTTCAGAGAGCATGTGCCGGTGACATCACCGGCTGCATGTACAGTAAATATCTCCTAAATGGTGCACATTTAGGAGACATATATGCTTACCTATAGGTAAAATTCATGCAAGGTAGTTTACTCCCACTTAGCTAGGTAATGTCCACATGTGACACTGAGCCTTCATGATTGAAGGAACTAAGATACAATGAATAAGGCCGGCTTCACACTGGAGCGGTGCGGGCGGCGACGGTAAAGCAGCGCTATATTTAGCGCTGCTTTACCATCGTTTTACCCGCGGTATGCAGGCGCTAGCGGGGTGGTTTTAACCCCCGCTAGCGGACGAAAAAGGGTTAAAAACCTCCGCAAAGCGCCGCTGAAGCGGCGCTTTGCCGGCGGTATCCCCGCGGTGTCCCATTGATTTCAATGGGTAGGAGCGGTATAGGAGCGGTGAATACACCGCTCCTTCACCGCTCCAAAGATGCAGCTAGCAGGACTTTTTTTACCGTCCTGCTAGCGCACCGCTCCAGTGTGAAAGCCCTCAGGGCTTTCACACTGGAGACACAGCAACAGCTGTTTCGGGTCGGTTTGCAGGCGCTATTTTTAGCGCAATAGCGCCTGCAAACTGCCCCAGTGTGAAAGCAGCCTAAAAGTGTCAGGCCAGGGACAGGTAGGCTACCGAGGAAAGGGCTAGATCAGCCATTCTCAAATAGGGTTCCTCCAAAGACTGCTTGATGTTCCTTAATCTATGACTAATCTACCTCCAATATGGCAAAGCAAGCAGCATTACACAAACAATCTTTTTTATCCTCCCAGCCAATCAGGACAGGAAGCGGGTCCCAAGACCGGATTGGGAGGAGAAGCGACCGTATTGGCCAGGAGGAGAAGCCTGGGAAGCTGCTAAAGCTACCAGCGACCTGGATGGGGTAAGTGCGTGGCTGGTGGGCGAGCGGGCATGTGGGCGGGGGGGTGGTGGTGCTCAAAAAATGGAGCACCAGCCGCCACTAGTATTCACCGATAACAAAAACGGTATCAGTGGAACCCTAATGGGGTGGATTTACTAAAGGCAAGTAGACTGTTCACTTTGCAAGTGCAGTTGCACTAATTTTCCTCAGTGCTTAGTAAACGTGGTAGAGCTCTGCTGATTTCCATCATCCAATCATGTGCAAGCAAAAATACTTTTTTTTTGACTGGGTGAAGCCGCATTTAAACCTACTAAGGAAAATTAGTGTAACTGCACTGGCAAAGTACACAGTCTGTTTACCTCTAGTAAATCCACCCCTATGCTGTTCATTTAAAGCAGAACTTATCTTTCCTCTCGCACCCCCCCCCCCCCCTCTGACTTGTGATTGCCAACAAACCATACAATATTGACTCCATCCCCTGTGGTGGGTCCATGACAGTCTGCAGTGCAAAAAAATGGCCACTGCCTTCACCTATAACTGGCCTTTGCAGCAAGGAGCACATGGAAGGGCAATGCATGCAAAACAAAACCAAATAAATTCCCAGCACAACATACTGACCAGTCTGTAACCAACCAAATTATCTTGCCTAACAGTATGCGTTGAAAACAGGCGTTTAGTCTGCACACATTTGCAAATAAATGTGTAAGCTACAGATATTTGCAAATGTGTGCAGACTAAATCCCTGTTTTTTAACGCATACTGTTAGGCAAGATAATTTGGTTGGTTGCAGGCTGGTCGGTAAGTTAGGCTGGGAATTTCTTGTTTTTCTCTGTTTTTCTTCTTGACAGTCTGTTCTCACTCCAATTCCATACAGAAAAAATGTAGAATATTCTACTTTTGTTGACTGCACTGCACTGGTGTGAACTAGGGCCATTGGAATACATGGAAAACACTGTGCGTGCATTTTTGATGAAAATGAAAAATGCACTAGACTGCATCTGGTGTGAACCAACCCTAATGCCCCATACACACGCTCGGACTTTCCGGCGGGATTGTCCAGCGGACAAACCGCCGGACTTTCCAGCGGAGCTCCACCGGACTTTCCGAGCTGTGGACTTGCCCACACACGCCCGGACTTCTCCGGCGGACAATCCACGGGAAAAAGCCCACGGGACTTTTGAAAATGAACGAACTTGCCCACACACAAGAAAGTCTGTTCATTTAGAACGTAACTGCAGGTAGACGGGCTAGTAAAGGCAGTGAATGCCGCCGCGCTAGCCCCGTCACCTGGCATGGATTTAAAGGGAATCCCCACGCCGAAAAAACGGCGTGGAGGTTCCCCCCAAATCCATCTCAGACCCTTATCCGAGCACGCAGCCCGGCCGGCCAGGAAAGGGGTGGGGACGAGCGAGCGCCCCCCCCCTCCTGAGCCGTACCAGGCCGCGTGCCCTAAACATGGGGGTGCCCTGGGGAAAGGGGGGCTGTGCGGCCCCCCCACCCCAAAGCACCTTGTCCCCATGTTGATGAGGACAAGGGCCTCTTCCCGACAACCCTGGCCGTTGGTTGTCGGGGTCTGCGGGCGGGGGGCTTATCGGAATCCAGGAGCCCCCTTTAATAAGGGGGCCCCAGATACCGGCCCCCCACCCTATGTGAATGAGTATGGGGTACGATGTACCCCTACCCATTCACCTAAGGTGTAAAAGTGTCAATAAAAAAAAAACACACAATTTTTTTAAAATATTTTATTGCACTGCTCCAGGGGTCTTCTTCCGTCTTCACAGTCCCAGCATCCTCCGGGACTGTGACATCATAGGCGGCGGGGTCACCATGTGACATGAGCATGTGGCGGCGACAAAGAAGAAAGCCTGGCTTCTCCGCTCTGTAAAAGAGCTAGGTAAAAGAGCAGAAGAGACCGGAGGAGTCCAGCGAGAAGACCCCCCAAGACGGAAGAAGACCCCCGGAGCAGTGCAATAAAATATTTTAAAAAAATTGTGTGTTTTTTTTTATTGACACTTTTACACCTTAGGTGAATGGGTAGGGGTACATCGTAACTGTGCAACTGAATTTTGCACCCCAAGAATACAGCTGGAAGAAGAGTCTGCAGGAGCCTTGCATTACACCGGCAATCCACTGATCGTGACGGCAATGCTTTGCAGGCTCCTGTGAAAAACATTTTAAATACAAATTTTTTTTAATTGCAAAAACATGTGCATGTATTATTTTTTTTTTAAGGTAGACTTATCCTTTGAGTATGGCAGTACATTTTTATATATTTTTTTTAACTGGAGTGCTGCTTTAAATCAAATCTGTGCACTTTGTCCATACTAGGCTAAAATAATAGGTTCACTTTACAAGAGTTCATACGCAGTCAGTACTTACCTTTCCCATGTTCCCCATACATATAAATGTGTACATATACATTCAGTCTGTTTAAAAAAAGATTAATTAAAATTTTACATTTTAAAATATATTTAATAAATCTTTAAGAAAAAAAATTCAGTTGCACAGTTTAAAATAAAAATGCAAATTAAATCATATGGAGTTAATGCAATGCTACTTTAAAACATCAAAATTGTCTGTTAAACATTTTTCCTGTTTCCGTTGACATGGTGCCTTGAATAAAAAACGTTCTGCGACAAAATTTTCTGGCACACATTAGAGACTGGTTTCCTGTGTCCAGATAGCATTCCCAAATGTCACAAGAGCTGGCACACTAATGGTCCTTGGGAAATCTAGAGAAATGACGTGAGGAGCTCAGTCACAGATTACATTTCAGCCTAATGTTTTTAATACATACAAAGGATGTACAGCTTAAAGCATAGCTCCCAACTGTCCCTGATTTCGAGGGGCTGTCCCTGATTTGGAGCAATGTCCCTCTGTCCCTCTTCCCCCCTCATTTGTCCCTCATTTTGGTCTGATCTATATAGTTGTATATAAAATGCACTTTTTATCTTTTAGAAAGTATTTCCCAGTGCTAAACCTTTCATCCAAATTCTAAATTGCTGCATTTGTAAATTTTAAAAGCCAATATAAAGGAATAGTAGTGGTAAAAAAAGTCCTTTTTGTGGATTTAATTAACCTTTTTTTTTGGTTAATTCTCCTTTAACCACTTCCTGCCTGGCCTATAGCAAAATGACGGCCGGGCGGTGGTTCAGTTATCCTGACTGGGCTTCATATGACATCCTTCAGGATAACAGCCGCCGCACGCCCGTGGGGGGTGCGCATCGCGGCGATTGGTGGTGCGGTGTGTCAGTCAGTCTGACACACCGCTACACCGATCTCAGGGGACGGAGGCTCTTTACCACATGATTAGCCGTGTCCAATCACGGCTGATCACGATGTAAACAGGATTAGCTGTTGATCGGCTTTTCCTCACTGGTGTCTGACGGGGGTCTGCGCTGATTGTTTATCAGCGCAGCCCCCCCTCGGATGCCCACACTGGACCACCAGGGTAGCCGCCAGGACCACCAGGGAAGGGGGCAACATGTGGATGGCCAGGTATGTACCCCATGGCCATCCACATGTGCAAATGAATGCCCAATCTGTGCCCAATCTGTGCCAATCTGTGCTCACAAATGGGCACTGACTGGCACCATTATGTAACAAATTACATCGGTGATGCCCAGCAATGCCACCCATCAGTGTCCATCCGTGCCGCCTATCAGTGCCCATCCGTGCCACCTATCAGTGCCACCCATAAGTACCCAGTGCCACCCATAACTACCCATCAGTGTAGCCTACGAGTGCCCATCAGTGCCGCATACCAGTGCCACCTATCAGTGCCACCTATGAGTGGCCATCAGTGACACCTCATCGGTGCCCATCAGTGCCGCCTTATCAGTGCCTATCGGTGCAGCCATATCAGTGCCCATCATTGAAGAAGCAAGCGTACTTATTTATAAAAAAAATTACAGAAACAAAGAAAAAGCGCAGAGGTGATCAAATACCACCAAAAGAAAGCTCTATTTGTGGGAACAAAATGATAAAAAATTGGTTTGGGTACAGTGTTTTATGACTGCGCAATTGTCATTACAATTGCTACAGCACTGAAAGTTGAAAATTGGCTTGGGCAGGAAGGTGTCTAAGGGCCTGGTATTGAAGTGGTTAAGGGGTTGTGTCAGAGGGGCGTGTCCTATGCCTACATCTGTTTGCAAGTAGGTGTTCCTCATCCCCATCTCAAACTGTTGGGAGGTACGTTAAAGTGGAACTTAAAGAGGAACTATAGCTTGATTCTTTTTAGGTCGGCAGCTACAAACACTGTAGCTGCTGACTTTTAAAAATGAGGTAATTACCAGTGCCTAGGGTCTAGCACTGTGGGTTTCCTGTGCCGCCATCTTGGATACAGGAGCCAGCTGTGGCTTCCTGAGGAACCACAGCCAGCTTTCCACTGTGCATTTGCAAGCTCATGCAACATAAATAACAATTCTATCAATCAGTGCAGAGAAGGAAAAAAAAAATGTGTGTGTATATAATATTAATAACTTGCTGTCCTGCCAACCACTGGAAAGTGATTTCACAACACCTCAAAAGAAATAAAAATATAAATCAGTGTAGGGCAGCAAAAACAATCAACATCAAGTGAAAAAAATAATAAATAAAATATTACTAAAAAGTCTCTGTGAATAAATTCCGTTAATAGTAAATAGTTCTGCAGTAGATAATTCAGCAACCAGTGAAAGAAAGAAACAATGTGTCAACTCTCTATCAGTTAAATTGCCTGCTCACCTCTGTGTGAAAGAAAAAGAGGCCAATATCTCCTCACATCCAGACCAGGCAGCGCCACTCCTTATCCTTTAATTAGATGAAATATGGGGAAAAGGGGAAAAGGGGAATAGGAGTTTCAAGGCCCCCCTTTTCCTCATGGGATAACAGTGGCAGGGGTTTCAAGTCTCCCCTTGGGTCAGGGGCTCGTGGCCTTTGAGGAAGCCTTGTAACTGCCTGTAAGGGGGAGCCTTGAAATGGAATAGAAGGTTCCAGAGGCCCCTATATAAAGGGGGTGCGAACAGGGTCAGATGCCAGTCCCCGGTGGATGGTATAGCAGCCTTTATAATGTGGTGGGTCACCTTTCTTAAGAAACAGAAAACAATAACAAACATTATTTATTACATATTTAAAAATACATAAAAATATATATTTATATTTTTTAAAACTTACTTTTTTCTTTTCATATATTTTTAAAAGAACCTTCCCAACAGACAATGAAGATAAATATTAATAAACAATTACTCACTTATTACTAATAAACAGTTAAGGTCAAAATCCACATTCAAACTTCTAGGGGTTAGCACTTTTGTTTCAAAAATCCAGAATGATTCTCGTTGACTACGTTTTCTAACAAAATTACCCCCCCTCCAATGTTGTTTTACCTTCTCAATGCCCCAAAACTTTAGGCCACTGGGATCCTTATTATGAACTTCTCTAAAATGTCTAGGGACACTATGATTAGTTTTCTCTTTTCTAATACTATTCATATGTTCCCTAACCCTAGCCTGTATACATCTGGATGTTCGTACTAGGTACTGAAATGAACATGGACATTGCAACATGTATACCACCCCAATGGTAGAACAGGTAATAAAATCTTTAATCGGATATGTCATATCAGTAGCTGTGGCCCTAAATTCTTTTCTCCTCTTATTATTAATTTTAGAAGTTTTGCATGAAATTCATTTACAACTATAAAAAACAGTCAAAAATGGAAATACACCCCCTTCTTAATATTATTAGGTGGGTCTATAATCCCTGGGGCCAGGTTATCTCGCAGTGTGGGGGCTTTTCTATATATAAATCTAGGTATAGGAAGCAAAATTTTATCTAGAACATTATACCTTAATAAAATATACCAGTGTTTTTTGATAATATTCTCTATCTTTTTACACTGGATATTATAGTCAAAAACCATCCCAAAACCATCAGTGTGTTTATGAGTAGATACTGATAGATTTTTACTCTCAATCAAAGAACCCCTATCCAAAGCCTGTACTGCCAATCTTTCTTTTTCTTTATCATAACCTTTCTGTTCAAACCGTCTTTCAAATACTTCTGATTGTTTTACATAATCCTCAAGATTGGTGCAATTTCTGCACAGTCTTATAAACTGCCCTTTTGGAATGTTACACAGCCATGGTTTATAGTGACAACTATCCATGGCTATGTAACCATTCCTATCTGTAGGTTTACAGTAATTCTTAGTATATAATACCCCATTATTGTTCATCATTTCTACATCTGGCAACACCATATTCTCACGATCGGATTTCCACGTAAGTACAATATTCTTATTATTTGGATTTAATGTATCCATGAAGGAAAGGAGACTACTTTTATCTCCATCCCATATCAAGAATAGGTCATCTATAAATCTGGTCTAACAGACTAGCTCCTTAGGTCTCTCCTGGAAGACCACGTCAGCCTCCCAGTGTGCCAAAAATAAATTGGCCACACTGGGAGCAAAACTCCCATGGCAACATCTGTCGTTTGTAGGTAATATTGGTTACCATACCAAAAATAATTGTGCTGGACACCAAATTCTAAACATCTAAGTAAGAACTTCTGATGTCTCATAGCAAGACCATATAGACAAGGCCAAGGATAAATCCAAGGAAAAATTTCAAGCCTACTTACCGACCAGCCCGCGGACAACTGAATCAACCTGTCTAACAGTATGCGTTAAAAACAGAAGTTTAGTCTACAGACATTTGCAAATACATGCATAAGCTACAGGCCACGTCAAGGCACCCTGGTATCTGTAGTTCCTATCACTGACTGATGAGTGACTCCACAGTGGAAGCACATGCATCCTGATGAGTAGGTGGAGGGCAGATGGGCAGAATACTTTTTCATACAAAAACAACAACAGTATCGAACAACATAAACCCAACATTCAACCCCGACACGTGATGAGATGAGATACAAAAAAAAGAACCAACCCCCCCCCCCCCCACGGCACCCTCTCCTCACTCTCCCATCAGGTTATACATCCAAAGTATCAGGCCATCTTCTCCATATCCTTTCAAAATTCTCTGGACAGCCTCTATTAAAAAATAAAAATATACACTTTTCCTTGACTAAGGTTTCCCTTATTTGTGTCTTCCATTCTGCTATTGTTAGTGGACATGGTGGTGTCCATTTTTGCGCTATAAGCTTACGAGCCTGAAATAGAATCCTGGTTATTGATATCCTATATTCCCTCAGGGTTCTCCATTCGTTCAGGATACCCAAAAGGCATCCTCCCGGTTCTGGAGACAACCCGGTCCCAAAAGCACTATTAATATCACTTCATTCTAGTAGCGATGGAGTTTGGAGCATCTCCATAACATATGGATCAGATTAACAGGGCTCCCTTTACATCTGGGGCATTGGGCTGTATATCTACAATTTCATTTAAATAATTTCTCTGGTGTATAGTAGGCCCTGTGTAGTATAAATAGGGATGACTGAGGTGTTACCGACAATGCCGATGCCCATTGTTCATCTGAAATTGGCCCTATATCACAAGACCATGCTGATCTAGCTGGTATATCCACTGTTCCTTTAACCACTTGCCGCCCGCCCTATTGTAAAAGGACGTCGGCAAAGTGGTTGTCAAATCCTGACTGGACGTCATCAGGATTTTGACCCGCCGCTACGATCTTGGTAAAGAGTCTCCGTACTCTTTACCACGTGATCAGCCATGTCCAATCACGGCTGATCACAGTGTAAATAGGAAGAGCCGGTGATCGGCTTTTCCTCACTCGCGTCTGTCAGACGCGAGTAGAGGAGAGCCGATCGGCTGCTCCTCTGACAGGGGGGTCTGTGCTGATCGATTATCAGCGCAGCCCCCCCGAGGATGCTCACACTGGACCACCAGGGACGTCACCAGACCACCAGGGATGCCCAGCACAAGGTATGCCACCCTAGACCACCAGGGATGACACACAGTGCCCACAATGGATGCCAAATCAGTGCCCACAATGGGCATCATTGATTGGCATGCATTATTGTTTGGCACTGATTGGCATCCATCAGTACAAAACATAACACTAAATTGCTGCCTATCAGTGCCTATCCGTGCCACCTATCAGTGCCTATCCGTGCCACCTATCAGTGCCCATCCATGCCCATCTGTGCCACCTATCCATGCCTATCTGTGCTGCCTATCCATGCCAATCTGTGCCAGCTATCAGTGCCAATTTGTGCCACCTATAAGTGCCCATCAGTGCCGCCTATCAGTGCCAAATATCAGTGCCCGTCAATGCCACCTCAGTGCCACTTCATTGGTGCCACCTCATCGGTGCGCATCAGTGCCGCCTTATCAGTGCCCATCAGTGCAGCTCCATCAGTGCCCATCAGTGAAGGAGAAAACTTACTTATTTACAAAGTTTTGAAACTGAAACAAAAAAAAAACATTTTTTTTCAAAATTTTCTGTCTTTTTTTGTTTAGCAAAAAATAAGAACCGCAGAGGTGATCAAATACCACCAAAAGAAAACTCTATTTCTGGGAAAAAAATGATAAAAATTTCATTTGGGTACAGTGTAGTGTGTTCGCGCAATTGTCATTCAAAGTGCGACCGCGCTGAAAGCTCAAAATTGGTCTGGGCAGGAAGATGTTTAAGTGCCCAGTATTGAAGTGGTTAAATTTATCATATAGTATATTATGAATTTGTGAGATCAGACCCTTTTTTTTCTGTCTTCTCCAACAAGGCTATAACCTCTGATTTATTAAATTTGATTTCCGTCAATCGGCCCTGTGCTTGTATTGCATGCCTAAGCTGTAAAAATTAAAAAAAAATCTTTGATTTGGGATATTATATTCATTTCTTAGTTCAATAAAGGTTTTTATCCCTTCATCATGAAATAGCTGTGTCATATACCTTAGTCCCTTGAGCCTCCATATCTCAAACCCTTCCAATTTCATCAGTTATACCGTATAACAATTTACCCATAACAAATCCTTTATTAAACAATTAATTTCTCGTCTCCAATAAGGTAATCAATGGGTAATCAGGATATACTGATAATAGCAGACTCTGTATAGGATCAGAGTCTGATATTACTGTCCATCCAAAAAAGTGTTGTATTTTTGAGGCTAGGCTTTTTGGATGGGGAATCCCCAATCCACCAGCCTCCTTATTTGACAATAATGTTGTTAACTTTATACGTGGTTGTTTTTTCTTCCTAGTTCTGAGTTCTGAAAGGGGCGTTCCGGCCGCGTTTTTTATTTTTTAAAAGACAGCAGCTACAAACACTATAGCTGCTGACTTTTAATAAGGACACTTACCTGTCCAGCAAGCCCGCGATGTCGATCCGTCCGTCTAAACTAAGGGAAACAGGCAGTGGAGCCTTGCGGCTTCACTGCCCGTTTCCTACTGTGCATGCGCCAATCCCCCGGCAGTTTGTGAATGGCCCGTTGTTTTCTGGGAGACACACATGTTCCAGAAGGCAACAGGGCTGCTCGCCGAAGAGGAGGAAGCGCCGCGGAATAGGAAGAGGCAGATTAGCAAGACTGCCTAGCAACAGGGGTTTCTGGTAAGTTGAAACATTTATTTTTTCAAATGTTTTTTTTTTTTTTTTTAAGAATATTAATGCTATTTTTTATTTTAGGGTGGCCCTCCACTTGAACCAAAATATTGTGATCCATACGGGAGAATTATTAAACGCATAAAGCAATTAAGGGGTCCAAATAATTTTTACAACATTTCTACCTATCACTGTCAATGATAGTTTACACCAGCTTCGACATTTATCCTTAAATTTCGCCAGTAAAGGTATAAGGTTCAGTTTAATATAATCTTTTACATTCCGTGATATCTCAATCCCCAAATTTCTCACTGTATGCTTAATTTGAATTTAAGATGCATGGTTTAATAAAGAGGCTTTTATCTTGTCTAATGGTAGTAATTCAGACTTATTCCAATTAATCTGAAAGCCTGAGATCCGCCCAAATATGGAGATAAGGCTCATAAGTTCCGCTAGTGCCTTTGAGATATCCCCCAGGAAAATAAGAGCGTCATCTGCATAGAGGGCCACTTTATCCTCTCTTCCTGCTCGTCAAAACCCGACTATTTCCACTGATTGTCTAATCGCAAGGGCCAGAGGTTCCACCGCTATTGCAAACAGTAATGGGGACAGGGGGCATCCCTGCCTTGTCCCTCTAGACAAATTAAACGATCTTGATAGCGTATTGTTAATTCTTACCCTTGCTTTTGGTTCCCTATATAACACCACAACACCATTATCCTGTAGTTTTTAAGATCAAAGATAGAACTATGTTGGTGTCCCTTGTTCATTTTACATTGTATTTTTTAAATTGTAACTGCCTATTCCCAAAATGTAATTTGAAGTAAAACACATAGCCAAGTATTATTCTACACAATTTTTTTATTGGGCATTAAAAAAAAGAAAACAAATAAAATTAGACATGCTATCTGCCAATAGAACTTAACCAAAAAGTGCATTCTATGCATCCAAAAATATACCAAATCAAATCATTATTCAACCCAAAAAATTATGTCAAAGCAATAACTCCAAGGCCAATAAGAAATAATACGTTATCTACTCCGATTCCGCAACATGTCCAGTTGACAAACGGCCATTCAGAAACTAACTGAAAAGCACGAAATGAAAAACGCAAACTGAAAAGCGTGAAAAGAAAAGCGCAAATCAACCCTCACCAAACTTCTACTAACACGAAATTAGCAGAAGGAGCACAAAGAGTGTCGCAAAAGAGCTGAAAAAACACGTAGTACGTCACTACGTTCGTAATTGTTGGCCAACAATTGTGTGGCCATGTGTATGCAAGACAAGTTTGGGCCAATGCCCTTCGGACAAAAGTCCACGGTTTTGTTGGCTAAAAATCCGATCGTGTGTACAAGGTTTTACTAGAACAAAGATGTAACGCGCATATAGTACAATACAGCTCGCCACCTCACCGGGTGAGACTCAGATGCACTCCAATCCTCCCCTACACGCTAATTGCCAAATGACAGGCTTCCTCACCAGGCAGGGCTTAGAGCATCAGGTGATATTATATAGCTGAGCATGCATCGCTATGAAAACCAAAAAAACGAATGGGAACAGGCCAGACTTATTCACAGGCCGACGGGCAGGGGTCATGGACTGATAGGATTCCTGGCACAGCACACAAAATCCGGCAAGGTATGGATCCAGGCTAATCCAAACGCCTCACATTCCCATGGCAACAAATGTGAGGGGACGTGAGGTCATATAAATCCTGGACAATTAGGGATAGGGAACTTTGAGCCCGAGATTTGGACTAGTGTGCTGACATTACCGACACACTCTCCTATCCCTGTCCCTGACCCTGGCTGTCCACTACTTTCAGACCCCTGCTGGGGAATATACAGAGTGAAAGAATGTCATACCTCTGATGTGAGGAACCGGGTTTCTTGTTTTATGGTTTTACTGTTATATTGTTTTGCACATTGTTTTATATTGATGAATCCAGAGTAGATGTTCACCATAGGTTACTAAGCTGGGGGGTCGGAGGCGGACCGGGGGAGCCTCTCCCGGTCCACTCTTACCTCTTCCCCAATAGGACGGAGCAGTTATCCTAGTGAGGTCTAGGACGAGCTCCTTGGAAAATAAATTAGTCCGCACTTAGTTAGCGGACACACGGTGTACATCGTACACCATTTGTCTCTTTTTATTTCATTTTTCTTTCTGTTTTCTTCTCCCTTTTCATACAGCCTCTATATCTCTCCTTTAGCTCTTCTTCATTCCCTGCCATCTCTACTTCATCTATACACCTCTACCCCCTTCCTTCACCCCCTCTCTCCCCACCCCCCCCACCCAGACACCTCCTAACTCAGGAGGCGATGGACTCCATTAATATCTACTCACTGAATGCAAAGGGCCTGAACATACCTGAAAAGCGTCGTATGCTGTTAAACGATCTTAAAAGAGGCCATGTTGAGGTAGCGTTCATTCAGGAAACGCACTTCCGGACGGGCAATCCTACATACCTTACTAATAGGCATTTTCCCCACTCATACCACGCCACTAATGCAGAGGCCAAATCTAGGGGAGTCTCTATACTTATCGCAGGGACAGTACCCTGGACCTGCAGTGACACCTTGATAGACCCGGGTGGCCGCTACGTGTTCATTAAAGGTTTGCTAAGGGGCACGAAGATGACAATGGCCACTGTATATGCCCCTAATGACCGACAAGACATTTTCCTATGTCGCACATTGAACTTACTCGCTGACTTTAAAGAGGGCCAACTAGTCTTAGGGGGAGACCTTAACGCACCCCTAGCACCTGCGGTTGACACCTCCTCAAGTACCTCATCCATACCCATGAGTACACAGAAACGCATAACCCGAGATCTACATGACGCCCAACTGATAGATGTGTGGAGGCTACACCACTCCGGGGAGCGAGATTACACATTCTTTTCATCACCACACAAGGTGTACTCAAGGATAGATTATTTTTTTGTCCCCCATAGCCAACTAGAGGTGGTCCGTAGCGTTGAGATAGGCAATATCACATGGTCGGATCATGCATCCATCACTATGCAGTATTGTTTGTCTTCATCTTTGAATGCCAGATCTAAGTTCTGGAGGCTAAACGAAAGCCTCTTACAGATACCAGAGGTTATGACAGATGTCCAGACTGAACTTAAACACTATTTTCAAACTAACAACACCGAAGACTGCGACCCAGGCATTCTATGGGAGGCCCACAAGACTGTCATGAGAGGAGTACTTATCAAACATGGCGCGCGCATTAAAAGAGAAAAAGAAAAACGACTACTTGACCTCCTTCATAAGGTGCAGGACGTAGAAACGAAACATAAAAGGTCACCGACAACCGCACTAGAAATAGAACTGACATCTCTTAGGAAACAAATTGTAGACCTACTACACTATAGAGCCAAAGCAGCATTACAAATCTGCCGGAAATTGTCCTACGAGTCCGGAAACAAATGCGGAAAACTTCTGGCCAGAGCAGTTAAGACTCTTGGACTCAACACGTATATCCCTCAAATCATAAATTCACTGGGCCACAAAAAGACCACACCAACCCAAATAGCAGAAGAATTCAGGGATTACTACGCTTCCCTCTATAACCTCCCAATTAGACCACAAAATGACACAACGATAAATGACTATCTTACAACATCCCAAATCCCCCAACTATCGATAGAAACTAGGGCAGATCTAGAAGACCCCATTACCATAGAGGAATTACAGCGAGCGGTGGGAGGGATGAAACCAGGCAAAGCCCCGGGCCCAGACGGGTTCACCCTACAGTACTACCAAATTCTATTGCCACTACTAGGCCCTCACATGGTGAGGATGTTCAATGGACTAGGAGAAGGGGCATCCTTACCTAGAGACACACTGAGAGCACATATATCCCTCATTCCAAAAGAAGGCAAGGACCCATCGGCATGTGGTAGTTATAGACCCATATCCCTCTTGAACGTGGACCTTAAATTATTTACGAAGATATTAGCCAACAGACTGACCCAGTTTATGCCAGAGCTAATTCATCTGGACCAAGTGGGGTTCATCCCTGCCCGGGAGGCGAGGGATAACACCACTAAAGTGCTCAACCTCGTTCACGTGATTACCAAAACTCCAACCCCATGTGTCTTTCTCAGCACAGATGCTGAGAAAGCGTTTGACCGCGTTAACTGGGCTTTCATGTCAGCAGTCCTTAAACAGATTGGCTTAGGACACAAAATGCTACAGTGGATCTCCAGCATCTACTCCACACCCACGGCACAGGTTAAGGCCAACGGAATCCTCTCAGACACGTTCTCGATAAAAAATGGCACTAGACAGGGATGCCCACTCTCCCCCCTCCTTTTTGCCCTAGCCTTGGAACCCTTTTTATGCACTGTAAGATCAAACCCGGACATATCAGGTGTGACAGTAGAGAAAACCCAATACAAAATATCTGCCTACGCAGACGACCTTATGTTTTCCTTAACGAACCCTATGGTGTCACTACCGAACCTCCTTAGGGAATTCGATAGGTATGGGAATCTCTCCAACCTAAAAATCAATTTTGATAAATCAGCGGCAATGGGGATTAATATTACCCCAAATAGATTGAGATCCCTACAATCACAGTTCAGATTTAAATGGTCGGACACGTCTCTCAAATACTTAGGAACTCAGATCCCCAGCGATCTAAAACGCACTTTTGACCTCAACTTTCCACCCATGCTGACTAAAGCCCGATTGCTCCTGGAAGAGTGGAACAAAGGATTACACTCCTGGTTTGGCAGATGCAATTTACTGAAAATGTCCATACTCCCGAAATTTTTATATCTATTCCAAGCACTGCCTATCAAGATCCCACCCCAATACTTTAAGCGAATACACGCGATTTTTATCAAATTCATTTGGGGAAATTCGAGACCGAGACTCCGCAGACGCTATCTAACACTACCCAAACACTACGGAGGCCTGGCCCTACCAGACATAAAAAATTATTACCTAGCAGTCCATTTAGGCAGGGTAATAGACTGGAACAGACATGATAAAAACAAACTGTGGATACAACTGGAACAGGCGCAGTCCGAAGCCTCATTGAAAGGAGCGGTGTGGTGCTTAGACCAACTGCCTTTAACACTGAAGTCGCACCCCATTATTGGTACAACCCTTCGGGTAGGAGCAAACACACTAGTCACGGCATCTCTCTCCACTAGTAACTCTCCGCTTTACCCGATACTAGGTAACCCGGCCTTCCCCCCCGGCCTGGAACAAGCAGGGTTCGGGACCCTTACATCGACTGGTAGGGACCGAGCCTCACATTTTTTGATAGACAACAAATGGCCTTCTATTAAATTGCTGACTGACGAGAACGGTCAATACCAAATACCATTCTGGACAGCAATACGACTGCATCATTTTTTACACTCAATCCCCAACCCAGCACAGTTTAACCGCGACCTGACAACTTTCGAAGACTACTGTAACGACGAGGGAACCCTGACTCAGGTATTATCCAAAACCTATGCCTTACTCAACTCCCCCCAGGAACAACCAGATCTGACATTCATACAAAACTGGGAATCTGATCTACAACGCACATTTACTAGCGCCCAAAAACAAACAATTATCAGATTCTCCTTAAAGACATCCATCTGTACAAAAATACAGGAGCTCAACTACAAGATCATGACCAGATGGTATTATACACCAAACAGGCTACACAAGTATTTCCCGGCCACATCAGACAAATGCTGGAGGTGTCAGACAGACAAGGGTACGCTCCTCCATATCTTCTGGTCTTGCCCTCTGCTTCAGCACTATTGGACGACAGTCCGAATGATTATACAAAAATTCACAGATTACACAATAAGTGATGATCCTGCCTTTATCTTGCTGCACGCCACCACAATCCCGTCACGAAAATACAAGAAGTCGATAGTTAGACACCTGTTGAACGCAGCTAAAGCCTGCATCCCACTTTTGTGGAAAAAAAGCTCGCCCCCAACTATAGGGCTTTGGCTACGCAGAGTGGAGGAGATCAGAAGATTGGAGGACTTAGTCATGACAGCTCAAAACAAACAAGAACAACATTCTCAGGCATGGATGCTCTGGAATATATTTATATTCTCTGATGAAGGAATCGCCATGCTTACCACATAGAACAGTGAAATACTCTGGAAGACGCCTTTACAGGGACCCACCATCCTCAGCCCCCCCCCCCCTTCCCTCTTCTCCTTCTTTCCTCTTTCTTACTTCTTTCTCATGTTTCTTTTTCTATCATCTGCAGAATTTACTCACCCTACCCAGTTGATTCGGAGACTTGTTATCGCTGCATCTAAAACCGGAGACTTCACGATCCAGCCAGACATAAGTTTTCAAGAACACCATAGTGTATATTTTTCATGTAAGCTGGCTATATTAATGGAAACCTAGTTCGGATGCTGAATATCTAACCACAAATACCGATACTATTGTTGACAATTTGTCATGTACCCACTGGTGGACATTAATTACTGGGACGGGAATTGAACTGTATACGTTGATTTTCTGTTTTCCTTTTATTCTATTTTGTGTTATCTACTTGTTTTACCGGAAAATAATAATAAAGAGTTATATTTGAAAAAAAAAAAAACTGCCATAACCCCGGTATCCTCTTCAACAGCGGATGTTCCTCTTTCAGATAAAAGTGGTCTCCATGGCCCCCCCCCTCCCCCTTATCAGATCTGTAAGTAGTGGCAGAGACTTCTCCCCTGTGAGGCTGGATGCCGAGTGAGGGAAAGATGGCCCCCGTGTGGCTCCATACCATTGGATGACAGAAGCAATGTTAAATGTCACTTCCCTTGACTGCATTTAAGTGTAAATGTGAGATCTAACAAAAAGAAACAGTCCCCCACGTTGGGGTTTTTAGGCAGCGTACAATGAAGGGAAGTCAGAGTTTGTAGGTAAAAAAGTTTGAAGTTTATTTGTAAAAAAAATTATTAAAATAATTAGATTAGAACATGAGCTCCAATGGGAAAACAAAAAAATACTATACATTAATGTACAGAGGGAACATGGATATACAATATGCAGACTAATATTCACATAACAACAGTACACAATCTGTCGTAAACATGAGAAACTATCCCTCGACAGATTGTGTACTGTTGTTATGTGAATATTAGTCTGCATATTGTATATCCATGTTCCCTCTGTACATTAATGTATAGTATTTTTTTGTTTTCCCATTGGAGCTCATGTTCTAATCTAATTATTTTAATCATTTTTTACAAATAAACTTCAAACTTTTTTACCTACAAACTCTGACTTCCCTTCATTGTACGCTGCCTAAAAACCCCAACGTGGGGGACTGTTTCTTTTTGTTTCTACCCTTTAGGGGTGAGCAGCACTCTTTCTTGACCTCCGGGTCTGTGTCTTTCCCCTTGCGCTAATGTGAGATCTAAGGCCTTTTTGACCCCAGATCTCACGTTTAAGAGGTCCTGTCATGCTTTTTTTCTATTACAAGGGATGTTTACTTTCTTTCAAAAGGAATAAAAGTGACCCAAATTTATTTTTTTAAAAGGACGGTGTAAAAATAAAAAAGTAAAATAAATAAGAAAAAAAAATGTAAATCCCCCCCAGTCCCGCCGAGCTTGCGCGCAGAAGCGAATGCATACGTAAGTCGCGCCCGCATATGAAAACGGTGTTCAAACCACACATGTGAGGTATTGCGACAATCGTTAGAGCAAGAGCAATAATTCTAGTACTATACCACCTCTAACTCAAAACTGGTAACCTGTAGAAATTTTTAAACTTCGCCTATGGAGATTTTTATGGGTCAAGTTTTGACGCCATTCCACGAGCGGGGGCGCAATTTTGAAGCGTGACATGTTGGGTATCAATTTACTCAGTGTAACATTATCTTTCACAATATAAAACAATTGGGCTAAGTTTAGTGTTGTCTTGATTTTTTATTTTTTTAGTATTTTCTAGGATGTCTGAAAAAAAAATATATATATAATGTTTGGGAGTTTGAAGCTGGCTCCACACCTGCACTGCTACCTACTACTGCCTTGTGGTACATTTTATCTTTGGGCCTGCTACCTACATTTAGGGCCAGAGTACATAGTTTAAGACTGGGGAGCATCTGAGTACCAATCGGCGCACTAGTCTTATGGGAGAGGCCACTGCTAGAGGTGAAGAACATCATCACTGTATACTCTGACCAGAGTTTTTGCATACGTAGCCTCACAACTCCTTCATGCAGCCACCAGCAACTTTTTGTTATACTTCATAAGAAAATGCTGCCCCTAACTGTTGTAGTTGCAGAAGTTCTCACCCGAACCAACTGACTATATGCTGGCTAACTGGTCTCCTCAACGACCCCTCTTTTCTGCTTCACTAGAGAATGAAATTAGGACTCCAGGAGATGACATCATTCAGATTTATGTGGAGAAGATAGGTAAAAAAAAAACAGGGGGCTGCATAGCTTCCAAAAGTATAAAGTATATAAAATTTCCTATGCATATATCATGCATTTAATGTATAGAGCTGCAGAGTAAATTCTGTTCCCTCAGAAACTACATAAAAAAGTGTATGCTATACTACAGGATGCAATGCTTCTACAAAATACATTAAAATGCATGCTATACCATGTATAAAAGGGTATATAAAACATTAAAATTTGCAGAAGACAGCCCAAAGACTTGGCTATTAGAGAAGCACAAATGAATAAGGTGAATTATTGTTATGCAAATTACTAATTTGTTGGCATGTACATCCAAAGCTGGCCATCCAACCCCTGGCCAAAAGTATTGAATCACCACTTTTGGAAAATGTTCATTCAATTGTTTAAAGCGGAGTTCCGCCTGGGGAAAAAAATAAATAAAAGTCAGCAGCTACAAATACTGTAGCTGTTGACTTTTAATATAAGGACACTTACCTGTCCTTGGAACCCACGATGTCGGCACCCAAAGCCGACCCGCCTCTCGGCTCCGGGTGCCGGCGCCGGCATCCTTTCTAAGGGAAACAACTGCATGCGTGAGTTATGCTGCTCGTTCTGAATGGCCCCTGCTCTTTTCTGGAACCTGTGCGTCTCCCAGAAGGCAGCTGGTGGGGGGGGGGGGGGGGTGGGAACAGACATTGTATAGTTTGCCATACAGTGTGCGGCGATCTTTCCCCAGAAGTGGGAGCAGATACCTGGATTTGACAGGTATCTGCTGCCCCCTGAAAGGTGCCAAATGTGGCACCGGAGGGGGGGAGGAATCCGATCCGCAGAAGTTAAATTTCTGGGTTAAACTCCGCTTTAATTGCAGATCTAAAACAAACATCTGCATCAGATTACATCTGCTAATTAGTCTCCAGTTTAAAAAAAAAGTGCTTGCATGAATCATGGTGCCAACACGAGAGATGTCAGTTGAAGCAAAGGAGAGGATTATAAAACTTCTTCAAGAAGGTAAATTATCACATAATGTTGCAAAAGATGTTGGTTGTCTAAAATCTGGACCAAGTACAAACCAAATGGGAAGGTTGTTAAAGGGAAGCGTACTGGTAGACCAAGGAAGACATCAAAGCATCAAAATAGAAAACTTAAAGCAATATGCCTTGAAAACAGAAAATGCACAACAAAACAAATGAGGAACAAATGGTCAGAAACTGGAGTCAATGTCTGTGACCGAACTGTAATGCCCCGTACACAAGGTCGGAAATTCCGACGGAAAATGTCCGATCGGACCATGTTGTCGGAAAATCCGCCCGTGTGTGGGCTCCATCGGACTTTTTCCGTCGGAATTTCCGACGGAAAATCTGAGATCCTGCTCTCAAATTTTCCAACAACAAAATCTGATCAGACTTTTTCCGATCGGGTGTAGAGAATTCCGACGGACAAAGTGCCACACATGCTCGGATCAAATTACGAGACCAAATCTATTGGCTACTAGCCTCTACGTAGTTCTGTCGTACGCAACGAACGTCACCACGTTCAGAATGATCGGATTTTCCGACAACTTTGTCTGACCGTGTGTATGCAACACCAGTGTTGAACAAAATCCATCGGAAAAAATCTGACGTATTTTGTGGTCGGAATTTTCCGACCGTGTGTACGGGGGCTAAGACATCGCCTAAGTCAGGCACTGATGTGGACAAGGTGGCCTGGCTCGCAGTCTCCATTTTAATTAATCCCAAGGGTGTTCTATTGGGTTGAGGTTCAGGCCAGTCAAGTTCCTCCACCCCAAACTCGCTCATCCAAGTCTTTATGTACCTTGCTTTGTGCACTGGTCCAAATCATTTGGTGGAGGAGGGATTATGGTGTGGGGTTGTTTTTCAGAGGTTGGGATTGGCCCCTTAGTTCCTGTGAAGGGAACTCTTAAAGCATCTGCATACCAAGATATTTTGGACAATTTCATACTCCCAACTCTGTGGGAACAGTTTGGGGATGGCCCCTTCCTGTTCCAACATAACTGTGCACTAGTGCACAAAGCAAGGTCCATAAAGACATGGTTGAGCAAGTTTGTAGTGGAGGCCACAGAGTCCTGACCTCAACCCGATAGAACACCTTTGGGATGAATTAAAGCAGAGACTGCGAGCCAGGCCTTCTCGTCCACATCGGTGCCTGACTTCACAAATGCACTTCTGGAAGAATGGTAAAACATTCCCATAGACACACTCCTAAACCTTGTGGACAGCCTTCCCGGAACAGTTGAAGCTGTTATAGCTGCAAAGGGCGGGCCAACTCAATATTGAACCCTACGGACTAAGACTGGGATGCCATTAAAGTCCATGTGCGCATCCCAATACTTTTGACAATATGGTGTATGTAGGGTGAATGAAAGAATCTTTTAGAATTTTCTTGTTCATCCTGTGGGCGGAGTGAAGTTCATGCCATGCATGAAATCTATGCGTGTATGGCTGGAATATCATCATAGCTTATACTGTATATACAGACATTTAGTACAGTCAGGAAATTTCAGTTACTTATTTTCATACATTGCCCACGATACCTTAAAATCACATTAGAGAATGAAAGTTTTCATTTGTTTGGATTCATTAACTTCCTAGACGAGTGACAACTCTTCCCCTGTCCAATTAACTCTGTAGTAAAGTGTCTGCCTCAGGGACTATCCTGTGTAATTATAACAATGGTGCTGACATTGATAAGATTGCAGATCTGTACAAGTGAACCCAGAAGAGCTGCGGAGATCTGACTCATAGCGGTATAATTCATCAGCTTTGTGCGGATAGATCTCACAGGATAAGTAATTCTGTCCACGGAGGACAAACATGCAGCTGTATAAAATAACAGGGCTTCATGGATATTACACCTACTTTAAAGGCTCTATGCCTAAAGAACAATCTGACCAAGGGGAAATATTCCCTTGAAGTACATGGCACAAAATGTTATTGAATTTTACACAGGCTTTTCTACATAAGCTTCTATGACTCACCTATTTATTGCTTCTCCAAAGGCTACCAAAGATATGAACATTTCCCAAGAAATATACAGTAATTTTGCAGGGTCAAACTTAGTCCACCAAAGCCTGTTTTTTTATACATTTGATATATTAAAAAAAATGTTTAAAGCCCAAACTTAGAGGCGAATCCTACTGTAAAGACACTCCATGATGATAGCTGAAGTAACACACTTCCGTGGATTCTGTATTTTTCACAGAAAATAGCAAGTGCCCTCCACCAATCACACTATGAGCTCACCTCCCTGGGAGACCCCTCAAAGGGTCTAAATGCGCCTTTCCCTTAGGGGTATAAATCCATTGGATGGCAGCTTCTCTGATGATCCTGGGACTCTCATTCATGTATGTATAGTATGTACAAAAGAAAAATGAATATAGTGCTTTAACTGTGTAAAAGGTTGAGCTTTATTAAAAATGAAAAACACACTTACATTTGCTCGTGCACTACTTCCGGTAAATCTGGGTAACTTGCTTGGTACATAGGGGGTGCAGGTAATTAGGGTCACTTAGCTATCCACAGTTACTCGGCTGTATATTCACCATTGGCTAACAGTCCACTTCCTTGTGGTGCGCGATAACCTCACAGGCTCTGCCCCAATGCGTTTTGTCAGAGATCACGTGCCTTTCTCCAGACCTCTTGCTGAATGAGAGCCCCAGCATCCTTTCCTGGCCTATCCTCACGGGATGAAGTCCTGTGCTGATGTAATGATAGGCCAGGAAAGGAAAATTAAGGTAAGTATCTGATAACAATTTTCCATTCTCCTGGCCCTACCTCACGTCAGCACACAATGGGATATAACTAGCTGAATAAATGGGTGGGAGAGAATACATTATAAAAAAAAAAAAACATTGACAATCAAAGAAAGCTGCTAAAGACAAAAATGATGTCTCCTCCTAAACTATGTCTTATCCTAAACTTTGCAGAACTTGCTGACCGCAGGCCTAGTTTGTCAAGTCAAATGAAGGGCTAGCTGTCTCACATATACAGTGCCTTGAAAAGTATGCATATCCCTTGAAATTTTCCACATTTTGTCATGTTACAACCAAAAATGTAAATGTATTTTTTGGGGATTTTATGTGATAGACCAACACAAAGTTCCACATAATTGTGAAGTGGAAGGAAAATGATAAAGGATTTTCCAATTTTTTTTTTACAAATAAACATCTTAAAACTGTGTCATGCATTTGTATTCAGCCCCCTTTACACTGATACCCCTAACTAAAATGTAGTGGAACCAATTGGCAAGGAGAGCATTTATCAGAGAAGCAGTCAAGAGGCCCATGGAATCTGTCGACAGGACAACTATTAGTCATGCAGTACACAAATCTGGCCTTTATGGAAGAGTGGCAAGAAGAAAGCCTTTGTTTAAAGAAAGCCATAAGAAGTTCTGTTTGCAGTTTGCCAGAAGCCATGTTGGGGACACAGCAAACATGTGGAAGAAGGTGCGCTGGTCAGATGAGACCCAAATTGAACTTTTTGGCCTAAAAGGCTATGTGTGGCAAAAAACAAATACTTTACATTACCCTGAACACACCATCCCCAACGTGAAACACGTCGGTGGCAGCATCATGTTGTAGGGAAGCTTCTCTTCAGCAGGGACAGGGAAGCTGGTCAGAGTTAATAGGAAGATGGATGGAGCCAAATACAGGGAAATCTTAGAAGAAAACCTGTTAAAGTCTGCAAAAGACTTCAGACTGGGGCGATGGTTCACCTTCCAGCAGGACAACGACCCTAAACATATAGCCAGCGCTACAATGGAATGTTTTAAATCAAAGCATATTCATGTGTTAGAATGGCCCAGTCAAAGCCTAGACCTAAATCCAATTGAGAATCTGTGGCAATACTTGAAAATTGCTGTTCACAGACCCTCTCTATTTTGCAAGGAAGAATGGGCAAAAATGTCACTCTAGATGTGCAAAGCTGGTAGAGACATACCTAAAAAGACTTGCAGCTGTAATTGCAACAAAAGGTGGTTCTACAAAGTAATGACAGGGGGCTGAAGGCAAATGTATGCCACACTTTTGACATATTTGTAAAAAAAATTGAAAACTATTTATAATTTTCCTTCCACTACACAATTTTGGGCTACTTTGTGTTGGTCTATCACATAAAATCCCAATACATTTATGTTTTTGGTTGTAATATGACAAAATATGGAAAATTTCAAGGGGTATGAATACGTTTTCAACGCACTATCTTCCACTGAAATCTTGGCATAAGTGCCCAAAAGACTGCTACACCTTAGGTTAAAGTGGTGCTGCCACCAAAAACAAAAATTAGGCTCAAAAATCATAAAAATGCCTGTTGCTAGGGGGTCCCTCGTAGTCTGCCACCTTCATTGCCCGGGCAATGACATCACTTCCCGTAGGAGCCGCACAGTCATCTGGGACCTGTCATGTGTCCCAGATGAGTGAGCGTCGAATCACGGCGCACGGCGCCGCTCGCGCATGCGCAGTGGGTGCCTGGCTGTGAAACCACAGCCGGGTGCCCACATTAAGAATGCCGGCACCGCGAGCGGAGCGGGGAACGAGGGGGGGGTCTCGTTCCCCCGCATCGCTGGACCCCGGGACAGGTAAGTGTCTGATTATTAAAAGTCAGCAGCTGCAGTATTTGTAGCTGCTGACTTTTAATTTTTTTTTTTTTTGTGGGCACACCTCTTTAAAGGAGCTTGCACCTGTTCCTGAACAGAAAGGCCTACTTCCTGCATGCCAATCTAATCACCCTGGTAAACCAATAGAATAAGACTCTTAAAACCTGATGGCAAAATTAAAAGATTGTCCACTTTCCTCACATCTTTTAACCTTTGCACAACTTAGCAACTTGTCCATGTGTAAGGAACTGACGTCTTCCTGCTGTCACTCTCGTGCAAATGCTCTAAGGGACTGTCCGCATCTGGTCTTTTGCGCTTCCACCCATCTGCAGCATGACAAAGAGGATAAATGCAGAAATCTGTACTTTAATAGAGTAGTATGACAGACCAACCTCTAGCGCTAATTATAAATGTCCAGGATGTTGACTAGAGCTGGGGACACAGGAGAGAAATCCTTTGCTAAGCAAACAGAACAAACGTCATTCATATCCTCTCATATGTAGCATTCATGGATGATCTGAAGGTCTGAACCACCTCAGAGGAGAATCCCTGCACCTCTAGTCCGGCCGATTCAATACTCAGGCTATTTAAAAGAGTCTCACTGGATGGGGGTGCTATCACTGACATTTGCATAAAAGATCTTATTTGACCTGAAACAGTATTGGTGGTGCTGATGACATCTGGAGGAGCAATGAAAACCAAGGCATCCTCGGCAGGTAGAAAACACCCGTATGGCATAAACGTGTTCTGTCCTGGTCAGAAGAATATTCATAATCAAGGACACTGGAGGAAGACAAAGGCCAGCGGAAAAAAACCCATGGCTCTATGAACCTTCTTTCACTTCACCTTTGTACCTTGTTGCAAATACTGGAAGCTCTGTGTTCAGTGGCGACTGTATGAGAACTACCACTGAAATACTGCATAGAGCCAATACTAGTTGAAGTTGAGGTACTCATTGTTGGAAAATAATCTGCCTAACCAGTCTGTTATGGGATCCTGCTTTCCCATCAAGTAGACTGCCGTTAACTGCCTGTAAGTGACTCTCCGCCCAGTAAAAAGTTTCTTTTGTAAAAAGGAAAAGACTCTTGGTGTCCCCTTGGCAGGCAACGTAGGCTACTGCTGTCTTTTTTGTCAATCATCAACTTCACTCGGCCCCTTGGAGGAAGATCCCGAATGGCTTGCAATGCTAGAAAAAACTGCCTTCTATTTAAGATGGTCAGAGCATCTGCATTCCACTAGGCTCCAATGGCCTTACACCTGTCTCCTTAAACTGGAGAGAGACTGGCATCCGACGTCAGAATTATTCCATCTCCTGGACTAAGAGGCATGCCCCAAAAGAGGCACACTGGTGATGTCCAGAACTCCAGTTCTTGCTAATTTGTGCAGACACAAAGACCTTCTGATCCATAGACAGCCCATCCCATTGACTGAGGAAGGCAAATTGAAATGTCCCCATGTGCGACCTGGCCCAAGGCACCACTGGAATGGTCGCTGTAAAAGGTCCCAATGGGGACAATGCAATCCCTTGCTGACATACATTTTGTCTCCGTGACTCTTCGTATGCAGATTTTAATTTTGGAAATAGTGCAGTTTTGAAAAACCACTTGACTTATTCGGGTATTCCAAGATCCTTTATAGATTGAAAAGGGGTTAACTGCTTTCACTGTTTGTTCAATAGTCAACTGAACTTGGAAAAGGACTTCTAAGGTATGGTTGCTTTGTTAGCTCCTGGCTTACATGTGTGATAATCAAAACATCGTCCAATTCGTGGTAGAGCCTTATCGCCTAATACGAATTGCCAACTGCCAACAAAATTATTGAAAAGATTCTTGGTGCTGTATATATTCCATTGTTTTTTTATTTGGAGATCTGTGTGCTTTTCTACATGAACTCTTTTCCTTACGAACTTTAACCAGCGCTGCACTATTTTTGTATTATAAACACCTGAACTGGAAGTGACACCCAGTCACTGCAAATCTCAGATGTCTCTGGTCTCACACACTGATCGGTACATGGAAGTATACGCCAGCCAGGTCGATTGACAATAACCGGTCTTCATGCTGAACTATCGCCATGACTGTCTGCACAGACTCCATCTTGAACCTTTTGGTGTGTATATACCCATTCGATTTCTTCAAACCCAAGCAGTAGGTAAAGCTCCTGATGCGTGGGGTATTAGAAAGAATGGGGAGAAGCCCCAGATTCTGTTCTTCTTTTGGCAGCAGCACTATGGACTTGTTGCAGTATAATTTTTATACATAATCTTGCAATAATTCTTTCTTCTTGAGATCTGTTGTCATGAATAAAATAATTCTTTATTGTACTCCCACCTACCTGTCTTTATTGTACTCCCACCTACCTGTCTTTATTGTACTCCCACCTACCTGTCTTGAAATGTCTGTCGCTCAAACCTCCAAAAGGAGGCTATTCTGGCTCCCACTGGAAGAGACTGGTTGGGCACACCTCCAATGTCTAGCAGCCTGCTCTGTATTTGATTCCATGTAAAAAGGAACTTTGAGCCCCCTTCACTATGGTCTGGTAAATTTGCAGCCTGGCCTCATGAACCCTTCTGAAGTTTGACCGACTTGAGCGAAAAGATGACTGCTTCCTCTTATTAGACTGTGGCCACAGTCTGGACGTTTCTCCTGTCCCGCATTTTGCAACAACCTCCCATTGTGGGGAATGTTACAAAGGGCTTTGTGTAAGTTTCATCCACCCTCCAGTGGCACAACCATGCAGCTCTCATGGCTGTGACTGAATGCGCCAAATCTGGTACTAGGTCTATTGAAGCCTCCGCCAAAAGTCAGCAGCCAGGTTTAAAACTGCCAGAACCATGCCCACTCCTGCAGGTTCCACTTTGAATTAAAGGCCATTTCTTAATGCTTCTTTAAACATTGCAGGTAACACTGTTTCTGGTCAACAGGCAAAAACCTGCCACAGTATAGATTCTCTACAAGTTCCCACAATTTATCAGTGGAGGAGATCTTTCTGCATGTGCGATTTTGAAGTGTTCTGGTGCTTTGCCATGTTACAGATGCCTTCCATACAGAAAAAAACGCAACTTGTTCTACTTTAGTCAACTCTGTACTGGAACTCACTGCACTTGGTGTGAAGTAGGCCATTGGAATCCATGGTAAACACAGTTCATGCATTTTTGACATTGGACTGCATCTGGTTTGAACCAGCCTTAAGTCCACTTTTCAATCCATAGGATCCCTAAAAGTTTTAAATGGCAAAGACACTTGCGCACCAGACGTTCAAGGGCCCCATCCACTCCTTTCGAGTGTGCCGCCTAAACATGCATCTGCCAGCTTCATTAGATAAAGCTTAGAGTACTTTTACTGTAAATTGATCTTATCAGGTCTCTCCCATTCTTCATCAATGAGATTTTAACTCTCTGCCATTATGGGAAAAGAAGGCCCTCCCTTTTTTACATTTGGAAATATCGACATGCTTTTTGCGATGGTTGGGCCTGGGTACTAAATGGACCAATGAATTTGAAATCAAAAGTATGCGCTTTTTTTTTTTTTGTCTTGCCTGTGGCCTGGATTTTTGCTGCATACTTTCTGCTACAGCCTCCTAAATCTAGGCTTTGAAATTTGTATATCTGTTTCCTTATCCATTGTCACTTGAGGCAATCCATGTAAATTTATTTCCGGTCACTGCAGACTGCATGCAGGTCCAACATGCACCCAGGGTTGGGCAAGGCATTTCCTATTGCGCTGATATAAATGCATGTAAGCCATTGCTATGTGAGCTGCTTGAGGAGCTTGAAAGCCACCCTGTGTGGGAATCTGAGGAATGCAGATTGTCCTGGTCAGGAGATGACCAGTTGCGTGTCTTACGTTTTCTGGAGTGTTTGCATTTAGGGTTTCTGCTCCTAAAATAATGCAAAAACACCATACTTTACATTCCTTGAGCACCCTTTTCCTAGTCTTTTGTGCCACTGACAGGTCTGGTGAGCTCATATCTGCACAAAAAATATGGAGAAAGTCATAATTCTTTCACCAAGAAAAAACAGATATACTGTCCCTTTAAAAACCATCTGCTTTCATCCACTTACTTTAGAAGCAGTAGCAGGTTAGCCCAGGCAGACCTTCCAGAGGCAGACAGGAGACACAAAATCTGAGACAAATCCAGTCAGACTGTCAAACCTCCAGGAGCACTCAGCACAGGACAGAGCAAATGGCAACAAGTCTTTCCCTTAAAAGAGACAAACTGGCAGGATTGCAGGGAGGGTGGGAGTGAAACCAGTCCTCTGCCGGCTCTTAGACTGTTTATGCCTTTGCTTGGTGACTGGCAGTCGCTATTCCGCACTGCCCTTTGTGACATCATCCACCACTGCTATCATACTGAAAACAAAGCCAGGAGAGTGGTGCGGTGTGCTGCATATTCAAGACAGGAAAAACCCCAAGGAAGAGACCAATGGTGATATTGCAGAGCTTAGTAATACGACACCTGTAGAATATTCGTGCTGTATAACCGCTTCAGCACCGGGCAATTTTGTCCCCTTCCTTACCAGAGCACTTTTTGCGATTCGGCACTGCATCGCTTTAACTGACAATTGCGCGGTCGTGCGACGTTGCACCCAAACCAAAATGACGTCCTTTTTTTCCCACAAATAGAGCTTTCTTTTGGTGGTATTTGATCACCTCTGCGGTTTTTATTTTTTGCGCCATAAACAAAAGAAGAGCGACAATTTTGAAAAAAAACACAATATTATTTACTTTTTGCTATAATAAATATCCAATTTTTAAAAAAAAACATTTTTTTTTCCTCAGTTTAGGCCGATACGTTTTCTTGTACATATTTTTGGTAAAAAAAAATCGCAATTAGCGATTATTGATTGGTTTGCACAAATGTTATAGCGTTTACAAAATAGGGGATAGATTTATTGCATTTTAATTTTTTATTTTTTTTTACTAGTAATGGCGGCGATCTGCAATTTTTTTCGTGACTGCGACTTTGCGGCGGACACTTTTGACACATTTTTGGGACCATTCACATTTACACAGCGATCGTTGCTATAAAATTGCACTGATTACTGTGTAAACGTGACTGGCAGGGAAGGGGTTAACACTAGGGGGCGCTGCAGGGGTTAATATGTTCCCTGAGTGAGTGATTCTAACTGTGGGGGGAGGGGACTCACAAGGGCAGGAGACCGATGGTGTGTTCCTCTGTACTTGGAACACACCATCGGTCTCCTCGCCAGTGACAGGACGTGGAGCTGTGTGTTTAAACAGCTCCACAGTCCCGCTGTTTTCCCGGGCAATCGCGGGTGCCCGGCGGACATCGCGCGCCCCCTAGACGGCCGGGAATAGGAGGACGTCATATGATGTCCACCCAGGATGGCAGAGCCACCTTGTGGACGTCATATGTTGTTGCGCAGTATTGAAGGGGTTAATCAACATTGCCTGCAGCTCCGCACACAAGGAACACAGTTTTAGGAAGGTTTACATCCAACATTCTGGGTCTTCCAACTTCAGGAGAGGCTGAACCTGGAGGGGCGGTGCAGTAGGGGGGTATATACTTGCAGCAACCAAAGTACTTACCAACTGCAATCAACAGGTGGCCTGGAGCATGACCAAAAAAAGAACACTTTAGGGGCTGTCTTTTATTTAGCTAGAAAGAGGTGGTCCTGTGGGTTCCAGAGGTGGTGTTAACCCATTGTGTGCTGCCATGAGGTAAGGTCAGGTTGGCATCCTTCCTACTAATACAGCACCCTAATGGATACAGGAAACTTTGGTGTTTTGGGATAACTATAGGAGTTTATTTTTTCAACATAATTTTAGCAACAGTTAATACACTTCAATCAATTGAGAAGGTAAAATTAAAGTTTTTTGTGGCTTTTAAGGTGTATCCAAACCCAAGAATAAAACATTTAATAGATTGCCGTATACCAGTCCTTGGACGTGGTGGCTAAATTTGTTTTCTTTAAAGGCTTTTTTGCCTTAATTTCACCTTGTCATCCCACCAGTGAAATGCATCCTGACCTAGGGTGACAACACTCACTTACTGTATCTATTGCATTTGGACAGGACTAGAGAGCACCTCCTCCCTTTCCATAACATTGGGGGAGATGTCACTCCAATCTGGAACTCTTGCACACAAACCCTCAGAGAACATATGAGGCAATGAAAGGGAAATCATACTGCAGCATCCTTCATTAATTAAACAAAAAGTGAACACTTACAAAACAGAGGTGATTTCCCAGCACTAAGGGCTAGATCACGCAAATTACTAGAAGTGGAGCCCACTGACTGCTCCAGAGCTTCCTCAAGTCACATCCACTTCCTTTGCAAGTAATGATGTCACCGTATGTAGACTTAGCCCAATGTGTTTTGTCACTTGAATGTCATCAGGTGGTCAACAAGTACTTTCTTGCATTTATCGAAGTGAGATTACAATTGTATATTTAATCAGACAAAAAGAGAGCAAACATGTTTATTGTAACGAATTGCATATAATTTGCGTATAATGGGCTTTAAATTTAAAAAAAAACATTGTTTGTAAAGAGGCAATGATATCACTGGTCTCTAGGAGTGTCCTGCAGTGTGTCTTGAGTCTGCAACAACTACTTAGCATGTTCACAACATTGATCATCCCCTGCATTATGCCTGCACTCACTAAATATCTCTTGTAGCACGTCTGCAGTCTCTGACCATCTAAAAGATTCCTCCATCCCCATTATTTATTTCACTGAAGCAGTCTCAACACTTGTGGCTGTATACCCAAGCAGTGACTGGATCTGATAGGATGCATTGCAATGATTTGAACCAAGAAAATTGAAAAACAATGATTTTCTCAGTAATAAAAGAAAGTTAAAGTGTTTATATCTTAACTTGCAACGTAACTTGTTTTTAATTTTTGCTTGGACAAGCTAGTCTTTTGCTGAAAGTTTTTTTTTTTTTAACTAGAATAAAACATGTTGCCTGGAGGCTGAAAAAACATCTAATAAATTAAGCACAGGTCGACAACCTTTATGTGACTGAGGCAGATTTTCTTGTCCTCAACTTTTCTATTATCCTATTAACTCACTGCAGCTCGGGCAACATTTAATTAGAGGACAGAAAGCAGCCTTCCTTCCTGGAAGTAATGAGATGATTCGATTTCATTTTACAGATGCCCAAGAAGTCTCACCATATTCCCCTCCGTAAATGGGTATTTTATTCTGAGGCTCATGTACAAAGGTTACACTGTAGTTAGTTAAGCACCTCCATTTTTTCTCTTAAATTGTCTCCAATTTCGATATTAGGCTTCAGTTGACATGTTCATCTCCTAATTAGGAAGCAGTGGGAGACACTTGTAAGGCTTTCAAAGCAAACACAATAAAATTGCTCCCACCTACGTCTACCTCGAACCAGAAGGCATTTGTTAACATTGATAGATTGCACCTAAATGAACTGCAGACAGTTTCAAAGTTTGGTATACAATTTTAAAGGTGCAGAATTTGTAAAACTGGCTTAAATATACAGCACGCATACAGAAGATATGTCTTCCTGCCCACAGCATGAGTTTTTCATCCTCAAGTACACCTGGCCACCCTGTTCTGAAAACTCTCATCAATGTCAGTCACCTTTCAGTCCAGAGACAAAAAAATGTTTTGGCAAAATAAAGAATGGTTATATTTTATATTATTTTTAAATTGTTGTTTTGAAGTCTGTCTGCCATTAACATTTTCTATACTTTCTGTCCTGGCTACACACAAGGAATTGAGAGGAAATCTCTCCAAAGTGAGAGGAAATCCTCTTTTAGTTGTCACCTGAACATGGGTACCCATTGGAATATTTACCCTCTATTCCTGTTCAATTGACTCCTGTAACATTTTGGATTTCCCATCCTTTTATGTCCCAGTAAAATTGGTCACAAGGACAATGTGGGTGCCACAGAAAACAATAACATCCCAACAGAGGTTTCAAAAACCATACAAAAAAAATGTCCCTTTAAAGTAAGACTATAGGCAAAACTTTTTTTTTTACCATTTTGGATAGAGCAAGGGAGGGTTATCACCCTCTTGCAAAGGTGAATAAAGTGTAACACAATCAGCGCAACCTAACCACATACAGTGAAATATGAAGAAAATGTATAACAATAAAAAATTATTAGCAAATTTCTTAAAAGCCACAGCCGAACTGCCGATAGCATGTTTCAGTGTTTCCACAACTCATACCTCACTCTTTGCAAATTATCAATGTATCAGTGCAGCGCTATTCATTCATATAATTCCAAAAAGTGATAAACAGTCACAAATAGAATAGCTAAAAATAAAAATGTCTCTCTTTGTCTCTTAATTCAATGTGCATAAGATGGCCTCCTGTTCATTACCGCTGTGTACCACGCTTGACAAATTATTATCCACAAGTGTTCAGTGAACTACCACCTCTATATGAAGTGCTCACTCACCTCATTTATCAGACCCCACTACAGGGTCTCATATGCCTTATCCATTCCTCCTCTACATATCTCCACATTTCTCCTCCTTCTCCTGGATACAGTCCTGAGTGGTCAGAGTATACTTATCCTCCATACAGTTACCATGAAATAAAAAGTGGGAGAACCATAGTTGTCTCTGTATACCATTTATTAACACCAAAGGATAAACTCACAAAAATAAAATAAAAGCAGGCAGATAAAATCCTCAGCTCACCGCTGATGCTGCAATATCGATAGTATGATGTCCCTGGCTCGGCTCCTCCCACCAATATGCATTACGCTCTCCTATTGGGCTTCCTCAGTGGCCCCATAAAGAATGAGGAAGGACATCTGGTTACAAAGGATTGGGGGATGGTGAAGGTATTGAATTTATTCTTCTCCTCAGTCTTCACAAGGGAATCAGGGGGGGGGGGGGGGTTCAGTAACCAAAACTGCAGTGTTTATCCCTATGACACATCACAGGAAGAACCTCCATGGTTAACAGAGGACAGAATTAAAATTAGACTTGGGAAATTTAACATTAATAAATGGCCTGGACCAGATGGCTTGCATCCGAGGGTACTTAGGGAACTCAGTCAAGTAATTGCCAGAGCATTGTTCCTAATTTTTACTGACAGTCTACTGACTGGAATGGCACCAGGTGATTGGTGAAAAGCCAATGTAGCACCAATAGTTAAAAAGGGCCCAAAATACATCTCTGTGAAATTACAGACCAATTAGCCTAACATCAATAGTATGCAAGCTCTTGGAGGGGATGATAGGTTATATACAAGATTTTAGTAACGAGAATGGTATCATTAGCAGTAATCAGCATAGATTCATGAATAATCGTTCTTGCCAAACAAATCTATTAACCTTCTATGAGGAGGTGAGTTGCCATCTAGATAAAGGAATGCCCGTAGACGTGGTGTATCTGGATTTTGCAAAAGCATTTGACACAGTTCCCCATAAACGTTTACTGTACAAAGTAAGGTCCGTTGGCATGGACCATAGGGTGAGTACATGGATTGAAAACTGACTACAAGGGCAAGTTCAGAGGGTTGTGATAAATGTGGAGTACTCAGAATGGTCAGGGGTGGGTAGTGGTGTCCCTCAGGCTTCTGTGCTGAGACCAATCCTATTTATTTTGTTTATAAACGACCTGGAGAATGGGGTAAACAGTTCAATCTCTGTATTTGCGGACGATACTAAGCTAAGCAGGGCAATAACTTCTCTGCAGGATGTGGAAACCTTGCAAAAAGATCTGAACAAATGAATGGGGTGGGAAACTACATGGCAAATGAGGTTTAATGTAGAAAAATGTAAAATAATGCATTTCCAGGATGTACTGGAAATAGAGCGAGTACAAAGAAGGGCAACTAAGCTAATAAAGGGTCTTGAGGATATTAGTTATGAGGAAAGGTTGCGAGCACAGAACTTATTCTCTCTGGAGAAGAGATGCTTGAGAGGGGATATGATTTCAATTGATAACTACCGTACTGGTGACCCCCACAATAGGGATAAAACTTTTTCACGGAAGGGAGTTCAACAAGACACATGGCCACTCATTAAAATTAGAAGAAAAGAGGTTTAACCTTAAACTACGTAGAGGGTTCTTTACTGTAAGAGCGGAAGGATGTGGAATTCCCTTCCACGGGCGGTGGTCTCAGCGGAGAGCATCGATAGTTTCAAAAGACTATTGGATAAGCACCTGAACGACCGCAACATACAGGGATATACAATGTAATACTGACATATAATCACACAGATAGATTGAACTCGATGGACTTGTGCCTTTTTAACCTCACCTACTATGTAACTATATAACATTGGTTATGAAGAAAGGTTACGAGCACTGAACTTATTCTCTCTGGAGAAGAGACGATTAAGAGGGGATATGATTTCAATTTACAAATACCATGGTGGTGACCCTGCAATAGGGATAAAACTTTTCCGCAAAAGGGAGTTTAATAAGACACAAGAAAAGTGAACTTGTGTCTTTTTTTCAACCTCACCTACTATGTAACTATGGCTTTCTTCCTTTTTATTTCATGGTAACTGTAAGTATAAGTATACTCTGACCACTCAGGACTGTATCCAGGAGAAAGAGGAGAGATACGGAGATATCTAAAAGGAGGAGTGAATAAGGCGTATGAGACCCTGTAGTGGGGTCTGATAAATGAAGTGAGCGGGCACTTCGTATAGAGGTGGTGGTTCACGGAAACACTTTTGTGGACAATATTTTTTCTCACACGTGGTACACAGCAGTGATGGACATCTTATGCACCTTGAAGTAAGAGACAAAGACATTTTTCTTATTTTAGCTATTCTATTTGTGACTATTTATCACTTTTTGGAATTATACGAATGACTAGCGCTGCACTGATACATTAACAATTTACAAGGGTTATAGCCCTCGTCAGATTTTTTTTCGCCATCTGTGTCCCATTATGGAGATTTCACTTCTTGTCCCATCACCAAATAGGAAGTGAGAGGAAATCCCTGCAAATTAAGGGAATTCTATGGGGACTCCCAGGTCACCAGAACTATTGTCCCCATTGGAAGATTTGGGATCTTCTTTTACTTTCACTTTCAATGATAATGGTAAACAGGACAAATAGAGAGGGTGAATCTCCTTAACTCCGTCTTCATTCTCTGCAAAATTAAAGAAAAAGTTTTGCCTTTAGTTACTTTCAAAAAAAGCTGACTATAGTCTCTAATCCTGTAGAACTGGCTTGCCCAGCTCAGTTCTTTCTATACTCCTTAGCTTACAAACAAATACCATCTATTGCCCCATACACACGGTCGGATTTTCCGACGGAAAATGTCCTATCGGACCATGTTGTCGGGAATTCCGACCGTGTGTGGGCTCCATCGGACTTTTTTCCGTCGGAATTTCCGATGGAAAAAGTTTGAGATCCTGCTCTCAAATTTTCCGACAACAAAGTCCTATCGGACTTTTTCCGATCGTGTGTATCGAATTCCGACGGACAAAGTGCCACGCATGCACAGATCACATTACAAGACCAAAGCTATTGGCTACTAGCCTCTATGTAGTCCCGTCATACGCAACGAACGTCACCATGTTCAGAATGATCAGATTTTCTGACAACTTTGTCCGACCGTGTGTATGCAACACCAGTGTTGGACAAAATCCGTCGGAAAAAATCTGACTGATTTTGTGGTCGGAATTTCCGACCGCGTGTACGGGACATAAGTCTAAATCATTTAGCAAACTCACATTTTTACATTAATACTTTATTTTTGTTGAACAATTTGATTATATAATCATGATTATAAGTCTAGGATGATGATGTAGCATGCTCCTAGTTACGCTGCTAAGTAAATTTTGTTTTTTAGATTCTGCTGTAATCACAGGAGCGTTAATTGTTTAGTTTGGTCTTTTCAGAACTTCACAGGCTGGGAGCTTGATTGCTTCCCTGCCTCTAGGAGAAGCTTCTAGAGCTTGGGACGGGAGAATTTAAGTGTCCAGTTTGAATATTTCACAGGGCCTAGCAAATCCTTGGGGGGGGGGCAAGAGCAACATTGCAGTGGTAAGTCTACAGCAAGAGCTCTGCAAGTCTACAGCATGAAAATTCAGCCACAATGACCCCTGTGGTGGGATGACTTTTGCACAACATAACTGAACCAGAACTTGCAGCAGATTTGCAGAATGTTTGCAAAGAAAGTTGATCTGGAGTCATGCAATGCCGACTTGCTGCAATTGTGCAACAAATTTGTGAAGCCTGGCAAGTCTAGCAATAGCTTAGCAAGTCATTTTCAAAGTTGAAGCACAATTGCTTACTATTGTAGATGGTCTCCAGCTGTGCAGCCACAGACCGTACTAGTCAATTTGTCTTTGTATTACTGCTACTGACCAAGAAGTGTTCTCCTTAAGCTGTGTTAAGCATTTTGGAGTATCCCACATCTTGCTACCCTTTCCTGTCATGAGTTTTATTCAGCAATAAATTACAAAATTACATCCCCTAGACTGATTTCTGAGTGCCAAGACCATTGCTGTGTGCCTGTCTGCCTCGGCACTGTGTAGTAAATGGCCTGTGTAATCTACAGCAGCTCATTAGGGGGTAGCAATACAATACAATAAAAATACATCAAAACACATTCCCCCCACTCTAACCTGATAAGAAACATAGTATTCAAAAGTAATGAATACCATTTCTACAACATTTGAACTAAAATCTTTTCGTGCTCACCTGTTAGTGTGTAATGTGAAAAAAAAAATTCAAAGTATATGTAAAATATATATGCATAAAAATAAAGAACAGCTGCAGCACTCAAAGCTACCAAATTAAAAAAAAAAAAAAAAAAAAAAAAAAAAATATATATATATATATATATATATATATATATATATATATATAATATTTCAACAGTGCCCCTATAATCAAATTGAGCAAAATATAATTTTAAATGATCATATAACATGAATATCAACTAATATAATAGTAATAAATAAAAAGGTTAATTCCTTAAACATTAAACATTATTATAGTTAAAATTATGATAGTAAATAGTCCATTCATGTGCAAGTCCACATCAAAACATGGTGAATTAAATCTTCAATCAAAAAATCCACCGTGAGTTCCAAAGTGAATTTCAGAGTTCTTCATTTTCAGGTGGGGACTCAGAGTGGGTTTTTTGATTGAAGATTTCATTCACCATGTTATGACGTGGTCTTGCACGTGGATGTCCTTTTTACTACCATAATAACACCTTTTTTCTTTTATCACTGTTATATTAGTTATTATTAGTTTTACCCATTTTGAATTTTATTTTGCACAATTTGATTAGCGGGGTACTGTTGTAGCATTATACATGTATACAAATGCCACATATAGATCTAGCATCTGTCAGTGTATGCGACCAGACAGCAGTGAATAAACATCAGCTATTAAACAGAGTGATCAAGAAAACTAGAATCATAAATCAATAGAAATGAATGACACAGGTAGCCGAAACAGACACTAGACACATGGCTACTATAACTGTGAAGCAGTCTTTTGCAGAATGGATTGCAGAGCAGGGAACTCCAGGTACATGTATAAATGTAGATAAACAGAACAAAACAGTGCAGGGAAGCACTCTAAATGTGGTATTAAAACAGTATAAAAACACTCAAAGCTAGTGCACACACAAATGTGGTCATCTATTGTTGCATATAACAGTTCAGTGGGATCAAGCTGTGGAGTAAGTCCTCATAGTCCCAAGCAGTCCTGGCCAAGGTAAGCAGGGTATTTCTCTGTAATGGAGAAAGGCTGGGATGCCTCATGGGAAACCAAGGCCAACCGCTATCAGAAGAAGTCACACCCACTGTGATGCTGTAAAGCTGAGTTTTAATGCCATGTAGCGACAATATTCTTGGGAAACCCACTTTCATCAGCCTATCTTGGGCTACCTGTGTCTGTATATATAGGGTGGCAAGAGCAGATACACTCTGGGACTACAGAAGCAGTGTTGGCAAATGTGGACGCCTGCTTATTTTGCAGCCCATGCAGCGGCAGACAGTCCTCACAGTCCCATTGAAAATATTTATAATTGTGTAATTATATTATTTGCAATTGAAAAATAGTTCCTCCTGCTACCAATGTCCACCAGTAGAGGTGCTAGAATGCTGTTCCAGCAAGTTCCACCAGGAGAAAAGCCCTGATTAATATTATTTAGCTGTGATTTTATTTTCAAATTTTGAAGTATTTCAGATAGATGCATTGAGTTACTATTCCGCGTTTTGGAAACAAACAAATCTTCAAACATACTCAGCAACTGATTACTTGGACATTAGCACAGTCTTTATGATTGCCAACGCCCTACAGATTTAGGAAAGTACTCTGACCACCACAGCCCACACACCAACTACATTAGGGTACCTCTGCCAAAAAAGGTACAGTAGATTCTTTGTGTTCTCCCTTTCCAATAAAAGCACTGCAATTTTGATCTCTATAACTGTTCCAGTTGTGGCAAGATAACTATAAACTACTACAGTCTCAGAAGAATCAGCAGTTTAGCAATATGGAAAAATAATGCTGGACCGAAGGGTTATCTTACTGGTATTGTTATCTTAAGGTATTGATATTGGTGTAAATGATCTGGTTCAGCATCTATACTCCAGAGGATCTCCACAGTCTCCTTGGCTTGTAGTGTGACCCTGATGAGGAGGGGGGGGGGGGGGGGGCACTTAGACCGCTGAAATACAATAGATGCATTTTTGGGTTTTACCTGACTTTTAAAAGTTGTATCTGGACCTCTTAGCGGTGGTGTGGTGCTCAAATTTTGATTCGCAGAAGAATCAGCTGACAGTGACTCGGTCCAAAAGAAACCTTGCAGATTGTGGAAAGTGTTATTCTAAAACTTGTGCAGATAAAGATGAACATCCGATAGGTCAAAAAATCATAATGTGTCTAGCTCCAGCAATTACATGTGCTCAGAACAGAAACTAAAGACTCTCTAAAAATAAGGTTGGACTAGCTATACAGAGCATCTCCTAGCTATGGAGTGAGGAAGGGACAAAATTATTTAAAGGCAAACAAACAATGCATGTGTAACATGATACTTTGTGTTATGTACACCATTTTTTTGTGAATGTCATTATTATAACTATATAATGGTTTTACAGTGTCAAAGAGTACAAGTGATTTGGTGCTATTGTAACTTCAACCTGCATAAACTTGTATGCCATGAAGTAATTTATATTCTCTGCACTGTATATACATTGTCTGCTTTGTACATACATCTTACAATACTAAGCTATAAACAAGTAATGCATTTCTACAATTTCTTAGGGACTACAAATCTATCTGTTTAGCCTTCAAAATGAAATTATACGTGTTGTAAAATAATTGACAATAAAAACACTGCAAAGGTAAAACAATGAAGCAATGATTCCCTGCAGTATTTCCTTATGAGAATCACGAAAATACCTGAAATACTTAGTTGAAGAAAACGATGTAAACTTAAGCACAGAATACACAGTTTGCCCATAGAGTATGATGTTTAAAACAGCCATGCCACTAGTACTTTTTTTATATTAGAACTGAAGCTTTTTAGGCACATCTAATTCTCCATCAAAAGCTTTTAAAGCTGTCTTTATCTTATCTGACTCCACTGTGACATTGGTGCTTCACTTTCTGGTGTGGACAGGAGATCCAGAGCTGAAGTTAGGGCCCACTGCTGACCAGTCTTGTCTCCATGGCTATCAAGTTAATGTTGGAGTTTTGAAGACCTGTGAAACCCCTGTTGATGGACAACCAATAGAAAGTTTCACCCAAAATTCGAGCCTCTCACTAAGGAGGAACTAATCAAAGTAGGACATGTATTCTGTAGAGTTTAGAAAAGGGATCCATGACCCTGCATCACTCTCAGATGTAGGACATCCTCCTAGATCTCACCTCCCAATTCTGGCACAGTCAAGCTCTTGGTGGCTCCTGAATGATATCACAGGGGAAAAACAAAAGACAACAGCAACAGAGAATGCATCCAAAGAGGTGTAGGGCACTAACAGATAAAAATAAAACTTTAGTCAAAGAGGGACAAAAGGAAACAATGATAGGGAAAGAGGGAATATAAAATTAGGGAGGCCCCTGAGGACGCACATTGGCTGTGAAACATATTGAGTAATGCTGTCCACATGATGTCACGCCGCCATGCTTGTTCTCGTGGTGGTGGCGGCGGCGGCTTGACTAAGGTCCGCTAAAGTAGTCTAAAGAAAAGATCCCTAACAGAGAAAACGGTGATTACTGTTGGAGCATCCATTCATCCATCCCTGCAGAGTGTGTTAGTTGTACGGTATATTGCATGACAGCACATGCCTTTTGGTGAGTTTGTACTACATGTGAGGAAGACAGTGTAGAGCACAAGTTTTTACATCATGGGTGCTTACTTTCACAATTTTTATAGTGTGTATTAACTACTACACTATATAATCATTTTATTTTCATGTTCTCGTTTGCTGTAATACCACGTGGCCCCGAGGAGGTGACACCACTTGGGAACGGTTGCTGATGACTACACCAATATTCAACTGGATAAAGCATGTTTGCTGTTCTTTTGAGTGAGACAGCACCTGTCTCTGGTGAGTTGCCACTTCTCGTGGTTTTCATATTTGAGGAAGATATATCACTTTATTTTGGAAACACTTATGGACATTGCATTGTTGATTGGACTTTTTAATTATTGAGTTCATTTTTTCTTTCATTTATTCTTTGTGAGTGCTGCAATTTTTTAATTTAACAAATAGAGAATGTAGTTATTACTGGAACAGGAACTCACTGACAGTAACAAAAGCATTGCCAGAATTTCTTATTACTCACTCTATCCAAAATATAATAGAATTTTTGGTTGGAATTGGGCTTTAGGTAAATCTGTCATGAGACACACAAGAGGGTATAATTACTAACTTTCTTCTGAAAAAGTTACTTGAGTGGCTGTTATGTTGAAGTACTGGCTGAAAGAAAATCTGTACTGAGAGAAATATTAAAGGGTAAGTTCACCTTTACAGAAAATCTGTAAGGTTAACTTACACTGGACCCCCTTCCTCATCCCACCAGTCCTGCTCACCTGGAGTCCTGCGATCAGCTGCTGTGAGACATCGGATCGATGCTTTACCGGTCCAGGGATTTGAAATCCCTGTGGCATAATCTCCTAAACGTACCTCTCTGCGTGTATGGATAGGAGGCATTCTAATTGGTTGTCACCATCACATGGATGTCGCTGACCAATCAGAACACACCTACCCTGTCCTGTCAGCGCTGGAGAAGAGGAGAGAAAGCCCCAGGGATTTGCAATCACCAGACCAGTAAAGCGCCGACTTGATGTCTCATAGCGGGTGATCGTGGGACTACAGGTCAGCGGGACCAGGGGGGATGAGGAAGGGGGTCCACCAATGTAAGTTCACCTTACAGATTTACTGTAAGGTGTGGGGCGGCACAGTGGTGTAGTGGTTAGCACTCTCACCTAGCAGTAAGAAGGGTCGCTGGTTCAAATCCCAACCACGACACTTCCTGCCTGGAGTTTGGATGTTCTCCCTGTGCCTGCGTGGGTTTCCTCTGGGTACTCCGGTTTCCTCCCACAATCCAAAGACATGCAGGTAGTTTAATTGGCTTCTGTCCACAAATTGGCCCTAGTATATGAATGGGGACCTTGGATTGTGGGCTCCTTGAGGGTAGGGACTGATGTGAGTGTGTAATGTACAGGGATGGGGACAATTGTAGACACTCGCTCAGGTTGAACTGGATGGACTGATGTCTTTATTCAACCTTACTAACTATGATACTATGAAACTATGAACTTACACTTTAAGGTGTCATTGCTGGCCATCTATTACCTGGCTGTGTCTGCCCTCAGTACTTTAGTCACTGACTCTGAACAAACCTGCAGAAAGTCAGAAACCTTGATCCACATAATTGAAAGCAAAGCAAGGAATCAATCACGTGAAAGCAAAAATGCAGTTTTATTTTACTTGCACATGATTGGGTATCCTTTGCAAGGTGAAACTTCACCTCATTCACTAGTCTCTGGAACAAATCGCTCTGCAAAGTGCAAGTTTCCTTACAAAGCAAACAGCATATACCTCTTGAGTAAATCAATCGCTATGTGGGCATGAACAAAAACACACTGAGTCTAGGATGGTAAGGCTCTCCCCTTCTCCAAGCTAACAGACTGGCTAGAGACTGTACTGTCCACTGTTAAACCTTTCCTGTGAAGTATGGAAATTCAGGGAAGCAGCATTGTAAGAACAGGAGCATTGAAAGTTGTATGCTGCAAGTGCTGGGGTAAGAAATGTAAGTCATAGTTTATGTGTATGTTATTGTGCTCAATGTGTTAAACTCAGGGCTCAAGTCCTGCGGGAACGCATGGGAACAGAGTTCCTGTACCTGTACTGTACTCAGTTCCCATTAGCAGCCGTGTCCTGCAAGACTTTGAAGTATGCGAGCTGTGTGGCAGGTGCTACACCAGCAGCTGCCGACACAGCTTGCAAAAGTAAGTGCCACACACCTGACCATTCAAGCATTGCCAGTAGGGGGCCCCATGACAGCTTCCGCTTCAATCTACCTGTCAATCACAGCTAGCTGACAGGTAGATCAGGTCCCTGCTGCTAAGAGATTGTATTTAGTCAGACCGCTCCTCCCTGCCGGCCCCTCCTGATTTTCTGTCTCCCCACCCCAGTCTCCTGCATACTTGCTCTGTGTGTCCCGCTGAATCCCCCCCCCCTTCTATCTTCAGTGCCATATGATGAGACAACCCAGAGGAGGAGCACAGCTATTCTGTTTACAGGACATGCAGGGAGAGAGGTGAGCTGAGGGAGGAACATCAGTTTGGGGTGGTAAGCTGAGCACAATACCTGGCAAAGTTTAATGCCAGGAGGGAAGTTTATGTGGAAATATGTGAAGGGTTGGAATAGCAGCGAGTGTGTGTTGGAGCCCTGCAGAGTTTGCCACCCCCCAAGCTAACATACATCTCCTAAGCAGGAACACATCACTATCTCCCCAATAATTCTGCCCAGATAATGTGCAGTTCATATATGACCTTTCCGTTTAACCCTGTGTTATCCAAACTCTGTTCAATGAAAAGTGTAAACTCACCACATAAACACTCTATATACAAAATAACATTCCCCAATAAAGATCAGAACATGCTGTTCACATTTGCATGGAAGCACAATTGTATGAATGCTGATTATTCAGATAATTACCGTATTTATGTTTATTGAGGATTGTTTTTTTTTTTATGTACTAACAGTTAAGCTTCATACACACAATACGAAAATTGGATGAAAAATACCACTTTTGAAGCGTTTGTGCATATGAGCGTATAATTTTTTTATTTTTTTGGTGGGCGAGTGGATCTTGGGTGGGAGTTCCCACACTTTTTTCCCCAGGACTTGACCCCTGAGTGTTATATATTGTAGATAAGGATAAGTTTGTATAAGTTGTGTGTTATTCTTTGAGTGTGTTTTGTAGTGTTATTTATATATATATATATATATAGATTGTAGTTTAGGATAAGTTTGGATTTCTTCTGGAGGCACTTTGAGTAGACATAACTGATGTACCCCACTCTGCGGGGGCGGGCCTTAGAGAACAGAGGCCGCATATGGGCAGCACAGAGGCTTAGGGGTTAGTCTTGCAGCACTGGGGTCCATGGTTCAAATCTTGACCAGGACACTCTGCATGGAGTTTGCATGTTCTCCCTGTGCTTGCGTGGGTTTCCTCCGGGTACTCCGGTTTCCTTCCACACAACAAAGACATGCTACCTTGCGTTGGTGGTGCAGTGGTGAGCATAGCTGCCTTTCAAGCAGCTGACCCGGGTTCGATCCCCGGCCAACGCCATCTCCAATACTTGGAGTCCTCAGAGAGAAAAGCGCTATACAAGGTCAATGCGGAGCATATGTTAGCGGTGGAATAAAGAATGAAGCAAATGTGTGGAATGTATGAGGCAGGAATTGTTCCCCCAGAATCTATAGAAGGTGAACCCAGCAACTGATAGAAGGTGCTTAGGCTGCGATCACACCTAGGCCTTCTGGATCACTGAATTACTGCGATTCCCGATTGTGATCCCGTTACTTTCAATGGCACCCCAATCACGGGACAATATTGTCACCTGACAAATCACACAAACAAAATCGCGGGGCGCCTGTTTACCAAAAGCAATCCTGTAATTTTGTTGCAATTTGTCAGGCAACAATCACGGCAAAATCACAGGCTCAATTGGGGTAATATTAAAAGTAAAGGGATATCAAGTGTGTGCCGCGTTTTGCAGCGATTCAGGAATCCAGAACACTTGGTGTGACCAGATCCTCACCGTGTCCATCATACTGTTGTGGAAAACGTTATTAAAGTATGTTGACAGATGCCCCCCAGTGTTGGTTTTGCTGTAATACACTCATGTGGAGGTATTCGCACATACAGACGTTGGTGGAAGACCATTGGATGCGGAAACCTTCCCTTGGACACGGCAGATCTGTTTGCTCTTCTCAGGTTGTTTATTTATGCCTCACCAAGGAACCGGACACTCCATGGCGACCGCATTTAAACTCCCAAGTGAGCAGATCGGTGTATTTGGGAACCATATTTTAACTATACAGAATTATGGCCCACTGGGCCATAGTTTGGTATGGTTCGCATCACTGGCAGCAGTGGGAATGTGCACACGGTTGTGTGCAAGGCCATTTGCTTGCCACATGGTTTTGCATACCACCATCTGCACAGGTCACTACTATATACAGTGGTGTGAAAAAGTGTTTGCCCCCTTCCTCATTTCCTGTTCCTTTGCATGTTTGTCACACTTAAGTGTTTCGGAACATCAAACCAATTTAAACAATAGTCAAGGACAACACAAGTAAACACAAAATGCAATTTGTAAATGAAGGTGTTTATTATTAAAGGTGAAAAAAAATCCAAACCATCATGGCCCTGTGTGAAAAAGTGATTGCCCCCCTTGTTAAAACATACTATAACTGTGGTTGTCCACACCTGAGTTCAATTTCTCTAGCCACACCCAGGCCTGATTATTGCCACACCTGTTCACAATCAAGGCATCACTTAAATAGGAGCTGCTTGACACAGTAAGGTCCACCAGAAGATCCTTAAAAGCTACACATCATGCCGAGACCCAAAGAAATTCAGGAACAATTGAGAAAGAAAGTAATTGAGATCTATCAGTCTGGAAAGGGTTATAAAGCCATTTCCAAAGCTTTGGGAATCCAGCGAACCACAGTGAGAGCCATTATCCACAAATGGCGAAGACATGGAACAGTGGTGAACCTTCCCAGGAGTGGCCGGCCGCCCAAAATTACCCCAAGAGCGCAGCGACGACTCATCCAAGAGGTCACAAAAGACCCCACAACAACGTCCAAGGAACTGCAGGCCTCACTTGCCTCAGTTAAGGTCAGCGTTCATGCCTCCACCATCAGGAAAAGACTGGGCAAAAATGGCCTGCATGGCAGAGTTCCAAGGAGAAAACCACTGCTGAGCAAAAAGAACATCAAAGCTCGTCTCAATTTCTCCACAACACATCTTGATGATCCCCAAGACTTTTGGACAACATTCTGTGGACCGATGAGACAAAAGTGGAACTCTTTGGAAGGTGTGTGTCCAAGTATATCTGGCGTAGAAGGAACACTGCATTTCAGAAAAAGAACATTATACCAACAGTAAAATATGGTGGTGGTAGTGTGATGGTCTGGGGCTGTTTTGCTGCTTCAGGACCTGGAAGACTTGCCGTGATAAAAGGAACTATGAATTCTGCTGTCTACCAAGAGATCCTGAAGGAGAATGTCCGACCATCTGTTCGTGTACTCAAGCTGAAACGAACTTGGGTTCTGCAACAGGACAATGATCCTAAACACACCAGCAAGTCCACCACCGAATGGCTGAAGAAAAACAAAATGAAGACTTTGGAGTGGCCTAGCCAAAGTCCTGACCTGAATCCTATTGAGATGTTGTGGTATGACCTTAAAAAGGCCGTTCATGCTCGAAAACCCTCTAATGTAACTGAATTAGGACAATTCTGCAAAGATGAGTGGGCCAAAATTCCTCCAGGACGCTGTAAAAGCCTCATTGCACGTTATCGCAAACGCTTGGTTGCAGTTGTTGCTGCTAAGGGTGGCCCAACCAGTTATTAGGTTTAGGGGCAATCACTTTTTCACACAGGGCCATGATGGTTTGGATTTTTTTTCACCTTTAATAATAAACACCTTCATTTACAAATTGCATTTTGTGTTTACTTGTGTTGTCCTTGACTATTGTTTAAATTGGTTTGATGTTCCGAAACACTTACGTGTGACAAACATGCAAAGGAACAGGAAATGAGGAAGGGGGCAAACACTTTTTCACACCACTGTATCTGTTTGAATGTCTGTGATTGGTTCTTTTGACGGAAAACAAATGTCTGATTGGCTGTCTGTGAAGACACAACTTTTCCCTGTATTAAAACATCCTGTATTGTTCTTTTATTCTGTGTCATGTCCTTATATGGTCATTCGCATCCTGTGCTGTTCATATGAGGTCACAACCTTTGTAGGAGGGGTTTAGCTGTTGTAGGCCAACCCTCCAGGACGTGGCTTCCAGTTGTTTATTGTATTGTCATGTCCTTATATGGTCATTCACATCCTGTGTTGCTCATGTGAGGTCACAAGCTTTTATGTATTACACCCATACCTCCCCAACATGAATATTACACCCATACCCCCCAACATGAATATTACACCCATACTCCCCCCATCAGGAATATTACACCCATACCCCCCATTACGAATATTACACCCATACCCCCCAACATGAATATTACATCCATACTCCCCCCATCAGGAATATTACACCCATACCCCCCAACATGAATATTACACCCATATCCCCCAACATGAATATTACACCCATACTCCCCCCATCAATAATATTACACCCATACTTCCCCCATCAGGAATATTACACCGATACTCCCCCATCAGGAATATTACACCCATACCCCCCAACATGAATATTACACCCATACTACCCCCATCAAGAATATTACACCCATACTCCCCCCCCATCAGGAATATTACACCCATACCCCCCATCAAGAATATAACACCCATACCCCCCCAACATGAATATTACAGCCATACCCCCAACATGAATTTTACACCCATACCCCCAACATGAATATTACACCCATACCCCCCAACATGAATATTACACCCATACGCCCCCACATCAGGAATATTACACCCATACCCCCAATCTGAATATTACACCCATACTCCCCCCATCAAGAATATTACACCCATACTCCCCCCATCAGGAATATTACACCCATACCCCCCATCAAGAATATAACACCCATACCCCCCCAACATGAATATTACAGCCATACCCCCAACATGAATTTTACACCCATACCCCCAACATGAATATTACACCCATACCCCCCAACATGAATATTACACCCATACGCCCCCACATCAGGAATATTACACCCATACCCCCAATCTGAATATTACACCCATACTCCCCCCATCAAGAATATTACACCCACACTCCCCCCATCAGGAATATTACACCGATACTCCCCCATCAGGAATATTACACCCATACCCCCAACATGAATATTACACCCATACCCACATCATGAATATTACACCCATACCCCCCAACATGAATATTACACCCATTCCCCCCCAACATGAATATTACACCCATACCCCCCAACATGAATATTACACCCATACCCCCCCCCCCAACATGAATATTACACCCATACCCCCCCCCCCCAACATGAATATTACACCCATACTCCCCCCAGCAGGAAAATTACACCCATACTCCCCCCAGCAGTAAAATTACACCCATACTCCCCCCAGCAGGAAAATTACACCCATACTCCCCCCAGCAGGAAAGTTACACCCATACTCCCCCCAACATGAAAACTACACCCATATTCCCCCCAGCATGAAAACCACACCCATATTCCCCCCAGCAGGAATATTACACCCATACCCCCCCCCGCCCCCCCCCCCCCCCCCCCCCCCCCCCCCATCAAGATTATTACACCTATACCCCCATAAAGAATATTACACTCATACCCCCCCCCCCCCCACCCCCCCCCCCCCCCCCCCCCCAACATGAATATTACACCCATACCCCCCCAACATGAATATTACACCCATACTCCCCCCCAGCAGGAAAATTACACCCATACTCCCCCCAGCAGGAAAATTACACCCATACTCCCCCCAGCAGGAAAATTACACCAATACTCCCCACAGCAGGAAAATTACACCCATACTCCCCCCAACATGAAAACTACACCCATATTCCCCCCAGCAGGAATATTACACCCATACCCCCCATCAGGTATATACAGGAGATATAGTATATATAGGACAGTGGATATATAGTATATACAGAGAGTACACACATTGCACCTCTATATCTGGGTATATAAAGGTGGATATAGTATAGAGATGCTATATATAGAAAAATCATTATGAACCTACCATAGGGGCCATGCGATCCCTTCCTGTCTATATCCTAGTCAGGTATGACTATGAACCTACCATAGGGGACATGTGATCCCTGCCTGTCTATATTCTGGTCGGAGATCACTATGAACCTACCAAAGGGGACATGCGATCCCTTCCTGTCTATGTCCTGGTCGGAGATCACTATGAACATATCGTAGGGGACATGTGATCCCTTCGTGTCTATGTCCTGGTCGGAGTTCACTATGAACCTACCATAGGGGACATGTGATCCCTTCCTGTCTATATCCTGGTCAGGGATCACTATGAATTTACCATAGGGGACATGCGATCCCTTCCTGGCTATGTCCTGGTCAGAGATAACTATGAACCTACCATAGGGGACATGTGATCCCTTCCTGTCTATATCCTGGTCGGAGATCACTATGAACGAACCTACCATAGGGGACATGTAATCCCTTCCTGTCTATGTCCTGGTCGGAGATCACTATGAAGCTACCATAGGGGACATGTGATCCCTTCCTGTCTATGTCCTGGTCGGAGATCACTATGATGCTACCATAGGGGACATGTGATCCCTTCCTGTCTATGTCCTGGTCGGAGATCACTATGAACATATCATAGGGGACATGTGATCCAGTGGCGGTGCGTGCATAGAGGGCGCAGGAGCACCGCCCCCCCCCTCTCCTGCACCGCTCTATCACCAATAGATAGATTCATGCATTGCATGAATCTATCTATTGTCCCCGCTGCGGCCCCCTATTCAGGTGTCCGGCCCCTTGTCGGGCGCCGGGCATCTGAATTACAGCGGGGGGGTGTTTCTGGAAGCGCCCTATTAGAGCTGTAAAGCTCTAATAGGGGACCTGATTAGAGCGGTGTGCTCTAATAGGCTTCCATAAGTGTAAACAGCGGGCGCACTGCTGTGCGTTCGCTGATTACACAGTATTGTGTTAGAGAAGCGAATACATCGCTTCCTAACACAGACCCGCCTCTCAGCCAATCAGGTTGCCGGGTCTGTTACCTGTCACCTGATTGGCTGAAGTCACAGGCGCTGTGATTGGACGCTAGGCATCCAATCATAGCAGAAGACAGGAGCGCGGGAGAAGATATCGGAAGATGAGATGAGGGGACACCGCGCGCTGCACACCGAGACAAGGTAAGTGCAGAGGGCAGGCAGGGGGCACAGTGGCAGCACTTGGGGCACAGTGGCAGCACTTGGGGCACAGTGGCAGCACTTGGGGCACAGTGGCAGCACTTGGGGCACAGTGGCAGCATTTGATGGGCACAGTGGCAGCGTTTGATGGGCACAGTGGCAGCGTTTGATGGGCACAGTGGCAGCGTTTGATGGCACAGTGAGGCTGTTTGTTTGCGCCCCCCCAAAAATTTTGAGCACCAGCCGCCACTGATGTGATCCCTTCCTGTCTATGTCCTGGTCAGAGATCACTATGAACCTACCATAGGGGACATGTGATCCCTTCCTGTCTATATCCTGGTCGGAGATCACTATGAACCTACCATAGGGGACATGTGATTCCTTCCTGTCTATATCCTGGTCAGGGATCATTATGAACCTACAATAGGGGACATGTGATCCCTTCCTGTCTATATCCTGGTCAGGGATCACTATGAACCTACCATAGGGGACATGTGATCCCTTCCTGTCTATGTCCTGGTCAGGGATCACTATGAACATACCATAGGGGCCATGTGATCCCTTCCTGTCTATATCCTGGTCGGAGATCACTATGAACATATCATAGGGGACATATGATCCCTTCCTGTCTATGTCCTGGCGGAGATCACTATGAACCTACCATAGGGGCCATGTGATCCCTTCCTGTCTATATCCTGGTCAGAGATCACTATGAACCTACCATAGGGGACATGTGATCCCTTCCTGGCTATGTCCTGGTCGGAGAACCACTGTTCCTCCCCCCCCCCCCCCCCCCCATATTATGGACACTTTCACCCCCTTCCTGCCCAGACCAATTTCCTGCTCTCAGCGCTGTCACACTTTTAATGACAATTACTCGGTCATGTTACACTGTACACATATATGGCATTTTTATCACACAAATAGATCTTTCTTTTGGTGGTAATTCATCCCCCTTCTTCTGTCAGCACTAGGATCATGTTGGCAGAGAAAGAAAAAGACACAGAGGGAGAAGAGAAACACCAGAATAATAGTCAGTACCAGTTTGCAAAGGTGGAGGTATAAATCACCTCTAATGCTGGGGGTAGGGTTGCCACCTTTTCTTCAAGCCAAACCCCAAGACAATAGTGGCACAGGGCACATTGACCTGGGACATCTCTGGGTGCCCCAAGGAGAGTAGTATTGCAGCACACGTAAAACATAAATAAATACAGCGCTTGCAACTGTGAAAAAAATTGCAAATGGTAAAATCAAATGTAAAGTCCAGAAAACAACCAATGAAAAAGTGTAATGCAAATAAGGTCCCAATATAATAAAGTAATATAATAAAGTGCTCTTGTGCTCCAATCTTCTTCTAAGTGCTGAAGTGCTCCAAATAAACTCACTCCGTGATGTGACACACACCCCTCTTGTATCTCTACTCACCAAAAGTAATGGACCCCCCCAGCCAGTGGCGAAATTATAGGGGTCGCCGAGATCGCCATGGCGACCGGGCCCCTTGCTGCAGGGGGCCCTTGAGAGCCCCCTGTAATCTTTGATAGGAGGGGAGGCTGAGAGGAGCTCCCCGATCGTCAGCCGAACTGTAATGGCACTTTGTGCAGGGAGCGCGTCCTCACATAGCTAAAGTGAAAACAGTGTGTGCTGTGCTCTTTGTCTCCCCCTACAGTGCAGTACCCGGCAGGAAGAAGGTACTGTAAATGTCTGACGTTTTTTTTATAAGACTATCTACTGTATGTGTGTTTATATGTGTGTGCATGCATGTGTGTGTGTGGGGGGGGGGTGCATGTGTGTGTGTGTATGCATGCATATGTGTGTGTGGAGGGGGGGTGCATGCATGTGTGTGGGGGATGCATGTGTGTGTGGGGGGGGTGCATGCATTTGTGTGTGTGTGTGTGGGGGGGTGCATGCATGTGTGTGTGTGGGGGGGGGGTCATGCATGTGTGTGTCGGGGGGTGCATGCATGTGTGTGGGGGGGTGCATGTGTGTGTGGGGGGTGCATGCATGTGTGTGGGGGGTGCATGCATGTGTGTGTGTGTGTGGGGGGGTATGCATGTGTGTGTGTGGGTGTGCATGCATATGTGTGTGTGTGTGTGGGGTGTGCATGCATGTGGGTGTGTGGGTGTGCATGCATATGTGTGTGGGGGGTGCATGCATGTGTGTGTGGGGGTGCATGCATGTGTGTGTGTGTGTGGGGGGGGGGGGGGTGCATGCATGTGTGTGTGGGGGGGGTGCATGCATGTAGGTGTGTGTGTGGTGGTGCATGCATGTGTGGGTGTGCATGCATATGTGTGTGGGTGTGCATGCATATGTGTGTGGGTGTGCATGCATATGTGTGTGTGGGTGTGCATGCATGTGTGTGGGTGTGCGAGTGGGCAGTGGGGATTCACAGTGGCAGCATTTAGCACACCAGCGGCATTTAATGGGCACACCGGCTGCATTTGATGGGCACACTGGCAGCATTTGATGGGCACACTGGCAGCATTTGATGGCACAGCGGCAGAGTTTGATGGGCACAGTGGCGACATTTGATGCTACAGTGGTGGCGTTTGATGGGCACAGTGGCAGCATGTAATGGGCACAGTGGCGACATTTGATGCTACAGTGGTGGCGTTTGATGGTACAGTGGCTGCAATTGATTGGCACAGTGGCGACATTTGATGGTACAGTGGTGGCGTCTGATGTTTTTATTTCTGAATTTTTCAGTTTGCTTGCGCCTCCCTAAAAATTTTGAGCACCAGCTGTTACTGGTTTATATATATATATATATATATATATATATATGTGTGTGTGTTTTTATATAAAAATTTTTTTTTTTTTTGATTTTTATATGCAGCCAACCACTTGTAATTGGGCCCTGGTGTTCCAACATCGGGCTCGGAGTAAAGAGCTTTGTGTTGTTGTTCTGACAGGTGTTACTGCTGGACACTGATTGGCACTATGATGGACACTGATTGGCACTGTGATGGGCTCTGATAGACTTTTAAGGGGCACTGCTGGCAGCTGAGGGGCCACCCCCCCATATGTACACATGTAGAGGGATTGCCACAATCATTAATGAGGGGTCACCCTTATTTCTTCACTTTGGGGTGCGGCAGAGTAATCGGCAATGCAGCAGTTCCCGGTCCCGACCTCTTCTATATCAATCCACCGCAACAATTTGAGGGATTACAATAAAAGAGGCCGGGTGTTTAATAATAAGAAACAGAAGCACTGCAGATTACTCCCCCGTACCCGAAAGTGAACAATCAGTCCCCTTTCTGACTCCATTAATTTTAGTGGGTCGGCATTACTGCCAGGCAACCAACATTTTTATATGAAGGCCAACATTAGTCATCCCTGTGTCCCTGTCATGTTGGAATTATTAATTGTCCCTTGCACTGGAATATTGAACTTTTCTCTTCATGATTTTATGTTGTATAAAATATATATATATATATAATGTAGGTGAAGGTGCTAAATCTGATTCTTCTTTTTGTATTGCAGGTGTACACGGTATTTACTGCAGACACAGCTCACAAGGCAGGACTGCCCCAGTGAGCGAGACAGAATATGAAAGCTACATTGAGACTCCACCAGCATGTGACGTTCACACGGAGTCTCCACCAGCATGTGACGTTCACACGGAGACACCACCAGCATGTGACGTTCACACGGAGACTCCACCAGCATGTGACGTTCACACGGAGACTCCACCAGCATGTGACGTTCACACGGAGACACCACCAGCATGTGACTGTCACACGGAGACTCCACCAGCATGTGAAGTTCACACGGAGTCTCCACCAGCATGTGACGTTCACACGGAGTCTCCACCAGCATGTGACGTTCACACGGAGTCACCACCAGCATGTGACGTTCACACGGAGACGCCACCAGCATGTGACGTTCACACGGAGACACCACCAGCATGTGACTGTCACACGGAGACTCCACCAGCATGTGACGTTCACACGGAGTCTCCACCAGCATGTGACGTTCACACGGAGTCTCCACCAGCATGTGACGTTCACACGGAGACACCACCAGCATGTGACGTTCACACGGAGACGCCACCAGCATGTGACGTTCACATGGAGACATCCCCTGAATGTCATATTCAGGTTGAGACTACAGCACAATGTGACGTTCATGTTGAGAACCCACCAAAATACCAGGGCAGCCATTTGAATATCTCCTCCCATGAAGATGAGGGCAAGATTAAAGAAAAGGATAGGCAGATCCTGGTGGTAGGGGATTCGGTTATTAGAGGGACAGAGAGGGCAATCTGTCAGAATGACCGCGATCGACGAACAGTATATTGTTTCCCGGTCGCACGAGTTCGGGACATTGTAGATAGGATGGACGGATTGTTGGATGGGGCTGGGGAGGACCCAGCTGTCATGTTACATATTGGAACCAACGACAACATTAGAAGAAAATGGAACGCCCTACAAAATGATTTCAGGGACTTAGGGGCTATATTGAAGAAAAGGACCTCCAAGGCAGCATTTTCAGAAATACTGCCTGTACCTCGAGCCACGCCAAGGAGGCAGCAGGAGCTTAGAGAACTTAACAAGTGGCTGAAGAACTGGTGCAGGAAGGAGGGGTTTGGCTTCATGGAGACTTGGACTGACTTTTCAATTGGTAACTTGCTCTACAACAAGGATGGACTGCACTTAAATGAGCAGGGTACAACTCGGCTGGGAAAGAAAATAACCAAAAAGTTAGAAAAAATGTAAAATCACCCACGTGTCATTCACATCGAGACCCCTCCAGCATGCAACGATTCTGTTGAGACTCGGGCAGAATGTAACTTTCCCACAAAGACACCGGCAGATTGTGGCATTACCACTGAGACTGAAGAGAGAATCTTCAATTAAAAGCCATCACCAAAATCCACTACGTCATCATTCTCTTGAAAGATTCTCATCAGCAGCTTCTGCTGACAAACTATCATTGTAGTTGGACAAACAAGACAATTGGCTTTTTCCTAGAAGAAGAATCAACAAAAAGTCTGAGGAACCCTCCTAGGGACCAGGTACGGCTCTACCAACACAGGACCCTACACTGGTGGCGGCTGCCACTCCAGTAACCGGAGGGTCTTCTCATCAGCCCTCTAAATGTAGATCTTAAGCTTTAAGGTTAATCAAAAATATCACATTCTAAAGGGAAAGGTATAACAAGGGGAAGGGTGAGTATGGAAGAGGGAAAAAAGGGGGGGGGGGGACGGTTGGAGGAAGAAGGGGGTGAGGGTTGGGGGGAACCCTCACACCCCTTCCTTACCCCTAACCTCCCCGCCCCCCTTTCTTCCCTCTCTCCCTCTTCCATACTTCCCCTCCCCCTTGTTATACCTTTCCCTTTAGAATGTGATATTTTTGATTAATCTTAAAGCTTAAGATCTACATTTACACTCTTGGCAACTTTTGGATGTATTGTCAAATCTTAATGCTTCTGCAGAAGCTGCAGACAGGTAGAGGGCTGATGTTTTTGAGGCTTGTGTGTTGGACCGGCTATGAGGGGAGGCTGGACGCCGGTATGTTTTTGAGGCGTGTGTTGGACCTGCTATGAGGGGAGGTTGGAGGACAGTATCTTTTTGAGGCATGTGTTGGACTGGCTATGAGGGGAGGTTGGATGCCGGTATGTTTTTGAGGCGTGTTGGACCGGCTATGATGGGTCTTGCAGTAAACATGGCTCTCCCATGGGGTACGGATTCATCCCCTCCATGTGAATAAGACCTAACTGTGAATGGAATAATTAGCCCCATTGTGTTGCTAATTTGGGGACCACTGTACCCCTCTTTATTGTTATTTGTGTGTGTTTTATTAGAGGAGTGTTATATATTGTAGATAAGGATAAGTTTGTATAAGTTGTGTGTTATTCTTTGAGTGTGTTTTGTAGTGTTATTGATATATATATATAGATTGTAGTTTAGGATAAGTTTGGATTTCTTCTGGAGGCACTTTGAGTAGACATAACTGATGTACCCCACTCAGCGGGGGCGGGCCTTAGAGAACAGAGGCCGCATATGGGCAGCACAGAGGCTAAGGGGTTAGTCTTGCAGCACTGGGGTCCATGGTTCAAATCTTGACCAGGACACTCTGCATGGAGTTTGCATGTTCTCCCTGTGCTTGCGTGGGTTTCCTCCGGGTACTCCGGTTTCCTCCCACACAACAAAAACATGCTACCTTGCGTTGGTGGTGCAGTGGTGAGCATAGCTGCCTTTCAAGCAGCTGACCCGGGTTCGATTCCCGGCCAACGCCATCTCCAATACTTGGAGTCCTCAGAGAGAAAAGCGCTATACAAGGTCAATGCAGAGCATATGTTAGCGGTGGAATAAAGAATGAAGCAAATGTGTGGAATGTATGAGGCAGGAATTGTTCCCCCAGAATCTATAGAAGGTGAACCCAGCAACTGATAGAAGATGCTTAGGCTGCGTTCACACCTAGGCCTTCTGGATCACTGAATTACTGCGATTCCCGATTGTAATCCCGTTACTTTCAATGGCACCCCAATCACGGGACAATATTGTCACCTGACAAATCAAACAAACAAAATCGCGGGGCGCCTGTTTACCAAAAGCAATCCTGTAATTTTGTTGCAATTTGTCAGGCAACAATCACGGCAAAATCACAGGCTCAATTGGGGTAATATTGAAAGTAAAGGGATATCAAGAGTGTGCCGCGTTTTGCAGCGATTCGGGAATCCAGAACACTTGGTGTGACCAGATCCTCACCGTGTCCATCATACTGTTGTGGAAAACATTATTAAAGTATGTTGACAGATGCCCCCCCAGTGTCGGTTTTGCTGTAATACACTCATGTGGAGGTATTCGCACATACAGACGTTGGTGGAAGACCATTGGATGCGGAAACCTTCCCTTGGACACGGCAGATCTGTTTGCTCTTCTCAGGTTGTTTATTTATCCCTCACCAAGGAACCGGACACTCCATGGCGACCGCATTTAAACTCCCAAGTGAGCAAATCAGTGTATTTGGGAACCATATTTTAACTATACAGATTTATGGCCCACAGTCAGCAGTGGGAATGTGCACACGGTTGTGTGCAAGGCCATGTGCTTGCCACATGGTTTTGCATACCATCGTCTGCACAGGTCACTACTATATATCTGTTTGAATGTATACATGTCTGTGATTGGTTCTTTTGAAGGAAAACAAATGTCTGATTGGCTGTCTGTGAAGACACCACTGAAGACACCACTTTTCCCTGTATTAAAACATCCTGTATTGTTCTTTTATTCTGTGTCATGTCCTTATATGGTCATTCGCATCCTGTGCTGTTCATATGAGGTCACAACCTTTGTAGGAGGGGTTTAGCTGTTGGAGGCCAACCTTCCAGGACGTTGCTTCCAGTTGATCATTGTATTGTCATGTCCTTATATGGTCATTCACATCCTGTGTTGCTCATGTGAGGTCACAAGCTTTGTAGGAGGGGTTTAGCTGTTGGAGGCAAACCCTCCAGGGTGTGGCTTCAAATTGATATGGAAATAAAGCAGTTTGCTCGGCTCAGGACACACAGACATGCTGGCCGTTGCTGAGAGGAAGACGTAAGAATACTTGTGATGGCTCTTTTAATGGGGCCTGGCTGGGAAGCAGCCAGGCTGAGATGGTGATGTATGAATGCTTGACTGGTCATGTGAGGAATGCATGGATGAGGGGGTCGGAAGGTAACGGTAACGGAAACGATCTAAAGGTAAGGCATTATATCTTTAAGACGGAAAGTGTTATTATATTAGAAACTGGAAATTTGGCTGTGCGCTCTACATACAGACAGATTTCCCTGACGATACGACAAGAACTTCCTGCTCAGATGCCCCCCAACATAAATATAACACCCATACCCCCCCAACATGACTATTACACCCATACCCCCCAACATGAATATTACACCCATACCCCCCAACATGAATATTACACCCATACCCCCCAACATGAATATTACACCCATACTCCCCCCACCAGGAATATTACACCCATACCCCCCAACATGAATATTACACCCATACCCCCCAACATGAATATTACACCCATACTCCCCCCATCATGAATATTACACCCATACTTCCCCAACAGGAATATTACACCCATACCCCCCAAGAACTTCCTGCTCAGATGCCCCCCAACATAAATATAACACCCATACCCCCAACATGAATATTACACCCATACCCCCCCCCCCCCCCAACATGAATATTACACCCATACCTCCCAACATGAATATTACACCCATACAGACAGATTTCCCTGACGATACGACAAGAACTTACTGCTCAGATGCCCCCCAACATAAATATAACACCCATACCCCCAACATGAATATTACACCCATACCCCCAACATGAATATAACACCCATACCCCCCCAACATGAATATTACACCCATACCCCCCCAACATGAATATTACACCCATACCCCCAACATGAATATTACACCCATCCCCCCCCAACATGAATATTACACCCATACCCTCCCCCATCAGGAATATTACACCCATACCCCCAACATGAATATTACACCCATACCCCCAATATGAATATTACACCCATACCCCCCCAACATGAATATTACACCCACCCCCCCAACATGAATATTACACCCATACCCCCCCATCAATAATATTACACCCATACCCCCCATCAGGAATATTACACAGATACTCCCCCATCAGGAATATTACACCCATACCCCCCAACATGAATATTACACCCATACTCCCCCCATCATGAATATTACACCCATACTCCCCACATCAGGAATATTACACCCATACCCCCCAACATGAATATTACACCCCCCCCCCCATCAGGAATATAACACCCATACCCCCCCAGCATGAATATTACAGCCATACCCCCAACATGAATATTACACCCATACCCCCAACATGAATATTAAACCCCCCCCCCCAACATGAATATTACACCCATTCCCCCCCAACATGAATATTACACCCATACCCCCCCAACATGTATATTACACCCATACCCCCCCCCCCATCAAGATTATTACACCTATACCCCCATAAAGAATATTACACCCATACCCCCCACATGAATATTACACCCATACCCCCCCAGCAGGAAAATTACACCCATTCTCCCCCCAGCAGGAAAATTACATCCATACTCCCCCCAGCATGAAAACTACACCCATATTCCTCCCAGCAGGAATATTACACCCATACCCCCCATCAGGTATATACAGGAGATATAGTATATATAGGACAGTGGATATATAGTATATACAGAGAGTACACACATTGCACCTCTATATCTGGGTATATACGATGGATATAATATATAGAGCTATATATAGGAAAATCATTATGAACCTACCATAGGGGCCATGCGATCCCTTCCTGTCTATATCCTAGTCAGGGATCACTATGAACCTACCATAGGGACATGTGATCCCTTCCTGTCTATATCCTGGTTGGAGATCACTATGAAACTACCAAAGGGGACATACGATCCCTTCCTTTCTATGTCCTGGTCGGAGATCACTATGAACCTACCATAGGGGACATGTGATCCCTTCCTGTCTATGTCCTGGTCGGAGATCACTATGAACATATCATAGGGGGCATGTGATCCCTTCCTGTCTATATCCTGGTCAGAGATCACTATGAACCTACGATAGGGGACATGTGATCCCTTCCTGTCTATATCCTGGTCAGAGATCACTATGAACCTACCATAGGGGACATGTGATCCCTTCCTGTCTATGTCCTGGTCGGAGATCACTATGAACCTACCATAGGGGACATGTGATCCCTTCCTGTCTATGTCCTGGTCAAGGATCACTATGAACCTACCATAGGGGACATTTAATCCCTTCCTGTCTATGTCCTGGTTGGAGATCACTATGAACCTACCATAGGGGACATGTGATCCCTTCCTGTCTATATCCTGGTCGGAGATCACTATGAACCTACCATAGGGGACATGTGATCCCTTCCTGTCTATATCCTGGTCAGAGATCACTATGAACCTACCATAGGGGACATGTGATCCCTTCCTGTCTATATCCTGGTCAGGGATCATTATGAACCTACCATAGGGGACATGTGATCCCTTCCTGTCTATATCCTGGTCAGGGATCACTATGAACATACCATAGGGGCCATGTGACCCCTTCCTGTCTATATCCTGGTCGGAGATCACTATGAACATATCATAGGGGACATGTGATCCCTTCCTGTCTATGTCCTGGTCGGAGATCACTATGAACCTACCATAGGGGACATGTGATCCCTTCCTGTCTATATCCTGGTCAGGGATCACTATGAACCTACCATAGGGGACATGTGATCCCTTCCTGCTATGTCCTGGTCAGAGATAACTATGAACCTACCATAGGGGACATGTGATCCCTTCCTGTCTATATCCTGGCAGAGATCACTATGAACCTACCATAGGGGCCATGTGATCCCTTCCTGTCTATATCCTGGTCGGAGATCACTATGAACCTACCATAGGGGACATGTGATCCCTTCCTGGCTATGTCCTGGTCGGAGAACCACTGTTCCTCCGCCCCCCCCATATTATGGACACTTTCACCCCCTTCCTGCCCAGACCAATTTCCTGCTTTCAGCCAGGGCTCAAGTCCTGCAGGAACGCATGGGAACGGAGTTCCTGTACTTTTTCCACAACAGGAACTTAGTTCCCGTTAGCAGCCGTGTCCCACAAGACTTTGAAGTATGCAAGCTGTGTGGCAGGTGCTACACCAGCAGCTGCCGACACAGCTCGCAATAGTAAGTGCCGCACACCTGACCATTCAGGCATTGACAGTAGGGGGCCCCATAACAGCTTCCGCTTCGATCTACCTGTCAATCACAGCTAGCTCCTCCCCGCCGGCCCCTCCTGATTTTCTGTCTCCTCATCCCCCCCCCCCCCCAGTCTCCTGCATACTTTCTCTGTGTGTCCCGCTGAATTCCCCCCTCCTCTATCTTCAGTGCCATATGATGAGAGAACCCAGAGGAGGAGCACAGCTTTTCTGCTCACAGGACATGCAGGGAGAGAGATGAGCTGAGGGAGGAACATCAGTTTGGGGTGGTAAGCTGAGCACAATACCTGGCAAAGTTTAATGCCAGGAGGGAAGTCTATGTGGAAATATTTGAAGGGTTGGAATAGCAGCGAGTGTGTGTTGGAGCCCTGCAGAGTTTGCAGCCCCCCGAGCTAACATATATCTCCTAAGCAGGAACACATCACTATCTCCCCAAGCATTCTGTCCAGATAATGTGCAGTTCATTTATGACCTTTCCGTTTAACCCTGTGTTATCCAAACTCTGTTCAATGAAAAGTGTAAACTCACCACATAAACCTTCTATACAAAATAACATTCCCCAATAAAGATCAGAACATGATGTTCACATTTGCATGGAAGCACAATTGAATGAATGCTGATTATTCAGAGAATTACCGTATTTATTGAGGATTGTTTTTTTTTTTTTTATGTACTAACAGTTAAGCTTCATACACACAATACAAAATTTGGATGAAAAATACCACTTTTGAAGCGTTCGTGCATATGAGCGTATCTTTTTTTTTTGGTGGGCGAGTGGATCTTGGGTGGGAGTTCCCACACTTTTTTCCCCAGGACTTGACCCCTGGTTAAACTTAAAAATGTTGAGGGTTTAATAATACTTTAAATATTTCTAGTCATTTCAATATATAAATCTTGTTTGGATAATATGTTTAGGGGATGTGCATGAATGGAATGGGGAATTACTTGAGGTACTTTTATTCACTAAGGTACACTAAATAAATGTTTTGATATTTATATATAGTACATACTTTAATTAAAGGATAACTAAGGTTCAGTTTTAAAAAAAAAAAACATGTCATACTTACCTCCTCTGTGCAGTTGGATATGCACAGAGTGGCCCCGAGCCTCCTCTTATGGGGTTCCCAATCGGCGCTCCTGGCTCCTCCGCTTCTTGAGTGCCCCGTCAGAGAAGCACTCTCCCTCGGGGCACCCGTGCGGGCGCGCTCCCATGTCATGCTGCTGCATCCATTGACACAGACAGCAGGACTCGGCTCCACCCCCAGCTAACGCATCATTGGATTTGATTGACAGCAGCGGGAGCCAATGGCTGCGCTGCTATTAATCTATCCAATCAGGACCCGAGACACTGGCTGGAGCAGGTGTGCTCGTCCTCAGCGCAGGAACGATCAGGCTCAGGTAAGCCAAAGAGGGGCTCTGGGGGGCTGGTGCATCACAAGAGGTTTTTCACATCAATGCATTGAGATGAAAATCTGCGAGGGTTTACAACCCCTTTAAGTAAAATAATACAGCTACAAATACCTTCAGGTACCTCTTTAATGAAAATTTAACCACAGCCTTTATCAAATATGTTTTTTACATTTTCTTTGACTTTCATACCCTAAAACCATGATATATTCTGCAGGTTGGAAACCATTATTCTTCAAAAACATACTTATCTTGGCTCTGTGTCATGTTTTTAATTGGCACAATGCTACTTGTGTCCAATGGGGAAGGATTTACACCTTAAACTAATCTTATATTCATCTCAACTCATTGTGCATATTCAGCTTTCTCTCTGTGAACCTGGACAAATTCCCCCAACAGCTGGTCTTATTTCCATGTGTATGAAGGAAGAACTAATTCAGACAATTTGTACTGCCTCATAGCAAGGAAACATATTCAAACATTTCAGCTAGAAAATCTGACTCTGAATGTTTGATTGCAAAGGGGAAGTACAGTCCATCTGAAAAAGTTATTTCCAACATTGTATTAAAGAGGTCTAGTGTATTATCTTTGAGTTACCTGTGCTAATGTTACCCACATTGTTGCAGTTAGACCAAACAATTCTGGCAACTTGTGGGTGTATGAAAATGCATGCTTATATTGGCCGAACATGCATGTTTATGCACATGCAGACACCACCCTTAGGGCACATATAGACAGTCTTTTAACATTGTGGCAGTAGGCTGCATAGTGCACAGTCTGATGCAAGCCTGACTTGGAAGTAAAAAGTTTCCTACAGTTTAACCACTTTCAGACCGGACCAATTTGCAGCCAAAGGACCAGGCCCCTTTTGCGATTCGGCACTGCGTCGCTTTAACTGACAATTGCGCGGTCGTGCGACCTGGCTCCCAAACAAAATTGACGTCCTTTTCTTCCCACAAATAGAGCTTTCTTTTGGTGGTATTTGATCGCCCCTGCGTTTTTATTTTTTGCGCTATAAACAAAATAGAGCGACAATTTTGAAAAAAATTGCATTATTTTTTACTTTTTGCTATAATAAATATCCCCAAAAAATATATAAAAAAACATTTTTTTTTCCTCAGTTTAGGCCGATACGTATTCTTCTACATATTTTTGGTAAAAAAAAATCGCAATAAGCGATTATTGATATGTTTGCGCAGAAGTTATAGCGTTTACAAGATAGGGGGATAGTTTTATAGCATTTTTATTAATAATTTTTTTTTGTTAGTAATGGCGGAGACCTGCGATTTTTTTTGTGACTGCGACATTATGGCGGACACATCGGACATTTTTGACACATTTTGGGACCATTGTCATTTTTACAGCAATTAATGCTATTTAAATGCATTGATTTCTGTATAAATTACACTGGCAGTGAAGGGGTTAACCACAAGGGGGCAGTGTAAGGGTTAAGTATGCCTAGGGGTGTGTTTCTTACTGTGGGGGGGGCGTGGCTGTCAGCAAGTGAATGCTGATCTCTGCTCCAATCACAGGGAGCAGAGATCGGCGTCACTAGTTGCTAGGCAGAACGGGGAGATGCTGTTTATCTCGGCATCTCCCCGTTCAGCCTTCCCGTGAGACGATCGCGGGGGTCCCCGCGGCGATCGAGTCCGCGGGGACCGCGATCGGACTCACGGGGGTCCCGACCAGCGCGGGAGCGCGCCGATCCCGGCGCGCTCCCGATGGCACGGACAGACAGAAAGGAGGGACTTATATATACGCCCTCCTGCCTGTACGTGCCATTCTGCCGACGTATATCGTCGTGCGCTGGTCGGCAAGTGGTTAAGTATGCCCTCTTCCCCCAGTTAAGCACCTTTACACCATTACAAGAAAATCTGTATACTTACCTTAATTTTGAGGTGTCTTTAACTGGGTTCAAAGACATCATGGGAAAAGGGTGAAGAGGATCCTCTTCCTCCTTTAGTAGTGGGTGGATTCTAAATGCCGCCAGAGAGTCCCTGTGCAATAATGACAATAGTCCCTCCAGCATTCTCCTGTAAGTCCAGGATTGGTCTGATACAATTGGGTGATATGGGTTACTGCACATGGGTTGGCTATTGTCTTTTGACATGACAAACTCAAGTCTTGTTATCTCTTTTTATTTTACGCTATTTATTTTATTATTACTCAAATTTTCGTTTTTTTTAATCTGGATTTTCCTTTCTGGATAATTTTTGATGTACAATTGTGAAAATCTATTAGAGTTTGAAAAAATTAAATAGCGCATCTTTTTGTACAAGTCCAAAAGTGTCTTAATACATTAGTACATTTGGTGCAATTAAAAAGTTATTAGTCAACCCTCCTGTTTGCCCTAGCATTGGATCTGCTGGCTATACTGTACATGTTCGCGCCTCCCCGTCCATCACCGGGTTTTTACAAAACCTATGGGAGGATGTCATTTCACTATATGCGGACAACACATTAATATACCTAGGGGATACCCACAAATCCCTGCAAAATATTATGGTACTAATTGGTAACTTTGGAGTGCTGTCAGGATTTACCATCAATTGGAATAAATCGGTCCTTATGCCACTGGACCCAATTTCTGCTCATACTCTCCTCATTTTGTTATCTAGCCATACAGGTTAATCCAGACCCTAAGCAATATATTGAATTGAACCTACTACCTTTACTGCACAAATTCCGTTCTAACATGGTCCAAACTCACACTATCAGTGGTTGGTAGGGTCAACCTCATTAAAATGGTGTGGGTCCCCCAATTGTTATACACATTCCATAACTCTCCTATCTGGATAACATGTCAATGGTTTTCTCAAATGAACTCCTAATTTAGGGCCTAATATGGCATAATAAGATGGCCAGAATAAACCCCCAATAGACCCTACAACTGGGAAAGGATCAGAGTGGCCTTGCTGTTCCACACTCCAGACATTATTATATTGTCTCTCAAATTCAGCATCTAGGGGCGTGAAGCACTATTCGTAACTTACTAGTACACTGGGGATCCTCTAGTCTTGCCCTGACCTTATGAAAAGCAGGTTTCTCCCATCTCTAGACTGCTCTACACTCAATAATTCTACCAAATACCCTATGGTTTTATGTTAGAGGTATTCTGAGTAGACATGGCTTCTGTCCCAACACACCCATATGGCGTTACTCCTACTATAAGGAATTATTCAGACTACAAGACTTCCAAGCTTGGGAAAGGAAGTGTATAATTTACATGTTGCAATTATATAGTGGTTCGATATTCAAATCCTTTGCAGATCTACAAATAGAGTTTGTTTTTCCCCAAAGCCAGTTCTATAACTTAGGCATGCTATACAGGCTCAGGCCCGCAATACTGCATTAACTCCTGTCGAACATCCATTAATGCATGGTGTTTTGTTACAGAAGGATAAAAAGGGGATGACTTCCAGAGGGTATTTTATTCTCCTTCAATCTATTCATGATGCATCTAGACTTCCATGTAGGAGGGAATGGGAAAAAGACCTAGGGTCTAGTGATGGGGTAGCATGGGATTTATGTCTAACCTGTACCCTGTCAGTTTCAGCTTCCAAAAAGCTTTCTCATCTCTATTTTATACATAGGGTGTGTAGGACACCAGTTCAACTACATACGTGGTGTAGCAGGAGCTCCTCACTATGTCTGAACTGCGAAAGAGATAATGGGGATTTGATAAACATGATATGGAGGTGCCCAATGCTCTTCCGGTACTGGTCGGGGGTTATTACTACGATTTTGCAAGTGTTTCAGTTTCAACTCTGAAATGACCCCATTGTCTGTTTGCTGGGTGCTCTTGAGGAAGAATCACTGACACCACAAGGCCATACGGTAGTACTGTGATTGCTTTATCTTGCTCGCAAATTAATAGCATGCTATTGGATATCACCCACTAGGGGACAATGGGTAGAACAAGTTTACAACATGCTAATACAAAAAAATCACATAACATAGAATTGTGCCTAATAAATTTTACAAAATGTGGCAGCCATGGTTGGATTCGCCAGCCCTCGCACCAAACCCATTGATCAAGGATAGGATTCTACAGGGCTGACTCGAGGGAATTGCTTTTAAAATGTTGAGCACTTTGGGTAAGAATGTTCATTTTGGGAATGGACAAGTACTTTAGGCCACACAGTTCAGGAACTGATTTATAGTATATTGTTTTTCTGTTTTTTGGATGTTTTCTATCCACAAAAGTATTATTATGTTTTAGCTGTGGTATAGCTGAATTTCAATAACTAATATGAGGAGTATATATACATATCTTCAGCTCTTAACTTTTTACACACAGCAATGTGACAGATTGAATTTCTTATGATGCTGTATGTTTAATGTGGATGTTTGTTTTCTTTCCAATAAAAACTTTACTTTAAAAAAAAAAAGTTAATAGTTTGTGTTAAGCTATTGTTCTTAAATCAGCTTTAGACCTCTGGGACACGTTCCTAGATTCAAGCATCATAAAAAAAGCACTAATTATTAATTATTAATGCCCACCCAAGTCAGTAAAATCGTTGGTTCTTCTTTCATGTTGTTGATTTACTTGCCCATTGATGGTTGGAGCAAATGACACCCCTGACAGCAATCTATAGGGGAGGATTTCTATCTTTACTTAAAATGGATTGTCAGTGACTTCAAACAAAAAGTCCTTTAATGTGAATTTTACTACATTTGATTTACTTCCAGAGCAGCCATACAGAATACTTATATTTTTATTTTTATATATGTTAGCATAGTGCAAAAAAAAAAGCCTGATCAGACACAATTTTTACTAAGTAACATATGGAGTTTCGAATTATTGACCTTCTAAAATTGCAAGTTGCCAGTCTTTATGTGGTTTCATGGATTCCTGAGTCAATACCCCAGAACGAGAATGCAGCCATTGAGCGCAAAGTGAAATCTGAACTGATCTGCATACTTGTTTTGAGACTCAGAAAATACTGAAGCTGCTGTATAAGCATGACAGTCAGTCAGCTTTTTCAGAGAAAGGTCACCTTTGACAGTGAGCACATATTTCCTCTGTGCAGGTTCCCTTTAAAGGGTCAGTATGCATAGTTCACAATAAAATGGCACCCCTCCACGCACTGTTAATGCACACCATCGACCACAACTCGATGTCCGTTAGAATGGCTTCAGCCTGATCTCCACTTATAGGAGTGTTGGAAGTGTAACATGTACTATGCACTCCAAACTGTAGATGGCACCATAGTGATATACTAGCGTTTGTCTAAATGTGAATGGCAAAAGACCAAGCGCTGCTCTTGCCATAAATTGCAATGTGTTCAAAGATATATAAATAAAATTTAAATCTAAACAAATTCATAAATTCTATATACAGCAAAAGTGAGCTGCGCTGATTTAAGTGCTTATGAAAACAATCTTAAAAAATAAAGTTCAGTGTGCAAATCAAAGTGCTCATGCAGGAGTCTTACGGTGAAAGTTATACTCCTCCATGCTCCCCGTCTGCACTCTCCACTCACCGACTCTAATGCCCAGTACACACGAGTGGAAATTCCGCCAGCAAAAGTCTGATGAGAGCTTTTGGTCCGAAAATGCGACCGTGTGTATGCTCCATCAGACTTTTGCTGGCGGAATTCTAGCCAGCAAACGATTGAGAGCATGTTCTGGAAATTCCGATCGCCTGTACCAATTCCAAAGCGCAAAATTCCTACGCATGCTCGGAAACAATTTGACACATGTTCCGAAGCATTGAACTTTATTTTCTCGGCTCGTCGTAGTGTTGTACGTCACCGCGTTATTGACGGTCGATAGTTCAGCGAACTTTTGTGTGACCTGTGTATGCAAGCCAAGCTTGAGCGGAATTCCGTTGGAAAAACCATCCAAGATTTTTCCAACGGAAATTCCGCTTGTGTGTACGCAGCATTAGAGTCATGTAGGCATATCAATAACAGTATTCTGGTGTGAAGGGGTCCTGCATGGCTCCGAAACGTTGCACTGTTGTGATGTGATCTCTCTGCAATATGTTTAGGGCACACCGGAAACTGGGCCAAATTTATCTGTCTGAATGGGCCTCTCACTATGTACCGTTAAGACCACTCCGATCGGCTAACTTACTTCTCACAGAACCAACAATCAGCAGACTAAAATTTACTGGTAACAGACGCCTGGTTACAATAGGCAATGAGCTATGGAACTCCCTTCCAGCGTCTCTAAGGTCCTTACCCTTCCTCCTGAGTTTCAGGAAGGGTTTTAAAACCTTCCTCTTTATCCAGGCTTACGGATAATCTGATGAAGAATAGGAATTGTGCAAAAAACATGGATTTTGCATGCTCTTTTTCCTCCCCCATCTGGAGGGTTTAGTCCCACCCCCCCTCCCACCCCCAGGTTTCTTTCTGTTTTACTTTACCTCTTTCATATTGGGCACCCTAGGCTCTGTTCTTTTAACATTCTAGTTGAAATCTCAACTTTTAGATTTATGGTTTTTAGGGTCTCGGTGCGCCTAGACGCGCTCCTAATGGAGCGCATTCGGCGCATTACAAATCCAATATCAAATCAAATCAAATCAAAATCAATAAAAGTTTTGGACTGCAATTGAAGACCCATGGTGTGCTGGCGAATGTGTACAGCACAGTGGTGTGATAAATAACATCTTATTTCTCTTGTCTCCTCCAATAGTATGGTCAGTTGCAATGCAGTGTATCATGAAAAATCATAAACATAAGCATATACTTAAAGTGGATGTAAACCCCAATTTTATTTTTTATTTTTTTGATGTCATAATGTAGAGAATAAGATTTTGGATTTACATCCACTTTAAGGGTTGGCTCACCGCCTAGGCATGTACTCCAAGTATGTCACTGTCTGTCCCCGCTTGACTTTTCGCCCCTCCCACTGTGAGTATGCTTATGTTTTAAGCTGCGAATGTGAGTGTAACCGTTTTTATAACCAAATTTTAATAAAGTCAAAACATTATTATGCCACGGAGATCTCTATGATTTTTCATGATACTCTACATACATGGCGAAAAATAATCTGACAGGGGTCCTTCCATTATGCTATCCAAAATTAAAAAAAAGTTTTGCCTATAGTTCTACTTTAGGCTTTGATTAAAAATAAAGACTTTGCAGAGCTGCACCAGATTTTTCACCCTCCCGTTTTAGTAAATCGACCCCAAAAGCTTCCCAGCAAATCGGAAAAGGATTACTGCAAAAGGTAATGGTCAAAGGTTCTTGCATTGCATCACACCATCTGGGTACAAGCAAAGTATTCTTGTAAAAAAATGTACTGTATGTCCCAGACCTAGAAGGAAGCCTTCTATTAGTAAAAAACCTTACTAACAATAGTTACACAGTTCAATTCCAAGGTGATGAATGCACAATTTGAAATAACAAGCAAATCCTTGGAAAAGGAACATTGGATCAGCACCTTTACAGACTTATCACACAGACGAGCAAGCCAAGACTGCCACTTAGAATCCCCATAATAAATGCATTCACCTATGGCACAGACAATTGGGGCACTGAAACTCAGAAGCCATAAAGGAAATTTTAAAGAGAGGTTTATCAGAAGATATGACAATCCTGCTTTGCAAAATGCTCATGAAATGCAAGTGTTGTATGGAAGCAAAAGCCACATGTACTTCACTTCCACAGACCACTTGAAGAAAAAACACCTGCCTCATGGTGTCATGCACAATGACGTGTACATACCACTGAAAATTCTCACATCCGGCAGGAACAGATATATACTGACTTTCATTGACAAATACATACAAGAAAAAAAACATGGGATTTTAAAGGTGCCAACAAATTAAGCCATATAGCCTTAAAACCACAAATGTATTCAAAATTCAACAATAAATGGATTAACCACTGAAGCCACGGACCATTTTGCTGGCCAAAGACCAGAGCACTTTTTTGCAATTTGGCACTGCGTCGATTTAACTGAAAATTGCGCGGTCGTGCGACGTGGCTCCCAAACAAAATTGACGTCCTTTTTTTCCCACAAATAGAGCTTTCTTTTGGTGGTATTTGATCACCCCTGTGGTTTTTATTTTTTGCACTATAAACAAAAAAAAAGTGTGTCAATTTTTAAAAAAACACATTATTTTTTGCTACAATAAATTTCCTCAGTTTAGGCTGATACGTATTCTTCTACATATTCTTGGTAAAAAAAAAAAGCGCAATGAGCGTTTATTGATTGGTTTGCGCAAAAGTTATAGTGTTTACAAAATAGGGGATAGTTTTATGGCATTTTTACTAATAATTTTTTTTTACTAGTAATGGTGGCAATCTGCGATTTTTATCATGACTGCGACATTATGGCGGACACATCAGACAAGTTTGACACATTTTTGGGACCATTGTCATTTATACAGCAATCAGTGCTATACAAATGCACTTATTCCTGTGTAAATGACACTGGTAGTGAAGGGGTTAACCACTAGGTGGCAATGTAGGGGTTAAGTGAGCCCTGGGGAGTGTTTCTAATTGTGGGGGGCGTGGCTGTGGATGACACATCACTGATCTCTGCTCCGATCACAGGGAGCAGAGATCAGTGACACTGTCACTAGGCAGAATGGGGAGATGCTTGTTTACATTATCATCTCCCTGTTCTTCCTTCCCGTGAGACGATCGCAGGTAACCCCGCGGCGATCAAGTCCACGGGACCCGCGACCGGACTAACGGAGGTCCTGACCGGCGGTGCGAACGCGATGGCATAGCGGCAAATTTAAAGGAATGTACGCCCATTTGTCTGTCCGTGCCATTCTGCCGGCGTACATCTGTGTGCACCGGTCGGAAAGTGGTTAAAAAGGGTTTTTACAAATTCTTTTACATGGTAATATGCCGGAATGAGATATCCATATGCTGTGTTCATGCAGTAACTTGATATCTACATATTTCACCAGTACATGGGCTTCATCAGGAGATATTTTGAGTGTGCTACATATCGATCCACTATGCATTAATGGATCAAAATTATTCAGAGTACATCCAACCCTTGCCCCAGGAAGTATTAGTGGACCACAGGAGAGATACAAGGGTCACAGACGACTCTGTACACAAACATTTATAGGAGAGGGTGTACAAGACACAACCATGTGTTGAGATACTGGATAAAACACTAAGGAGCCCACCAACCCACTCAAAAAGTAGATGGGAATCAAAAGCCACAGTAAAAAGAAGTTGTCAGGAATAGCTAGGTGTCCTTTAGCGACCATGTGCATCAGCCATCATAACATACTTGAACCAACATCCTGGGAAGACATAGAAAAAATACCAAAAGACAGAAAATGGAGAAAGAATACATAAAATTGCTTCAGAAAAACAAAATCAGGACACAGTACTCCCCCTAACCGCAAAACTTTTATGAAGCAATTGTATTTTTAAGGTGAAGATCAATGCTGAAGGAAATATCCACAAATATAAGACCAGATTCGTTTCCAAAGGGATACTCCCAGAAATTTGGAAAAGATTACAACGAAACATTCTCTCTTGTCGTAAAATACTCCACCATCAGAACACTTCTTAACATTGCAGCCAGGAAGAGCATGCGAGGGAAGCACCTAGACATCAAAACCATTTCCCTATACAGAGACATTAAGGTAAATCTCTACATGGAGCAACTAGAAGGGTTTCAGCAAGGACACAACCTTGTGTGTCAACTTCGAAACAGCATCTACAGGCTTAAGCAATCTGCAAGGACGTGGCATGAGAAAGAAAACAAAGTACTCACGAGAGATGGATTCTGAAGAAACAAAGCAGATCCCTGTCTATATTCCAGAAATCAAGAAGACAGATGGGTATACATCTTAATTTATGTTGATGACTGTTTTGAACAAGAAGGGAATTACAATCAGATAGTTTGCAAGCTGAAACAGTACTTTGGAATTAAAAAGTTAGAGATCATCATTTGCTATATTGGGATCCAAATAGAGGGGGAAGAAGATGAAAGTTATCTTCTCAATCAAAGTCAGAAAATTGCTGACATCTTGGAACAGTTCTACATGCAAGATGCAAAAGAAGTAAAAACATCCATGGGACCAGGCTACCAAAAGAGTAATAAAGGAGAAAACTTTCTACCCAATAAAGACATGTGCCGCAGAACCATGTGAAATCTGCTATACATTGCCACTGTAACAAGACCAGACATAGCTGCTGCAGTGGGCATACTGTCTAGAAAAGTTTTCAGCACCCTGCCAGAGTGACTTGGGCGAAGGACTGCACAGACCATAAATCTACAAGTGATTACATATTCCAATAGGGGGAAGGAACTATAAGTTGGTCTAGTCACGAGCAAGTAAATGTTTCATCTTCAACTAAAGCAGAGTATATTGCAGCAGCACATGCATGTCAAGAAGCAATATATATTTGATAGCTTTTAATAGACATTTCCCTAATTGGGTGAAATGCATCATAGGAGGTTCTCCTATGGGTGGAGATCAGGCTGAAGCCATTCTAACAAACAGTAGTTGTGACCAATGGTGTTTCAGAGGGGTGCCATTTTGTTGTACCAACTGAAAAAATTACAAAGAGCATTAATGCCCAAAGGATACCCAAGCACAAGAAAAATGGGGGGCACTAGTGCAACTGACAAAAATGAGAATTGACATAAAATGATAAATAACATAGAAAGAAAGTGTATTAAGAGTCTATTCTAGCTCCCTCCCTGCTCCATACCCTGCCCACCCCCCTACATTTACCCTTAACTCTGCTTCAACCCCCCCCCCCCCCTCCAAATTGGTGTGCCTCCCTGCTTTGGTCTGCAAAGTGGATCACCCTTATTTGATTTCTTCATTTACCTGTTCGTTATTGTAGTATGAACTCCTGTTGCCAATATCATCTGTTCCTACTTTTATTATAGACTTTTAGAGACCTTTCACACTGGGGAGCTTATCAGGCATTTTAGCGCTAAAAATAGCACCTGTAAAGCGCCTGAAAAGCATCTCTCAAGCCACCCCAGTGTAAAAGCCCGAGTGCTTTCACAGTGTGGATGTGCATTTGCAGGATGGGAAAAAAAAAGTTATGCAAGCAGCATCTTTGGGGCAACACGGGCCTTAGTAACCCTTTCTTCGGCCACTAGCGGGTGTTAAAAGCGCTCCACTAGCATCCGAAAAGCACCGCTATAAGAGCAGTAAAGTGCCGCTAAAACTAGCAGTGCTTTACCGATAATGCCCGCACTGCCCTAGTGTGAAAGGGGTCTTATATGCTACTTATGCGTACCTTAATAAAATTTGCAATTACAAAAAAATTTAAAAAACACAGTGGCATGAAGTTCACATTATGGTAATTTATGCTTTTAAAGCATGATCTGGGGAGGCTCTCACCAGAAAACCATGTATAAACAAAAAAAAAAAAAAAAAGGAGAGAAAAGCACGTGTAGTGTAGTATTTATTAAAACATTTTAAAATAAAAAATAATTGTGCACTTACATGTACAAGGTATTGAAAAGCATATCAATAAATTTCCAGCAGGTGGTGACCTTCCAGGTGGTCAGTGGTGAGCAAGCTCCCCAAGAGCCAACAAAGGCAGCAGACTGGGCATGGGTATGCATTTCACGGCATGACCCCATTTTCAGGACAAAGGGGCTACGCCCCAAAATGCATAACAATGGCCATTTATGTCACAGTATGACATCATCACTGATGCAACACAGTCCACAGTGGTTCTCATCCATGTGGTATACACATACAGTCTGCTGCTTCTGTTGGCTCTTCCTGGTGTTTCCCTGGTTAACTTCCTGGTTTCCGAGCACCTTATATCACATCCACCCGGAGGTAGAAGGTTGCCACCTGCTGCAGACTTATTGATATGCTTTGCAATACCTCTACCTTGTACAAGTAAGTGCATAATTATTGTTTTTTATTTAAAAATAAATACTTAATAAATACCGTAATTAATAAACACTACACTTAGGTAGCGCCACTTTTCTCTCCTTATTTTCCCCCGTTTATATGCCATTTTGTTGTAGACCTGGGAATAAGATTGATTGTTTTATTGTGCATTAAAAAAAGAAAACAAAATTAGACATGCTATCTGCCAATAGAACTTAACCAAAAAGTGCATTCTACGCATCAAAAAATCTACCAAATCAAATCATTATTTAACCAAAAAAATTATGTTAAAGCAATAACTCCAAGACCAATATTAAATAACACGTTATCTCCTCCAATTCCACAACATGTCTGGTTGACGAATTGCCGTTCAGAAACGAACTGAAAAGCACAAAATGAAAATCGCGAAAAGAAAAGCGTGAATCAACACATTTACCAAGGATTAAAGTCAAGGGGTAACTAATGCGCTCAACCCGGATAAGTACAATATGTGGGAAGCAGCCAATATATAAGTGATCTCACACTATGATAAGGATATGTTAACATACCACATAACATACCACATACCCCCCATGTTAACATAACACATTTACCAAACTTCTGCTAACATGAAATTAGCAGAAGGAGCCCAAAGGGTAGCGCTAAAGAGCTAAAAAAACATGTAGTACATAACTACATTCGTGATTGTTGGTCAACAATTGTGTGCCGTGTGTATGCAAGACAAGTTTGGGCCAACGCCCTTCGGTCAAAAGTCCACGGTTTTGTTGACCAACAATCCGATCATGTTTACGAGGCTTAAGATTGTAAGCTTTAATGAGCAGTGCCCTCTGATTCCTCTTGTACCAAATTGTAATGTAACTGTAATGTCTACCTTCATTTTGTTAAGTGCTGCGCAAACTGTTGGAGCTATATAAATCCTGTATAATAATAATAATAGGTATACAATAGAAAGCCAAGGCATTTCCTTCCAGGGGTATGCCTCTCCAGCCTCGCCATACTTTTTTTCACTCTCCTATTCTACACAAAAGCCTCTCACTATGAAAAGAGAAGAGATAACTTGATAGATTTGTTACATATTCAATAAATCGCCCATAGGAACAGTTAGGGATGTTAACTTCTTTATTTTCTAATGTGTCTACCTAACATGGAAATACGTTTTGTAACTATTTGTTCAAACCTGTATGTTCCATAATTGTTGCCACAATTATCTGGCAAAGCACACAGTACATCATTAATTATATCTGTAAATAATAATGAATTATTATCCCTGTATTTTATAAATGACAAATACCCTCTCTACAAGGCTGAATTTGTTAGGGGAATATAAACAAGCTGTATGAGGTTTCACTAATGCCCTTCTTTAGCAGAGGTTACAAAGCATTGACTTCCAAACTGCCCTATTTTCTGCCACTTTGCTGAAACGTCAACACCAGCAGGTCAGTGCGCTTTATAGAACCAGGGCCGGATTAACATAGGGGCTGATGGAGCTGAAGCTCCAGGCCCCTGCCTTAAAATCGGCCCACACAGCCAGCAGTACAAGCCCGATTTCTCCTGTCCATAAACGTCTATGGGACAGGAGAAGCTGTGTGTAAATGCAGGGGTGTCTGGCTGTACCTGTGTTGGCTCACTGTGGTTATTAGTATCACAGTACACAGTTCCCCCCCTACACAAATGGCTCTGCCTTCCCCCTCCCCTCTCTCTCCTCTCTCTCTGTGAAGTCCGTGCAGTGAAGGAGCCGTGTGGGCGGGGAAGTTGTGAACAGAGCACAGGAACAGAGCACATGGAAGGTGAACTGACCACATATGTGAGTGATGAGCTTCTGACCATCCAAGTGTCAGCTCAGTGACTCTTATCTCCCTTCTCTCACCCTTTACTTTTTCCTTCAGCAATGGCTGTTTTAACTGCAGCCAATATGTTTAGACTTGGCTCCTTGTGCTTTTAGGTGGGTTCACACTGGTTTGCAAAGTTTTGGCCCATTGCTGGTGTATACGCAGGTTTCCTGTGTTATACCCGCAGTCCTATTGATTTATATCAGGTTGCATGTTTTTTTCTGAAAGCACACCAAAATTTCTGCATGCTGCATCTTTGGCGCACTGTCAAAAAATGCGGCAAAAACCTGCAACCTGATATAAATCAATAGAACTGCAGCCAAAACTGCAGATACACAAGCAGTGCAGCCAAAACTGCAGCACACCAATGTCAGCCCAAAGGCTTGTACACGCCCCCCTCTGTAGAACTTGGTCTGATCAATACTGCTGGCATTCATTTTACACACAGCCATACTATCCCAGCTCAGGAGGGGTGGGGGCCCCAGGGATTTGTTTGACTATGTAGGCCCTGTCCCTTCTACCCATCCAGGAAAAGTCCTGGAGGGAGTGGCAAGTGGCACGCTGTATCTGGTGACAGGCTGTAGGTGGCAAGTGGCACACTGTATCTGGTGACTGGCTGTCGTGGCAAGTGGCACACTGTATCTGGTGACAGGCTGTCGTGGCAAGTGGCACACTGTATCTGGTGACAGGCTGTCAGTGGCAAGTGGCACGCTGTATCTGGTGACAGGCTGTCAGCAAGTGGCACACTGTATCTGGTGACAGGCTGTCAGCAAGTGGCACACTGTATCTGGTGACAGGCTGTCGGTGGCAAGTGGCACATTGTATCTGGTGACAGGCTGTCAGTGGCAAGTGGCACACTGTATCTGATGGAAGGATGTCGGTGGCAAGTGGCACGCTGTATCTGGTGACAGGCTGTCATTGGCAAGTGGCACGCTGTATCTGGTGACAGGCTGTCGGTGGCAGGTGGCACACTGTATCTGGTGACAGGCTGCTGGTGGCAAGTGACACACTATATCTGGTGGAAGTATGTCGGTGGCAAGTGGCACGCTGTATCTGGTGGCAGGCTATCGGTGGCAAGTGGCACACTGTATCTGGTGATAGGCTGTCGTGGCAAGTGGCACGCTGTATCTGGTGGCAGGCTTCTGGTGGCAAGTGGCACGCTGTATCTGGTGTAGGGCTGCAACTAACGATTATTTTCATAATCGATTAGTTGGCCGATTATTGTTTCGATTAATTGGATAATAACCTTAAAAAAAATGTGTGGTGTATAATTTAGTTAATATGTAAAGTTTAAAAAAAAGGCAATTTATTCTTAAATATCTCTATGCAGTAGTAACTATAAACAACCAACTATATGGTTAGGGAGCAAAATATCAAATCCACTCTGAGAATAACAGACAGAAGAGATATAATGTATACACTATTAGAGGAGATATACCGTATACACTATTAGAAGTGACATACTGTTTTTTGGCCAATTTGTTGTTGGGCAGAATAAAAAAAAACAAAAATTGCTGCAAAAACGCATTACATGCAGCTTCTCCATTGAAGTATATTGAACCAAAAAAAGTTTTGCGTTAAAAAAAAATTCCCGGACCCTTTCCAAATACGCAGCAGCTGAAAAAAGCATAGATGTGACCGTGTCCCATAGGAAACCATGTAATGAACTGTAGTACGTTACTGCAAAAAGCACCAAAAAACACATAGATGTGAACCAGGTCTAAGACGTTTAATAACATAATGGGGTTAAAAAATAACTAAAATGAGCCCTTTATAGTACAAAAAAAAGCATATAATCACTACTGTAAGGGTTTAATTTTTTTTTACAGTAGAACTGTAAAGTAATATTTACAGTAGTGATTATTTGCTCTTTTTGTACTATAAATGTCTAATTTTTTTTTTACCCCCATTATATTACTGGCCGATTAATCGATTATGAAAATAGTAATCGATTAATTTCATAATCGATTAGTTGTCGATTAATCGATTAGTTGTTTCAGCCCTAATCTGGTGGCAGGCTATAGGTGGCAAGTGGCACACTGTATCTGGTGACAGGTTGTCGGTGGCAAGTGGCACACTGTATCTGGTGACAGGCTGTCAGTGGCAAGTGGCACACTGTATCTGGTGGAAGTATATCGGTGGCAAGTGGCACGCTGTATCTGGTGGCAGGTTATCGGTGGCAAGTGGCACACTGTATCTGGTGATAGGCTGTCGTGGCAAGTGACACACTGTATCTGGTGGCAGGCTTCTGGTGGCAAGTGGCACGCTGTATCTGGTGGCAGGCTATCGGTGGCAAGTGGCACACTGTATCTGGTGATAGGCTGCCGTGGCAAGTGGCACGCTGTATCTGGTGGCAGGCTTCTGGTGGCAAGTGGCACGCTGTATCTGGTGGCAGGCTGTCGGTGGCAAGTGGCACACTGTATCTGGTGACAGGCTGTCGGTGGCAAGTGGCATGCTATATCTGGTGACAGGCTGTCGGTGGCAAGTGGCACATTGTATCTGGTGACAGGCTGTCAGTGGCAAGTGACACACTATATCTGGTGGAAGTATATCGGTGGCAAGTGGCACGCTGTATCTGGTGGCAGGTTATCGGTGGCAAGTGGCACACTGTATCTGGTGATAGGCTGTCGTGGCAAGTGGCACGCTGTATCTGGTGGCAGGCTTCTGGTGGCAAGTGGCACGCTGTATCTGGTGGCAGGTTATCGGTGGCAAGTGGCACACTGTATCTGGTGATAGGCTGCCGTGGCAAGTGGCACGCTGTATCTGGTGGCAGGCTTCTGGTGGCAAGTGGCACGCTGTATCTGGTGGCAGGCTAGAGGTGGCAAGTGGCACACTGTATCTGGTGGCAGGTTGTTGGTGGCAAGTGGCACACTGTATCTGGTGACAGGCTGTCGGTGGCAAGTGGCACACTGTATCTGGTGACAGGCTGTCAGCAAGTGGCATGCTGTATCTGGTGACAGGCTGTCGGTGGCAAGTGGCACACTGTATCTGGTGACAGGCTGTCGGAGGGCAAGTGGCACACTGTATCTGGTGACAGGCTGTCGGAGGGCAAGTGGCACACTGTATCTGGTGACAGGCTGCTGGTGGCAAGTGACACACTATATCTGGTGGAAGTATGTCGGTGGCAAGTGGCACGCTGTATCCGGTGGCAGGCTATCAGCGGCAAGTGGCAGGTAACTCTGCAAAGTGATACGCTACATCTGGTGGTAGGCTATGGGTGGCAAGTGACAAGCTGCATCTGGTGGCAAGCAATGGTGGCAAGTAACAAGCTGCATCTGGTGGGAAGTGACAAGCTCAGGTTCCCACTGATTCTGCATGATGGTGAGTTGAACTATTTCACTATATATTACAATGTAGTAATAGAAATAATGGAATTTGATCATCCTGACACCATATCAAGCATGATGTCAGGATGATTTTAAGTGCTAACACCAGCCATTTGCCTGACAAATCACCTCCACCGCCGATTTCCCCATCAACCCCGAGACTACATCCCCCACCCTCATCTTTTTTTGGGAAGGGGGGGTTGTCCCTGAATGGCAGTTTGGAAATGTAGTCTCTCTATGTTGCTGCTGGTGAGAGACTGCATAGCAGGTGGTATTGCTGGTGTTGCTGCTGCTCAAAGGCTGCATGAGTGATATTACTGGTGAGAGTATATTTAATTTGTTTTAGCGAAAAATTGTTTGCATTTTCATTTTGTTTCCATAAAAAGGCCCACCAAAATCCTCAGCACCAGGCCCATGATGCTCTTAATCTGGCCCTGGATTACTTTCATGTTTTCTGGTTTAGCTAGAATATGTTTTGTGATAAGGTATCCATCACTAAATTTTAGCATGGTGCCACCTAGTTTAAACGGTCATCTGGCTCACTCTCCATTGTCTCTAAATATGATATCAAGAAAAGTCAAATTGCTTTGGTCATCCTTCCTAAATCCCATTATCATGGTTGGCTTCACACCTGTGCATTTTTCAACACAGGTTTTCATGCATTTATTTTCCTTGTGTGTTTTCTTGGATTATATGCCTAGCATTTAGAGAAGAGCATGTCATTTTCCTAATTTAGCTAGGTCAAGACCAAATGGGCTGTTCCTATAGGGTAGTTTCAGTGCATGAAAGTGCAAGTATCGTGAACTCTGATTTGCCCCTCAACACACATTGACAGCTGCAAAAATGTGCGTGAACTATAGTCTATGATGAACTGCAACGCAACAATGTGCAGATATACTGCGGCAGGGTGGCCCTCCTGGGCGAAATCACATACACGATTTTTAGTTCTGGGTCTGGGGCACACACACGCACCGCGGGCTACCCACACCCACTATGATTGGACACAGCGGGAGCCAATCAGTGGGTCCGGTGGACCTGATGTTTGCCGGCACCCCTGTGATCGTTCGCGAGAGAGGCAGAACGGAGGTCTGCCTATGTAAGCAGGCAGATCGCCGTCCTGTGAGAGAGGGGAAGATGGAGATCTTGTGTTTCTGCTTTTTGTTTATAGCACAAAAAATAAAAACTGTATGATAGGGTGATAAAATACCCCCAAAAGAAATCTCTATTTGTGGGGAAAAAAAGGACATCAATTTTATTTGGGTACAGTGTCACACGACCGCACAATTGTCATTTAAAATAACGCAGTGACGTATTACAAAAAATGGCCTGGTCATGAATGGGGTAAAACCTTCCGGGGCTGATGGAAGTTAAGACAGGGGTCTCCAAACTTTTGAAACAAAGGGCCAGTTTACTGCCCTTTAACCACTTGCCCACCGGGGGAATTCCAGCACTCGCCTACATGTAAAAATAATATTTTTTTTTTCTAGAAATCTAGTCAGAACCCCCAATCATATATATTTTTGTAGCAGAGACCCTAGAGAAAAAAATGGCGGTCATTGCAACTTTTTTGTCACACGATATTTGCGCAGCAATTTTGCTAACGTGATTTTTTCAAATGCGATCTATAAGACCTTACATCTCTCCTCTAGGTAGGAAACGCTGAGATAATTTTTTTTTACAATCCCAGCCTTTCCTGCCGATTCGCCGGCATGTTTACTTCCGCCAGCCCGGATGTGACATCATAAAGTTTTGTCCGGGCCTCCGAGAGTTATAAAGATTGCCAGGGACCATCTGTCCCTCGGAAATCTCTATAGCTAACTTCCGCCGGCGGTGGATTCTTTCTCCGGGTCGCTAATCGCACGGGCGACCCAGGAGAAGCACCGGAGCGCCTTTAAGAATGATCAAGCGGCTGAACAGCCGCTATGATTGTTCTTACGGTGAAGGGAATCGCAGACGGAAAAGATTGATATCTGAAAGATGTCTGTAGTTGCAGGCATCATGCAGATCTCACCACTGAAAGCCCAGGACGTCATATGACGGCCAGCGGTCGACAAGTGGTTAAACCTTAGGGTTGCCGGACTGTGGCCAATGAGAGTGGAAAATGCCCTGGCATCAGTGGGAGTAAACATTGCCATAAGCTTGGTGGTCAGTGGGAGTAAAAAAAATTGCATCATTGGAGCCGGTGAGACAAATAGTGCCCCAACGTTGGTGTTAGTGGGAGCAATAGTGCCCCATAATTGGTGTAAGAGGGAGAATTATTTCCCCATCTCTGGTGTCAGTGGGAGGAACAGTGCCCCAAGGGCTGGATAAAGACAAGCAAATGGCCAAATTCAGCCTGTGGGCTACAGTTTGAAGACCCCTGATATTAGGTATATTAAAAGCTAATTAATACCAAATTGCACGGTGCCTCAAAATACTCACACTCACATACACCAAATCTGCTGAATACACCAAACAATACACCAAGCACATACATATATAATCAAAATAAGGAAGTGCTTTTACCCTATTAAATATCAGTGACTTCAAATAAAAAATGGTAATAAATAATATAATGGTTTCAATCTATTATAACTCATATATACAGTGTATACACATTACTAATTAAATATATAATGCAAAAACAAATGTGATATATTCATATATACAGTAATACACCATACATATAAATAAAAACATAATTCCATATATGTGAATACGCAACATCGCTGTTTATCTTTTTCCACCAACCTGAATATCTCAAACATCAAATTACCTGGTATCAGCACCCAAAGGAAACCAGGTTACTCTCCTTATTGACCCCAAAAAATGGAAGGTCAAAAGGCACTCATAAATCCACCATTGGCTCTATTTTTAAAAGAATCTTGGAGGATGTTTTCAACTCTTACAGACCAAAAACTACAGGAAAATCAGTGTGGGAAAAAATGTATGCATTGGCTGGGTCCTCATGTGCAGCCAGACCTCTTTGTCAAACACTGCTTTTTGTAGCACCCTCTAACTAGTGTGCTAGATGTAAAAAGGTTTGTTAGTATAGGAAAATTGGCTTGGCTGAGAGTCAGGCCTGGGTTAAGTTTTGGTAAGGGTTGCGTTATTCAGGGAGGCTGGATGACTAAGCAAGCAGCATCTCTGGTGCCTCCCCCTGTTTTCTGGAGCCTTGGAGAAGCTTCCAGATGTAGTGGGTGGAGAATAGGAGGAGCTGCTTGGCATATTTATGAGGTCCTCAACCAATCCCCAGCAAAAAAGGTCTGGAAGGGGAAAGGCAACTCATAAATGGGCATGAGTCATTGCGGCAGGGGCAGTTAGGGAGAAGATGGGGTGCTGAGGAGGTTGTCGGAGGCCTGCAGGGCGCATCCATAGTCTGGGGGGGTGACCTCTGGCCTGGGGTTTGGGTGCTGGAGGAAACCTCTACAACACACAGAGGACTCCTTTCCTGGAGGCATAGGAGCAGGTGAGAGGACAGCAGCAGCAGGTCAGCATGTCTGGGAGAGCTCCTGAGAATTCAACTGCGTGGGCTGGTGAATGCCAGTTTGGGAAGACTGTGGAGAAGTTAGCCAGGAGGGCTAGTGAAAGGGGCAGCTGCAGCCGGGCGGGCTAGCAGTGCCTGAAGTGGTGGTGCTGGGCTCTGGGATCATGGGAAGAAGTGCTGAAAAAAATGTGTTAGCTGTATCACCCTTTCTTCAAGTATAGGGGCTGTGAGTCCCTGTCTGTAATGGGCTGCAAAACCACAACAGGGTGGCATAGCTGGGTTTCTGCAAGCATGAGTGTGCTGGAGGAAGAATAGAAGCTGTATATATGATTGTATATAGGAGTAGTGTCCCTGAAGTTTGTTGTTTAAAGTGGTTGTAAAGGCACAAGGCATTCTATGCATGAAGGTAAAAAAACTTCAGTGTGCAGCAGCCCCCCTAATATTCACCTGAGCCCCCTCTCAATCCAGCAATGTCCACAAGAGCCTTGCCTCTCCCGGGACTTGAACTCCTGATTGGCTTTTTGGCTGTCAATCACAGCCAGTGAGCCAGTGAGGAGATGGAGGGGGCAGGTCCACGCCATGGCTCTGCTTGTGAATGGTCACAGAGCCACTGATCAGGAGTGAACCTGCTTGGGTGCCAAGCTGCTTGCTGTCAGGGAACCCGGCAGGAGAGGAGGAGCCAGGAGCGCTGACGTGGGACCCGAGAAGAGGAGGATCCTGGCTGCTCGTTGCAAAACCATTACGCAAGCAGGCAAGTATAATATGTTTGTTATATTAAAAAAAGACTTTAGTATCACTTTAAAGTTAAGTGGGTATCCCATAATACCCCTATTCCCATCCAAATTCATTGCCCTCAATAAAAAAACAAAAAATAAATAAAAATAAATTATGGACTGTTCTCTGACTGACTGTGGAATTTTGGTGTGCCTGGCTGTGCAGGGTGGGGGATCAGTTCATCAGTGGCCCTTAAGGGGGTGCGCTACACATTCAAACCCATCACTGTTCAAATGCATGCATTCAAGTATTTGGGAGCAGTTGTGCCCAAAGTGTAACACAAAGCAAAGTAGGCCAAACGTAACCTTAGAACTGTCATCCCCCCTATGTAACAGAAGTAAATAGGAATCTGCTGACCTGTGGTTGACGTATGTTTTAAACATCACAGCTTGTAATTGAGATGCTTCTCATTTCCTTCTGACCTGCTTCTGAACTGCTTCAGCATCCCTGTTGATTCGTATTGTGAAAAAAGACATTCTGAAGTAAACAAATGTCCTTGTGCAACCCCCCTAATTTGTCTGTTGATTATATTGTAGATCCATTCTTATGCCAGATACAGTCCAGAAATTGGTTTTCCTGTTCTATCTAATGCATGGGGATATATTGGATAACTAGTTCCAATTTTCACACCATCAATGATACCGAATCATTTTCAAGTCACTCCATTTTTGATAAGTGACTGAATCTCGCTATAACTACCATAAAAAATAAGTAACCAATTACTAAGGAATATGTTTCAGAATGTAATAGGCATTATTATGGATCTCATTTTCATACAGTGACATCCCGCTAATGCAGTTTTGTTAGTATGGCTTTGCTCTGCATTTGCTGGGTAGTCTAAGTTAGAAACCTAAACTTTGCTTCACACTAAAGACTCGTAGAAGAACTTACAGTTGCATATATTATTTTTACTAAAAACCCAGCTAATACAATAAGAACGTTTTATTACTTCCTGTGCCTTTGTTTGACACACTTCCTGTCTCAAGGCAACTTGGACACAACTTGAGTATGAATCACAGCGCGACTTGGGGCGACTTCAGCGCGACTTGGGGCAACTTACAACACGACTTGAAGTCGCCTCCAGGACAGGGAACTTACAAGTGGCCAATCAGAGCTTATTAGCTCTTGTGACATCATTCCTTTAAAGGGTAAATTCCCGTTTCCTGTAAGCTTCCTGTAAAGTTGTCTCACTATGAACGGTGATCCGACTTGGAGGCGACTTCCATTGAAATCAATGGGTACAAGTCGCCTAGATGTCGGATTGAAGTAGTACAGGAACCTCATTCACTTACATTTATTTTATCATGTCGCGCCACTAGGGGCGACTTCAAATTGGATCCAAAGTTGCCCCTGTGTGAATGGGCTCTTACCCTTTGTCCAAAACTAAAATTAAAAAAATCTGTTACTATATATTACTTGTTTATTTATTAGTATAACGTAGTAAATGTTCATTGTTAGCTTACTGCACAAAGATTGTGTGTTCTAATTAGGATCAGGCTGATCAGACTGGATGCAGCTACCTCATTTTAGGACCAATAACCTTGCAATATATTACATTTTTGTTCTTAGGTTTAGATACACTTTATATATCTATCTAATATTTTCATGATGACATTATTGATGTTCTGGTTAAAGGCTACTTAGCAATAAATGGTACGTGATGATGGTTCCATGTAAGGCAGGAAACTGGGATCAGTAATGATGGCTTCATTAGCTGTACTGTGGCTCCAACACTCATTAATTGTTCTCCACAGCTAGCCTCATTGAGTGCAGGAACATTTCATAGCAACACTGACTTCATGCAAGTACAGAATTTTAAAAGAAAGATAATCATTTTGTTAGACACACAGCTGAAAGATAGTGTGCTCCATTCACAGGTGAGGATCGCATGCGGTATGTACTGTAGGTGACCAGACACATTTTTCCTAAATACTGTATGAGATCCTGAAACTGCCAATTCACTATACAATTCTCCGCATCCATGCACCCAAATAGTTAATTTATCACTGTTTAGGTAATGGGTTACCACAAATACATTTTATGTATTAGTTTATTTATTGATCCCTTTGTAAGGTTGGTTATTTATGTGCAGTGTGGGCAGCGTGTGTGCATCGACGCTCCCTGGAGGCAGATTCTGTATTACGTTTTTGTCTTCTCCTCCATTTTGGAGGAGCCCCACCAATAGCAGCCTTTCTATTCACGTAAAAGCAAGCAGGAAGTGGCGCGACATCACTTCATAAAGAGCCATTCATGGCATAACATATGTCGGAGCAGAGGATCTGTCATTTCCGGGTCTATATTTGATACCACACGCCAGGCTTTGCACCTTCGGAGTGAGAAGTGGAATGCACGTTACCCCCAGGGAAAGCTGACTTCACACATGCTGCTTACGCCTAGTGCCAGGCCAGGCACTATCACATGTGAGTGTAACTGATATCATTGCTGCTGTTTTTACTTTATTAAAAATTACTACACTATGAGAATTTCATCCGTGTCTAATGTGGAGTAATTTTTTATATTCTAGCTCCTTCCTGAGTGGACATTGGAGTGGATTCATGCCATTAGTGGAACCAATCTGGGGCTCCCAAAGTGTTTCTTGACCATCCTGTAAAAAGGGGTCAAACAGCTCTGGTGAGTGGCCGTCTTCATACTGAGCACTTGTGGTGGAAGATCTAGAAGTTTTATCTCAGAGTATTCCATTTTGGTGTTGGGATTTATTCACTTATGGACTTTATGCTTGCTTATTTTCTCATTAACCGCTTCCCGACTGCCTCCTGTAGATATACGTCAACAGAATGGCACGGGCAGGCAAAAGCACGTACCTGTACGTCCCCTTTAATTTGCCTGCCCGGGGGGCGCGCGCTGACCCAGTCGGGAGCTCCGTGACCACGGCCGCGGGACCAGCGGACCCGATCGCCGCTGGTATCCCGCGATCGGGTTACGGAGCTGAAGAACGGGGAGAGGTCTATGTAAACAAACCTCTCCCCGCGCTTCCTACACTGACTGTCAGTGATCGGCGGTTCCCTGTCATCGGGAACGCCGATCAATGACGTCAGACGTACAGCCACGCCCCCCTACTGTAAAAAAAAACACAACACGTCACACTGACTCCTCCCCGCCCCCTAGTGGTTAACCCCCTAACTACAACTGTCATTTACATAGGAATCAGTGCTATTTAAATAGCAGTGATTGCTGTATAAATGACAAATGTCCCAAAAATGTGTCAAAAATGTCCGATGTGTCCGCCAAAATGTCGCAGTCACAATAAAAATCGCTGATCGCCGCCATTACTAATAAAAAAAAAAAAAATATTAATAAAAATGCTATAAAACTATCCCCTATTTTGTAAACGCTATAACTTTTGCGCAAACTAATCAATAATCGCTAATTGCGATTTTTTTTTACCAAAAATATGTAGAAGAATACGTATCAGCCTAAACTGAGGAAAAAAAAAAATTTTTTTTTTATATATTTTTTGGGGATATTTATTATAGCAAAAAGTAAAAAATATTGCATTTTTTTCAAAATTGTCGCTCTATTTTTGTTTATAGCGCAAAAAATAAAAACCGCAGGGGCGATCAAATACCACCAAAAGAAAGTTCTATTTGTGGGAAAAAAAGGACGCCAATTTTGTTTTGGAGCCACGTCGCATGACCGCGCAATTGTTAGTTAAAGCGACGCAGTGCCGAATTGCAAAAAGGGGCCTGGTCCTTTGGCTGCCAATTGGTCCGGGGCTGAAGTGGTTAATGTGCACATTTGAGTTTGATGCAGTGTTTTTCTTTGTGACAGTTTTTTTATATGAACATGTATAGCGCCTTATTCATCCATGTTGATGGGGACAAGGACCTCTTCCCCACAACCCTGGCCGGTGATTGTGGGGGTCTGTGGGCATGGGGGCTTATTGGAATCTGGAAGCCCCCTTTAACAATGGGGCCCCCAGATCCAGCCCCCTATGTGATTGAGTATGGGGTACATACTACCCCTGCTCTTTCACCAAAAAAAAGTGTAAATCAACACAGGAGGCAGTTTTTGACAAGTCCTTTATTAAAAACACAAAAATAAAAAAAGATTGTCCCCCGGTGAAGATCCAACGTCAATCACGATGCCCGTGAAGTCACCAGGTGGCCCCGCCCTTTATTTAAGCATTTTTTTTGGACCGGCAGTGGCAGCAGGCATCGTAATTGATGTTGGATCTATACCAGGGGACAATTTTATTTATTTTCGTGTTTTTAATAAGGACTTGTCAAAAACAGCTGTCAAAAAGCCACCAATGCAACCAATGCCTCGTGGCAACCCCTAAGTTATACTGAAAAGTGGGGGTGGTGCAGGCCAGGTTCTCTATGCAGGCTTGGGAAGCAAAAGCTACCCATTTACTGCTGCACATTAACTGCTTTGTAGTGTCCACATCCAATCCTTATGCTTAATGTCAACAATCCTACATGTAAGTGTGCTATATTCATGGTCCAATAAAAGTTTCTTACTATACTAATGAGGATCCTGCGCTACAATTTTTTTGTCGTATGAGCTTACTGGATCTTCCCGGATCTCTGTTGGAAGCTGCAGGATCCCTGTTGCATGACTATTATGCCCCGTACACACGGTACGATTCTCTGACGGAAAATGTTCCGGAAATTCCGATCGTGTGTACACAATTCCGACGCACAAAGTTCCACGCATGATCTGAATCAAGCAGAAGAGACGCAGTGGCTATTGAACTTATTTTTTCTGGGCTCATCGTACGTGTTGTACGTCACCGCATTGACGTTCGCAATTTCCGACCAACTTTGCGTGATCCATAGATTTTGTTGTCGGAATGTCCGATCAATGTCTGATCGCGTGTACCGGGCATTAGTCTCCATTTGAATCTTGCTGAAATTCCTGAAGGACATTTCTAAAAGCTGAAACTTGTAGTGCGATAAACTGGTCAATGGAGGGGGTTTTTTTTTTTTGCATGAAAGAATAGATAACAAAACACTATAGTATATTTAATAGACAAAAAGAGCAAATAAGAGAGGTTCATTGTTGGTTGTTACATACACTTCAACACTGCAGCCAAAAACATGAACAGTATAATCTGCAAATTAATTTAAATCCCAGTGTTAGATGGCTTCACAAAAAGCTTTCCACGCTTTTATTTGCTCTGATTATACCTCTCTGCTAAAGTCGCCTAATAGTTTTCTGTGTGTGAAAAATATTGATCCTGTGTATTCCTCAGGGGATTCTTTTCAGTGTCATGTTAATTACCAAGCTGCCATAATTCCAAGGACAGGGGTAGCTATTCAATTTGTGCACTTCACAAAATTCATTCATTCAAAATCAATGGGACATTTTTGTCAGATAATGATACAAATAGCCGCTTTACATGTTCTACAATTGTCCTCTCTCTCTCCCCAAGGGGTTATCAGATGACTTACACTTCGGAAGAATATTCTTCCACTTATCTTAAACAGTACAGAAATGTTCCTCACGTGTCTTTAACTTGTACATTGCCACATGCTAAATTGATAATCATGTTTACATTCATTTCACAATCATTTTCCAGAATATAAAGGTCCTGGTCAGATCCTGTAGTAATATAATTGTATTAAAAACTCATCATCATGTCTACACACAAAGCGTCAGTCTACCCTTTATATTGTACTATAGACCATAATCAAAACTTTTGTACCACAACTAGATATTCATAAAAAAAAACTCATCATCATTACTAAAGGGTAACATAAAAGGGTAACTCCTTTTTTGTTGAAAAAATATTATAATGTAACTATATATATGTATAATATATATATATATATATATACACACACCCGGTGTGGTCTTTTGCTGCTGTAGCTCATTTACTGCAAGGTTTAACCACTTCAATACCAGACACTTAGACACCTTCCCGCCCAAGCCAATTTTCAGCTTTCAGCGATGTCGCAATTTGAATGACAATTGCGCGGTCATGCTACACTGTACCCAAACAAATTTTTTATCATTTTGTTCCAACAAATAGAGCTTTCTTTTGGTGGCATTTGATCACCTCTGCGATTTTTATTTTTTGCGCAACAAACAAAAAAAGACCGAAAATTTTGCAAAAAAACAAGTTTCTCTTTGTCACTGTTAATTTTTTTTGTAAATAAGTGCGTTTTCTTCTTCAATGACGGGCACTGATAAGGCGGCACTAATGGGCACTGATAAGGCGGCACTGATGGGCACCGATGAGGTGGCACCAATTAGGGGGCACCGATGAGGTGGCACTGATGATGGGCACTGATAGGCGGCACTGATGGGCACTGATAGGTGGCACTGATGGGCATTGATAGGTGGCACTGGTATGCGGCACTGATGGGCACTCAGGTGGCACTGATGGGCACTCATAGGCGGCACTGACGGGTACTTATGGGTGGCACTGATGCACACATATAGGTGGCACTGATAGGTGGCATGGATGGACACTGATAGGTGGCATGCATGGGCACTGATAGGTGGCATGGATGGGCACTGATAGGTGGGCATGGGTGGGCACGGATGGGCACTGATAGGTGGCACTGATGGACGCTGATGAGTGGCACTGATAACACTTATGGGTGGCATTGCTGGGAATCCTTTTTTTTTTATTAAATATGATGTGCCAATCAGTGCCCATCTGTGGGCACTGATTGGCATATTTTTGATTTTTTTTTTTTTAACATGTGGATGGCCATGGGGGATGTACCTGGCCATCCACATGCTGGGGGCTTCCCTGGTGGTCCTGGGGGCTTCCCTGGTGGTCCTGGGGGCTTCCCTAGTGGTCTAGTGTGGGCATCTGAGGGGGGGCTGCGCTGATAAACAATCAGCGCAGACCCCCCCTGTCAGGAGAGCCGCCGATCGGCTCCCCTCTACTCGCGTCTGTCAGACGCGAGTGAGGAAAAGCCGATCAACGGCTCTTCCTGTGTACATCGTGATCAGCCGTGATTGGACACGGCTGATCACGTGGTAAAGAGCCTCCGCCGGAGGCTCTTTACCGAGATCAGTGTAGCGGTGTGTCAGACTGACACACCGCTCCACCGATCGCCGCGATGCGCCCCCCACGGGCGCGCGGCGGCTGTTATCCTGAAGGACGTCATATGACGCCCAGTCAGGATAACGAAGCCACTTCCCGGACGTCAATTTACTATTGACCGGGCGGGAAGTGGTTAATGTGTTCTGCATTCAGAGATGGTATTCTAAAATTATATGAAAAATACTGCGCTATATTAATAAGACAGTAGCAGCCAGCACTACAATCTAACAAAAATTGTATAAATACATAAATTTTAAAAGCGCAGCGCTAAATATAAAAAGTTAATATTGACATAAAATAATAAAGTGCACTTTGCAAACACGTGACTGCCATACACACCCAAAAATAAAAATTAGGAGACCTAAACAGCATCAACTGAATATTGACGTATCAACAAAATAAAGTGCACTGTGCAAAAATATACATTCATATATAAAAATAAAAACATTGGAGTGACATAACCAACATCAACTGTATAGTCCAATTGGTGATTCAAAACACTAGTTCATTTATATATATTTGTGAGAAGAAATCCAAGAGAATTGACTTAAGGAGTCACCATGATATGTGCATGAGAGGAGATTGAATATGTTTACCATAAGGCAGCATCAACCAAGCATGTAGTATGAAAGATCAGGATGGTAGTCAAAGATGGTATCCAAAAGTAAGGGTGTTTTGTCACATATGTCGACCCATCACATTTGGCTACCCGCTGGACTGCGCATGCGCAATGCCACCAGATGCGTTCCAACACTGTGGCGATCTGCGCTTGAATTTTGTGCCCACACTTCTCCAGTCCAGGTTCAAGCCCCACCATCCAAGTGGACATAGAGCTAGATTATAATTATGCCGAGCGAAGCAAGCCTGTGCCCAAAGCGTGGCAAGCGGCCCTGTGGCAAAGTGGTGTCTTACAACAGTTGAATCGCATATGGTGGCGTCGCACATGCGCACTCCAGCGGGTAGCAAAATGTGATGGGTAGCCGAATGTGACCAGTTTGACTATGGGTTTTATTTAAAAGGGAGAAAGCTCACATAAATCCGGGATGTCAAGCATCAATAAAATGTCTCTTTATTGTGATCACAAAGACATAGAAAAATGGGTGTAATGGCATGGAAAGGGCTCAAACTGGCGCGTTTCGTCTACAAAGACTTCAACTGGGGTACCCACTGAAAGCTGAAAAATGGCCTGGGCAGGAAGGGAGTGAAAGTGCCCTGTATTGAGGTGGTTAAGAACAATACACATATATGAAAAAAAACTTTTGTGTATTTCCCACTGGTATATGGACCATATATTAATTGAAGAGAAATCTTTTAACAACCAATGGCCATATAAAATGTATCCATATATCTGTCGCAAACAGCCATATTAATCACACCAAAAAGAACATGTATACACATTTCAAATAAATAAAAATATATATATATAAAATATGAATATAAATAATAATGGCAACAAAATAATAAATTAATGTATATACAGCCTATTGGGATTTACTGCAACTTCAAATGAGCATGATCATTACATAGAACGAAAACTTACAAAAAGGAAAAGAGAAAAGAACAAAAAAAAGAAGAAAGAAAAGAAAGAAAGAAAGAAAGGGAAAAGGAAGGGATATCCATATACATGATGACCCTGATATAGTAAAACAAATGCAGGGAATTATTTCGAAGAGGAAACACCACAAGTGGGAATGTATCACATCAACCTTCATAGCAATGTGTGACGTCCATCTATAGTTTAACCCCTCGGTATTCTGCTCTGCAATTTAACCACTTCAGCCCCGGAAGATTTGGCAGCTCAATGACTAGAGCACTTTTTACAATTTGGCACTGCGCTGCTTTAACTAGTAATTGCACGGTCATGCAATGCTGTACCATTTGTGTCCTTTTTTTGCAATATAAACAGAAAAACAATTATATTTTCTACTTTTTGTAATAAAAAAAATACAATAAACTCAATTTTAGTCATATATTTAGGCCAAAATGTATTCGGCCACATGTGTTTGCTAAAAAAAAAATGTAAATAAGCGTATATTTATTGGTTTGCGCAAAAGTTATAGCATCTACAACTAGGGTACATTTTCTGGAATTTACGCAGCTTTTAGTTTATGACTGCCTATCTAATTTCTTGAGGTGCTAAAATGGCAGGGCAGTACAAACCCCAGCCAAATGACTCCATTTTGGAAAGTAGACACCCCAAGGAAATTGCTGAGAGGCATGTTGAGCCCATTGAATATTTTATTTTTTGTCACAAGTGATTGAAATATGAGAAAAAAATAAATTAAAAAAATTACACAAAGTTGTCACTAAATGATATATTGCTCACACATGCCATGGTTATATGTGGAATTACACCCCAAAATACATTCTGCTGCTTCTCTTGAGTACAGGAATACCACATGTGTAGGACTTTTTAGCAGTCTGGCTGCGTACAGGACCCCGAAAACCAATCACCGCCTTCAGGCTTTCTAATGCCGCTTACACACGCTCGGACATTCCGACAACAAAATCCTGGATTTTTTTCCGAAGGATGTTGGCTCAAAATTGTTTTGCATACTCACGGTCAAACCAATGTTGTCGGAAATTCCGAAAGTCAAGAACGCAGTGACGTACAAGACGTTCAACGAGCCGCGAAAATTCAGTTCAATAGCCTGTGTGGCTCTTCTGCTTGATTCCGAGCATGCATGGAATTTTGTGCGTCGGAATTGTGTACACACGATCGGAACCAGCTCTAAAATTTTTGTTGTCGGAAAATTCCGACAGCAAATGTCCGATGGAGCCTACACGCGGTCAGAATTTCCGACAACAAGCTCCCATCGAACATTTGTTGTCGGAAATTCCGATCGTGTGTACGCAGCATAAGGGCATACATTTTTGATTTCACTCCTCACTGCCTATCACAGTTTTGGAGGCCATGAAATTCACAGATAGCACAACCCCCCCCCCCCCCCCCCCCAAATGACCCAATTTTGGAAAGTATACACCCCAAGCTATTTGCTGAGAGGCATGTTGAGTATTTTGCAGATCTTGCTTTTTGTCGCAAAGTTTTTAAAATTGAAAAAAAAAAAAATTATTATTTTCTTTCTTTATTTTCAAAAACAAATGAGAGCTGCAAGATTGGTGTGATAAAATGATTTCCCAATTTCCCAATGGCGCTGTTTATATCCAGCGAAACATAAGTCATGAAATGCTCGTAGCTTCCTCTTTCTTAGGCCATAGAGATGCATTCTCGGGTTCCCTGTTTGGACAGGCGAGCCTGCGAAAAACCATGAAAGACGGTGGGAGGCGGGATGTTCCCTCCCACTGCTTGTAAAAGCAGTCTAGAGGCTAATTAGCCACTAGGATTGCTTTTACATGAAAGCCGACCACTGGCTGAAAAGAATAAGAAGATGATACCTAAACCTGCAGGCATCATTCTGGTATAACCACTCAAAGTCCAGCAACATACCAGTACGTTGCTGGTCCTTGTTGGGCATATATTGTAATGTTCTTTTTTTCATGCAGCCTGTGGGCTGAACGAAAAAAAAAAGAGATTAATTGGTGGGTATGCCCTCCATTAGAATACCACCCTTCATCCAGCCACTTCTAATGATGGGCATACATGCACCATTTTTGTTTTAAATGTGGTGGGTACCTCCTACAGCGATGGAGTCACCGATTTACGTATCGTGAGAGCAAACGCTGTTGCTGTCAAGATAAATAAATCAATGCTGCAGCTGAATGGCGTACCTGCTAAGCAAATGATGGTTAACAATTAAACAAAGTAACATTACAGTATAACAGTAAGACATACCATACCTGCAAAGCAAATACAATAAAACGTAGTAAAAATAAAACATTACAGTAACAATAGATATAGAACAATAGAGAGCGAACAATATAGCGGACAGCTATTTTGGGCTTTTTTTGTGTGGTTTTTGTTTTTGCACTTTTATATAAATTGTAAACTGTAAACATTCCAGATTAGAGTCTCTCAAAATGTGATGGCCATCACATCTTTCAAGACCCTGTGTAAGTGTGCCCTAGGACTGTGCAATGCTGTACCCTACACTAATATTCCACTAGTGTGTGGTAGCGTTCGAAACATTCACCAATGCAAAGACCAGGTTGGTCAGGACAGGAGGGACAGTAAAAGAGGGTGTCACGCCTAAATCCGTGCTTTCTACAGACACATCTTCTTTGGGGATTTCTTTGGGTAGGGGTACCAGGGAGGACATATGGGAAAATGCCTCTCATGCAGCCAGCTCACTGCATTTGGATTGGGAAGTTGGGCCACAGCACCGTCTGGAAACAGAAAGGCTGTGATAATCTCTTCCTGAAATTTAAGGAAGGATCCAGTTTGTCCTGAAGCTTTGTATAGCACATAAGCATTCAGCAGAGCCAATTGGAATAAATATACAGACACTTTTTTATACCAGCGCCTGGCCTTACGGGCAATTAGGTATGGCGCCAACAAGTGGTCGTTGAGGTCCACCCCTACCATATTAAGGTTATATTCGTGAACACAGAGGGGTCTCTCCACAACACCAGTCACCATTTGAATTTGGACAGTCGTGTCTGCGTGAAGGGAGGACAGAACGAAAACATTCTTCTTATCCCTCTACTTCACAGGGAGCAAATTATTACACTTCAAGCAGGCTCACCCCCAGCCTAAGACGGGAATCTAAAAGCCTCTGGGGTAAGCCCCGGCTATTAGATCGCACAGGGCCACATGCGCCAATTCCATGATCAAACAAGTGACTAAAAAGTGGCACGCTCGTGTAATAATTGTCCACATACAAGTGGTACCCCTTTCCGTTTAAGGGTGACACCATGTCCCACATAATCTTACCAGCGCTCCCTATGTAGTCTGGGCAGTTCTCTGACTCTACGTAACTATCTCTTCCCTCGTAAACCATAAAACTATATGTATAGCCTGTTGCCCTGTCACATAGCTTATACATCTAGATCCCATATCTAGCATGCTTGCTGGGAAGATACTGTTTGGATGACAAGTGGCCAGAAAACTTAATCAGGGACTAAACAAGGCTGCAAACTACTGTTTGAAGTGATTTACGAGGGACTGAATTTTGTAGAGCCCATCGTATTCAGGCTTACCCCAAGGACGACAGAGTTCATTGTCATTGAAATGCATGAACCGCAAGAACTGCTCGCATCCTGTCCTGGTCATGGAGGCAGAGAACAAGGGCATATGGTGAATTGGGTCAGTGGACCCATAGGACTGCAACTCACTTTTTTTAGTTATGAAAATGAGGAGGGATAGGCCCAGGAAGATCTTAAATTCAGAGACCGTAATAGGTCTCCAATCTCTGGCAAGGGTCAACTGTGGATTTGCGGTGATGAATTGACCAGCATACAAATTGCTTTGGTCCACAATAGATCTATATAGATCTTCCATAAAAAACAGCAAATAAAAATCAAGTGATGTAAAATCAACTGTTTTCACCTGAATTCCAGGTTGGCCAGTGAATGGGGGAAGTACGGGTGCTGCAGAAGTGGTGGGCTACCAATTCGGATTGGCAAATGCAGCAGGAAGGGCACTATGGGCTCAAAGGGCCTGTCTTTGTCTTCTGTGTGGCTGCGGGACGCTAGTTGTGCTAGCCTCACCAGCTTGAACTGCACTTATAGGACTCGCCACGTCACCACATTACTGCAGTGCTGGACGTAAGACCGGGATGTTACAAAGTTAGCTAGGCCGAAAAAGACACAAGTCCAGATGTACTAGGCTGCTGGTGCTTGCAAGTTCACCAGAAGGATGAGTGGCACTAGTACCGTCTCTCTGCTCCATATGAGAGCCCTGAGGTTCTTTCACCTCAACAACAGCAGAAGAATGGGGTTGGGTATGCCTGTCCTTGGCAGGGACCACTACTCGTCAAAGCTATCTGTCAGCTGTCTATAGGTTCGTATTCTGAGCCTGAATCTGACAGCGGGGTGAGCTCCTCTTCACTCATCTGTCATGCTCAGAAACGTGTAGGCCTCTTCACTAGTGTACCTTCGATTGGTCATTTTGGTTTCTAAATTTAACTGGTACACTAGTGAGACTCACAAGAAAAAGAAGCACTTGAATGTCAGCGACTGCTTCAAACACTACCAAAAAAAACTGTTAGCATTCACAGGGATCAGACCTGACTCTGCGAATGCTGCAGTTATGTCTTTAGTATTTTGTAAGTGACAGTGATCGATTGATACTGCACTTGGGTGGGCTGGGCTGGGCGGAGGGGCTAAATGCAGGTGCTAGCAGGTATCTGGGCTGATCCCACTAACGCTGCATTTTTGGGAACCCTAAACTATTGGGGACGCTAATATAGTTCTGATCAGATCAAAGATATTGATCAGTCAGACACTATACTAATAAGGGAGGTGTATGGTGTGTGCGTGGGTGTTAGCGCTACTGGCACTAATCTGACGCTGCCTGGGGCACACAGACCATGACTGACGCTAAAACCTAACTGATGTCACCCGCCGGGTGATAAGGGAGTTAAACATGTATTGGATAATATATGGCAGGTGCCCTAACGCTATAAAAAAAATATCTAGCTAACCAGCGTAACCTGTAACGCTAATACGGTGATCACTGGTGACAGGGGGTTTCCAAGGGGTTAAACCTTTATTAGGGGTGTTTAGGGGGGGGACCCTAATGCTGATTAGTATGACAAATGACACCAGTACAGTGATCAAAGAAAAATATGAAAACTGCACAGGAGTGAAGCGATTAACTGGGGGGAGGGGGGGGTGTGCCTATGTGTACTGTGTCAGTGTAGTGTGCAACTCATGTTTGGATGTCCTCTCTCCTCTCTCTGGAACGGAAAAGAGTTCCAGATGACATAATTTCCCCTCCCTGTGTTTACACTTACACAGGCTGGGGAGGATCCGATTTTATTCGTCAGAACCAATCAGCAGGTCCAGGCCAGAAATCATTGGCCTGGGCCTGGAGACTGATCAGTTCTAAAGCAAATCCGATCTCTGCGGCTGCCAAAAGGTAACGTCGCTTCACCCACCCGTGCCATTCTGCCGCAGTAAAACTGCGGCGGCTGGTCGGGAAGCGGTTAAAGATACAAAATACTTCCCTCTTACAGAGGAGGCAAAACACATCCCCCCCCCCTCAGTGGGACCCTAGCCTTCTCAATCACTTGTACCAACACTAAAGACAGGTCACCCCCATGCATAGAGTTAAAGTGGAACGCCACATTAGTGGACTTACACCCTCTTATGTCTCAGAAATGCTCACGGAACCTATTCCTTAGTCTGTGAGTGGTCCTCGTTACATATTGGACAGAGCATGGTCTACAATACAAATGGATCAATATTATATGTTCTGTCATGAACTGTGGAATGCACAACACGCGAGGACAGCACGGACAATCACAAGAGCCGCAAATTAAAATTGCCCTTAACCCCAGAAGACCCAAATATAGAAGAAAACTGCAAAAAAATGTTTTCACCTTTCAGATATTGGTGTAGGAGGCCTCTGATGCCGAAATCAATGGGTTTTAATATTTTTAAAATTTTAGAACTTTTTTAGGCGAACGTTGTAATTTTGCAACATTTGGGCCTGTTTGGTAGCAGAATTTCAGTAATTTTACTTATACTTTCAGAACAAAAGACCAACAAAGGGTTTATTTGAAGGGCTTTCTGCTTGATAAGTCCTTCAACAGTACCCTATATATCTATACATTAATTATCACAAATATTGATACAAGTCATATTTCTTATTAATAATCATTTATTATAAAACTATGTTCAAACTGTTTTTACAAAGCCTACTGCATTGAATGAAAACTGACATTTATTATGACTCCCCCCTTGCAGAGGTTCCCCTGTACCTGGCTGGTGGAGGTGGGAGGCGGCGATCAGCAGCTCTATGGTGTCCACAGAGCAGCGGGATCTCCCTGGGGCTAGTAGTCTATCTCTGAATGTATACAACGAAGAGGGGAGGGGCCTCTGACCCGGGCATCAGCAACAGTGTTCAAGCAGAGTGAAAGTAAAACTGCTACCTGCCCGGTCAGAGGCCCCTCCCTTCTCCTCTCCACTGTATACACTGACACTCGAGAGAGAGTACTACAAGCCCCAGGGAGATCCCCGCCACCCACACAGGCACCATAGAGCTTCCGATCGCCGCCTTCCACCTCCTCCCACTGCACTCTAAACGGCCAGCCAGAGGTGCAGGGGAGGATGCTGGGTCTTGGGCCCCCCTCCACAGCGGTATAACGGAAGGGCCCAGTCGCAAATGCGACTGCAGCGACCCCTAAAGTTCCGCCACTGAATGTTGTAAACATTAATTGATGCGCTATGACACAAGGGGGAGGCGGGCCTCGAGTAATTTGCCGTAGTGAGCATATAGGGCGGATCGGCTCTGGTTGTTGATATATCCTTTACCCCCATTGTCTGCAGCGTCCTCTTCTTGTTTTTATAGGGAAATGTCCATACATGTCCTTGCAAATGTCTTTTGGTGGATGTAGAGTTGACCTTTTGGCTGGGGTGCCATTTGAAGCACTCCCTTTTTCTGTGTATGGTCTCTTCCTGTCATTTAAGGGGCTCCCTGTCTGTGGAATTGGGCTCCCATGAATTAAACGCTTTGGTTTTATTTGCAGTCCTATTTATACAGCAGCAATGCATGAATCACAGCTAGGATGATGGTGTGCCAGAAGATGTAAATGTACCAGCGGCGGGATCTCAAAGGAAAATTTTATTTTGTTGCAAATGAGTCCAACATATCCACACCGGCCATGAATTTGTTATAGACACCCACAATGTAAGGCCTCTCAACTTCAACATATCTTTTGGTGGCTTTGTCCCAGTGTTGAATCTTCTCCACCGGTTCTGGGCCAGCAGGCGATGACACAAGTGTGACCTCCCTGTTGTCAAACCATTTCAATGCACAGATGTTGTGGCTCGCCTCCACTCTGACATCAAAGTTTCCTCTGCCCTTTTTCTTTAGGCTTTTCTCACTATCAAGGTTACAGTTGGGAGGGCGTACCTGCCTGGCTGTTGCCGTGTAATGAATTCCCTGGTCAAGCTTAACAAACAGTGGGACGCAGGTGAAATAGTTGTCTGCATAGATCTTGTAGTTGTGACCTTGTGGAAGTGTGGAGGCCAGCTTCATTACATCTCCTGACAATCCAAGTTCAGATCTAGCACGTATTCTGTTCACACTGCCTTGGTACACATCAAAGACACACAGTATGCCAGAGATGCATGCTCTTACCCACACCTTGAACCCCCATGAATGTGGTTGGCACGCATGTATTGCTTGATGCTGCTAAATTTCCCCCTAAAAGGAATCATCATTTCATCCACGGAGTTGTGTTCTTCTGGTACCACCTGCAGGCATTTCTCCCTGAATGCATCAAGCCATGGTCTGAGTTTACAAAGTTTGTCTTTTTGTTCCATCTCAGACACTGTCAAATTGTTTACAAAATGTAATTTTTAGTTTTAAGACTTCACACATTCCAATCAATTAACACAATCCATAGAATGAACACCATACTGGCTGGCTAGCCTATTGTGCTCTATGCTTATTATGCAATTAGCACCTATAGCCCCTCCATATACCAGAACATTATCACCTGTCCTTCATGTAGATATTTAGATAATGGCCAGAAAACACAACAGGACAAGTTAAGTATATGCATACAGTACATTAAAAGATAAATAATAATTTATTTCTTAATTTAAACTTGAAATTTTCAAGTAATAACCATTACATTTTAAAATATTCTCAAGCTAGTATTGTGAATGATCAAAAACAGTATTTCTATGTCTTTTTTTTACCACATGGAAAAGGTGAAAACTGCAAGGTGCACGGGCAAATTCTGCTACTCTTCTAACCCAACGTTGTAAAATTACAACACAGACATAACAAGCTCAAAATCTTATATTATCAATGCATTCAACAGTACCTTGATATATGCATGATCTAGACATGTTATTAATCACAGAAAAAATATTTCAGACAGTTTATTTACTTTAATCTTCCATTATCAAGCCCAGTTGTGTGCTTCAAGGCAAGTTCACAGGTTGAGTTGAAATATCCTTGTTGAAATATCCTTGGATCTTAAAAAACTAGGAGATAAATAATTGCCCAAAGATGTTGTCCTTTTTGCCACTATATTAGCACCCCTGTCCAATATTTGGGCACAAATCTGATTGTTGTAAAGTATAGGCAAATACTTATTCATAATGTAGCGCCGATACTTTTCCAAAGTATGCGCTATGCATTTAAATTTAGTTTTTGCCCAAAACTATAGTTGAGTTTTGGGGTTAATTATTCTAAACTATGCTTTGGCATCAGTTTGGCTCTGCTGTATTGAAGTTCTGCCTGGTCATAGGTGGGTGAGCACCTGTGACAGGCCTGAGAACGCAGTCTGGTTGGACACATTGGGTACCAATCTCCTCTCGGAGCCAATCAGTGGGCGCGTTTGTCCCACTGTGTATTCCGGGAGGGGGGTACTTAAGGTGCTGAAGTCACATGCTTTTTGTTTCCTTCTGGTCCAGGAGTGTCTGTTGAATATGTGGCCTCTCCTGACCAGTCCCTGACCAGTCCCCAGAGGCCCTCATGGCCTGAGCTGCGGATCCATCCGTTTCCGAGCCTCGGAACTGGCTAGTTTGAGGCGCTGTAACTGTAACTGGAGGGAGGATCAAAGGTGTTCCGGTGCCGTCTCAGGTTTGGAGAGGCCCAGCATCTTTACAGGCAACCAGGGGAGGACTCTTCAGAGGAGGGCCACGCACAAGGCTGGCTGCTCGGTAAGAGCCTGGAAGCTGAGCTGTAAGGACACTAATTGAATCTGCATTTCTTATGGTATCGCCGGACCGGCTGTAAGATACTGGTACTGTAAGAAAAGTTCCTAACCTTATCCTTCAGTTACAACTAAGTTCCTGTTAGAGATTATTTTTTGCGTTCGTAAAGTTTCCTAACCAAGTCTGTGGCAGAGACTTTGCTAAGCTAAAATCACTTGTTGGCTGCAAGATCTACAAGCAAGGATTTATCCAACAGTTGAGTTATCCAGTTGCAAGTGGCTGCTCCCTGGATCATCTAGAGACATTTATTGAGTGTCAGCAGTTCTAAAGTACCTGAGCTAAACTTCATCCTATACCCTCTATTCCCAACTGAGAGACCGTGTTTTGTCTGACATTTTGCAAATAAAAATCCTAAACAGGAATTCAAGTGTCAGTCTCCGCAGTTGCTGGGTATCAACCCTGGGAACCCCTAGACAAGAACGATGAGCTACAAGGCGGAGGAGGTAATTGGTAAGCCCAGATAAAACTCCCAAGAGGTTATGGCGCTACAACATGTTTGATTTGCTTGAATTCCAAACTATAAGTGCTAATGAGGGAGGTTTGTTTTGATGCTTATTTTTGGCTCTACACCTGCTCTGTCTAGATAACAAATCCTTCTATCTTTGTATCCTACAACTGCCACTCACTGGATATTTTCTCTTTTTCGGACAATTCTCTGTAAACCCTAGAAATGGTTGAGTGTGAAAATCCCAGTAGATCAGCAGTTTTTGAAATACTCAGACTAGCCCATCTGACACCAACAACCATGCCACATTCAAAGTCATTTAAATCCCCTTTCTTCCCCATTCTGATGCTCGGTTTGAACTTCAGCAAGTCGTCATCACCATGTCTAGATGTCTAAATGCATTGAGTTGCTGCCATGTGATTGGCTGATTAGTAATTTGTGTTACCAAGCAATTGAACAGGTGTACCTAACAAAGTGGCCGGTGAGTGAATATCATCAGAGCATACAGATTTGTCCACCTACTCTCTCTTAGGGGAAACTATAAATATCAGCACAAAATTCCAACTCAAATAGTCAGCAGTTACTTGAAATGTGATTGTCAGTGATTTCAACTGGCATCCACAGAGATAGCAATCTGTGATTTCAAGATAATAAAGGACATTTCATGAATCAAACCTTTGAAAAAAATGGGATCTTAGGAAAGTACTCTGTTTTAGAGAGGAGGTCGTAAGAACCAAAGCTTAAAGGACAATGCAGTTGTACCTGAACCATTTATTCTGGATTCCTATGTAGATACAGAATTGAACGTGTATGGAGAGAGCTCTCTCCCAGGTGTAATCGCTGTTCAGCTGACTCAGGAATGCTTCTCTGACAATCTGATAAAATATGCATGTGACCTTATATAGGCTGTGGCCAACACCTGTCCTCGTAAGGATGCGGAAATATTAATGAACAAAGCAGAAAGGTTCAGTGCTGTATAAGCAAGATGAGCCTGCATGTCAGCTAAGATTTGTGAAAAAAACACATATTTTTGTTGTCTGTGACCCTTGCAAAGACTTGTACTTTTGCTGGCACTTACAAGTAACTGTGGGTTCTACAGGTTATACATTTATAAAACATTACATGACTTCATTTCCCAGCTACATAAACTGCATGGATTATTTCATTCAGTATGTTGTGAAAAGCGTTAATTGAGTGAGTATAAGGGTGGACTGGAAACCTTTGGCCTAAGGCAGTGGTTCTCAACATGGGGGTCAAATGATGATTTTCCAGGGGTCACCGAATCCTGGGCTGTTCCTGAAGCCTGCACCGCTCTTCCAGCCTTTCTGCGGCTGGCCAGCTGGGCTGTTCCTGGAGCCCGCAGCCGCCCACTCAGCCTCTTCGCAGCCACCCATTCAGTTCACGGCAAGGCTGGGGGGCAGAGACTAGAGGTCAGCTGACTGGTGAGGAATGTGAAGTGGGAGGGGCTGGAGAAGACCCTATCTCCTGATTTCGGCATAGGTGCAACTGCTAAGAGACACTACAAAGTCGGAGACACAGTGAGCAACACTACCTGTGATTATAGTTGCAATTAAAAGCCCCCACTACAGTTCTCAGATCAGTAGATGACCTTGATCAAGAACACCTAAGTTAGCTGATCAGAACCCCCCCCCCCCAGGACTGCCACTGATCCCACCCCCCACCAGCACTACCACTGATCCCATTCCCACCCCCCCCCCCCCCCCCACCAAAAAGTAAGAGAAGGAATACAAATAGAGAATACATGGAAGGGAGAGGAAAATAGGGGGAGGAAGAAAAAGGGAGACAAGGGAAAGAACAAGAAAGATGGCTAGAGAGAGGGATGGGGGAAAAAAACAAGAAACTAGGAAAGAGAGTGATAAAAGGGAAAGAAAGGAGAACAAAGAGAAAGAGTTGTACATCCTAAAATGTACCATAAGGGATTTTAATACTGTATGAGTGGAAGGGACTCAGGGAGCACTAAATGTCCATGGGTTAGGGGTGCAAATTACTTGTCTTGCCTTGGGTGCTGACAATCCACTCTACGAAAATAATTTTACTGTTAGGGGTCCCCACAACTTGGGAATTTTTATCAAGGGGTCACGACACTAGGCAGGTTGAGAACCACTGGCTGCTTGACCTCTGTAAAGAAGATTGTTCCTGAAAGACTTCCCTCAACCTGAGGCTATGATTGCAGGTCTGAACCTGGTTATATAACATACCTTACAATGTTCCGAAATGGGAAAGTAGGATGCAATTGGTAGTTAAGGATTGCATTTATAATAGAGGTGTATACATGTCAAAAAGGACAACTGAGGAGAAGAGTGACAGAGAGATTAAAAAAAAAAAGGGACATTCCCTCCAAATGAAATATTGGTTGTGGCTCTTGACTACGTCCCACTGTTGATGGTAATAAGATAACAGACAATTGAAATGCATCACTAAATCATTAAACATTATGAAATACATAGATCAGAGCGGGTGGGGTTCAATCAGACTCATAACAGGCAGGAGGTCCAGACAGAAGGTAAACAAAGAGCAACAAGAAGAGGTTAAAACATAGTAGGAACCAGAATAGCCAACTGGACAGAGGAACACAAAAGTAAGGGCTTTGTTGCAGACAACTCCCACAATGCACAAGCAACCCCTGAGGTGGGGAGATGCCATTATATACCCACAAATGCTTAACAAACTAGGCGCAGGTGAGAAGAGGGCTTAGCAATTGCATGGAAAAACCTGGGCTAGAAGGTAACAGGAAAAGGCAAGGGAGAGATGGTATCTACTGCACAGTGGAAGAGACTCTGGATATTTGGATTTATAAGCTGTAAATAATCTGTCCGGTGCATCAGACTCAATGTGAGCAATTTTAATACTTGAAATATATGTATTTATTTATTGAGACTCTATTACACAATCAAAACATTTTTTAGTTTTGGATTTATACTCCACGAGGATTGGAATGTTATGGAGAAGGATTGTTGTCTAATAAGAAATCAATAAAATATATTAAAGTTTGATAAGCGTATAATAATACGTATGTGCAAGTGAGGAGGAGTTTTAGCACTAGGCGGTGCATGGCACACATTTATGTATATACTGCATTTTGTTTTTTACTTTTGTATTGTTCATGTGTCTGGGGGTGTTTTGTTTCCAGCAGGTGTGGAATGTTTTCTACCTGAAGAATGGCCTTCTGTAATTTATGATCCCAGTGTACAAGAGTCTTTAACTAAAATAGGGATGATGTTTGTCAGCAGCCTAGCCCTGACCTGTGTAGTATATATCAAGGTTTATCTTGGGTTATCACAAGATTTCCACAAAAAGTGATAGTTATTTTTTGCTGAGTCCATTGAAATTTAAAAGTTACAGTAAGCTGGCTAAAATGGAGAATGTTGTTCTTGCTTTAAAGCTTTGTAAATTGGTCCTCTTATGTTGATGCAGCTAGAAGTGAGCCAGAGTAATGAAATCCTCCTTTGGCTGCTGTAAAGTTGCATTTGTGACTTAATTTTGCATCTGTTTAACCACAATAATGGACACTTTCACCCCTTTCCTGCCCAGGCCAATTTTCAGCTTTCAGCGCTGTCGCACTTTGAATGACAATCATGTTGTCATGCAACACTGTACCCATATGCCATTTTTATCATTTTTGTTCACACAAATAGAGCTTTCTTTTGTTGGTATTTAATCACTACTGGGTTTTTTATTATTTGCAAAATAAACAAAAAAAATTAGAAAAAAAAGGAGGGTTTTTCTTTCTGTTATACAATTTGGAAAATTAATCTTTACTATGGTATATAAATATATATAATCTAAAAATTGATCAGTCCTAATGTACTGATGGCCTATCTCATTTCCTAAAGCTCAAAAACACCAGGACAGTACAAATATCCCCCAAATCTCACCTTTTTGGAAAGTAGACAGTTCAAGGTGTTTAGTAAGAGGCATTGCAAGTTTTTTGAAGTTGTAATTTTTTGTCACAATTATTTGGAATATAATAAAAATAAAAAATCAATTTTTTTCCACAGAATATTTATCCGTTACATAAGTCCATTTCAAGCAGAACTGACGAGTTCTTCTTATCAGTTTTACATTTGTATTGCATTAATACTTCAGCCACCTATCCCCCATCACACTGCACAGGGTTCAAGGCTTGTCTTGATCGCTTATCTACAACATTCCAATCCTCGTGGGGTATACCGGTAAATCCAAAACTAAAAAAAATGTTGATAGTGTAATAGAGTCTCAATAAATAAATATATTTCAAGAGAATCAATGTGGCTGCCCACTAAACAAGTTCAAACAGTGTATGGCCAGCTTTGATGTGTTCTGTGTGTCATTTATTATTAAACTGGGCAATTTAAAGGGATGCCTTCAGTAATAGCCCTAAATAATCAGAAGATCAAGAGATTATAGACAGCAGAAGTTACACACAGAGCAGATCTTTTGCTGTAAAAAATGTGGTTGGACCTGACCCCCCTATAGGGGGTCTTAGGATAGGGCAGAGCAAAGTTTGACTTGTATATCGAAAGTCTAGATTTCAGCTGCCTGTATCTCTAGATCTGCTGATTGTTTCTTCATGTGCTTTTCACTGAGGGTATCTTCGGTTTGTGCATTTTTTTGTGAAAGAACCCTCAATGTCTCTATTTAATTGCTCCTAATTAACATATAAAATATTGATCATTAGATAATAAGCCATGCACCATCTGCCTCCTTTGAATTCTTGTCTCTGTTCTAGTAGACCATATTAACACAGGTCTAGAATGACCCCTGTATATAGTATTTGTGTTTTCTATAATGCCAATGATGTGTTACTGACTGTGGGCCCTTTTATGATAAATGTCTTTGTTGCAAAGTATGTCCACTCAGGGCCACCAGCCCAACATACTGTATTTTTTTAGTACTCAACTGCAGGCAAATTCTTCCCAGCCCAGTCCTCCACCGGTTAAGCATTTTGTAGTAATATATTATATTATTTATACTTTTATAGCTGGGGCAAGGGCATTATATATATATATATATCCATATCAGTCCATACAGGTGCTCTTGGCCCAAAAACTTTGGGGGGGGGGGGGGGGGGGTTGTGGAGAGAACCTGCAAAGCCTGGGTATATAATAGGTGCCTGGAATTACTGGTGTTAGTCCTGACTGAAAAAAAAAAAAAAGACAATTGGGGGGGGGGGGGGCATATCAAAACTGGAGCAGCTGTGCATTCAATTGGCTTTTATTTTTATCTGCTCCAGTTTTGATAAATTCCTCCAACGCTTCCTTGTCTAGCTCTACAAGTCAATAAATAAAAATCAATCAATATCACCAGCACATCATCTCTCCAGGATAGTGTTTTTCTTTCTGTCTAGGTCCTTATCTCCTGGGCAGACCTTCTTAGAAGCTCTCCCAATGACAGTCTTTTTGTCTTTCCATGGCAGTAAAGCTCAGTCAGTTTTATTTCTTGAGTACCTGTTTATACATGGAGGTTTCTTTCCTTACAAGGTAGACTCTTCAGGCTTGTATCTCCAATTGTCATTTCACCATGTCATGGTTATGCAGTAATGTTTGTCTGTCAGCTTACCTCTCCATGTGTTCAGATTAAGAGGCCAGCCACTCTCACCTGGCTGCTTAAGTAATCTCTCCTCAAAGCTTGGCTCCACCCCAGCCCCTATCAGGGAACTCTATATTAACCTGTGCACCGCAAGCCAGCGCTGCTGATCAATATTGTGTGTTTTGGCTTCCGTGTGCACATTGCTCTGTGTCCTACGTCTGATCCTGTTTACCAACCTTGGCTTGTTCTCTACTGTCCTTGTCTGCTTCATATACCGACCTTTTGCGCGTTCTTTGACTATCCCTATCTGCTTGTTGCCCTGACCTTTTGGCTTATCTCCTGACTATCCTTGTTGTCGCGGTCTGCTGCTTCCTCCTACCTTCCTGTACTCGACTGTGAGTGTGAGCTGGGAAACCTGGAAACAAAAGTAACATTTTCAAATATTATTACATGCAAGTTTGACTCTCTCACGTGTTCAGTATTACTAGGTTGTTCAAGCCTATACCTTTGTGTTTTTTAATAATATTTAACCACTTCAGCCCCAGAGGATTTGGCTGGCCAAAGACCAGAGCACTTTTTGCGATTCGGCACTGCGTCGCTTAACTGACAATTGCGCGGTCGTGCGATGTGGCTCCCACGTCCTTTTTTTCCCACAAATAGAGCTTTCTTTTGGTGGTATTTGATCACCTCTGCAGTTTTTATTTTTTGCGCTATAAACAAAAAAATCTACACGTATATCCTTGCTTTTATCCTGGATAATACTATATATTTTACACATTTTTTTACTTTAATGAAATACCCAATGGGTTTTACAGAATCACACTATTAGTGTTCTATATTTTTTTATACATACGGACGGTACTGGTTCTGCACCCCCCTTTTTTCCTGGAGAGAGGAACAGGCTGGACATCCCCACGGAGGAGGCTTTTCAAATCTAACCCTACAGAGGAGGAGTTTCCTATCATCCATCTGGGAGATTATATGCCTATCACCCCTGCAGGCGTTAGGCACTCTGGTGAGTGTTTCCACTTTAGGGGTCACTCTGTGGAAGGAGGGGAGCACTGAAAGAATCACCGTTCGTTAGTCATCTCTTTTCCCATTTGAAGTCATAAGCTGTCACAGGATTCCTGAACGTCAAGGACTGCATAGGATTTTCACCGTTTATTTTTTCACTTTGATTTTTTCCACTTTGGACACACAATAATTTTCAGCAACAATATTCCATAATATTTCTATTTTTTAAGGTCACACGGAATTGTGCACCTTAACATTTTTGAGCTACAATTAATTGGAACTTGCTTTTTTATCACTTATTTTTACTGTCATTTACCACTGTCAATTTTTTTTATTTTTTATTTATCACCACACGGAGTCACTTTAAATAATTTAATATTTTAATATTTATACTTATGTTATATACACCATAATTATTGCTGGCAATAAGGGAGGTACCTCCTCACATAATCCATAGTTTTGATCGTCATTGCACTGAGTCACTTTATGGATTCCATATACTTTTAGTTGGTTTTTACTTAATGTGAAGATTTTATATATGTTCTGGCACAACGTTTTCATTGTTTATGTGTATATGCATTTTATTTTACACATTAATCACTTAATTTAAAATTATTTAATATTCTTAACACTTTGGTCTTTGACACCCCCCTAATTTATTCTGAACAGCGCCACCATCCCATATTTTACATTACATCTGCTATGCAAGCCTTGCGAGATCACGTAATATAAGGGGATTTTGCGCAGCGGAGCCAACCTACTGCAGTAAAACTGCGGCAGCTGGTCCGCAAGCGGTTAAAGGACAATTGTGGCTTTGTACAGTGATTTTCACTGTGTGGCTCCAGTTGGAGCTGCGCAGCCTTTCTAAGTGTAGATCCAGTGATCTTCACTGTGTGGCCCTGCTTGGAGCTGCACTGCACAGTCGCAACTGTCTGCTCCATAGTGTGCATTCCACAGCCTTGTTTTTGCTTTGGGATAGCAGGACTCTAAAGGCCACTTGAGTCCTCCTAAAGTACAACTTTACCATCGGAATTAATAGAACTGTGGCCACTTTCTGGAGAAAGTCTGTGCAGCTCTGAGCAGGGTCACACAGTGAAGATTGTTGAATTGGGCTGCGGGTAAGTATTTGTCACAGTGGGTAACACTCAGGACTGGAGTAGGGGCATATTATTTGACAACTGTACAAAGATACAATTGTCCATTAACCTGCCTGGCGGTATGATTATGTCAGATTTTAGGTGTTGAAAGCGGTACAATTATTTTGCATGGAAATTTGGCGTTTTATATTGTAGGCCTGTAATTCTTAGGAATAACTCACTTAAATCTGTCTAGTAGACATCCCGGGTATAATAAAGTTTGAAACACAAAATCATAAATTATAATATAATGCATAACTATAAATGATAACAAATAATATATAAAAATAATACATTTTATTCAATACATTTTATAAAACAAATTTATTGTCAATAATATAAACAAATCAAAAACACTGAATTTTTTTTGGGCCAAACAAGGGTGCAATCATACTAGTCATATTGCTTCAGTAAACATTCCAGGTATGGTAAATTTTGAAACATGGGACTGCACAAAGTCCAATGTCACAATCAGGACACTAGAACCTGGTTTCTTTTCAGATTTTCTTTCCAGTGTCATCACGCTTTGAGCAACAAACTACGCACATCCTTGTGGGTGCTGCCTTTTTTTTAGTTGGTGGGATGTGGTCCATGAAGTGACGACCAGTCAGGCGTTCCAGGTAGACAACACCAGCAGTACGACGTCCAGCTCTGTTTGCAGCCGTTGGTGTTTGGTGGTTTAGAAAGATATGTTCTGCAACTTTACAAACAAAGTCAGCATGAACCACAGGCTTGTCACTTTTTTAGTAGAATGAAGGCATTCCATAGGCTTTGTTCAAGAAGATGCCTGAAGATCTTCTTATAATATTTTTTTGTTGTTTTCTCATGGCTGGATAAAATGTCATTGCATGGTCGGCTCTGTCAACACCTCCCATGGTGTTGTTATAGTCTATAACCACTTGTGGTTTCATGTCGTCTTTCCCACCTTTTGTGTGTACCATGACAGCAGAGGTGTTATGGATTGTACTCATTAGGCACACATCTTATTTGTCACACCATCGCAGTGCCATAATTTTGCCTGTCAGGCAACCATTTCTCCCATTTCTCTCTTCTTATTGCCAAAGGTTGGCGGCATGTCACGCCGGTTAGCCCCAACGGTTCCATAGGCATCTGTTTTGTTCTGTAGAAGGAACTCATAGAGTTCAGGAGATGTGTAAAAATTGTCTGTAGTTACACAATAGCCCTGATTCAGCAATGGCTCAATCAATGAAAGAACTGAAGAGGTTGCCATTCTATAATGACTGTATTTTTGGTTGAATTTGGTTCCTTTACCTGTGTATAGGACAGAATTCCAAATATAACCAGTGCTCGATTCACATAGCATGAAAGATTTTACGCCAAATCGTGCCCTCTTTGACACTATATATTGTATCCAGCTGAGCCTTCCCTTGTAGGCCATTAGACTTTCATCTATGCTGATGTCTTTATCTGGCACATAGCTCTGTTGGAAATTTTTCATAATCATCTGATATACCTCCCAAATCTTCTTAAGTTTGGGGGCTGGATGAGTAGTTTCGTCAAACGCTTCATTATTTTCAAAGTGCAAATATTTAATTATGAGGGAAAATTTGTACTCCGACATGACCGTGCCAAAGAATGGAGTGGCTAGTAATTTATTGGTTGTCCAATACCACTTCTGCAGGGGTTTCCCCACCACTCCCTGAAGAATTATTAGGCCCATAAATTTCCAGGTGTCCTCTTTGGTCACTGGTTCCTACTTTCTGCTCCTTGAAAAGAGGTGTAGCAGCTTCTTGCTCCTGGTACCGGTTTGTCTCTGTAACAATTTTTTCAATAACCTCATCGGTCAAATATAGTTGGAGGTATGCCAAGGGGTTGTCATCTTCAACATCCACTTTGATACCAGGTGCTCCAGTAAATTGGAATTTTGGGGGCGATACGTGATCCGTACCACAGTCAATAGAGCACCAAATCACTTTCTGTGTCTGATGAAGAACTTTCCCACGAATTTGTACTCCGACATGACCGTGCCAACGAATGGAGTGGCTAGTAATTTATTGGTTGTCCAATACCACTTCTGCAGGGGTTTCCCCACCACTCCCTGAAGAATTATTAGGCCCATAAATTTCCAGGTGTCCTCTTTGGTCACTGGTTCCTACTTTCTGCTCCTTGAAAAGAGGTGTAGCAGCTTCTTGCTCCTGGTACCGGTTTGTCTCTGTAACAATTTTTTCAATAACCTCATCGGTCAAATATAGTTGGAGGTATGCCAAGGGGTTGTCATCTTCAACATCCACTTTGATACCAGGTGCTCCAGTAAATTGGAATTTTGGGGGCGATACGTGATCCGTACCACAGTCAATAGAGCACCAAATCACTTTCTGTGTCTGATGAAGAACTTTCCCACGAATTTGTACTCCGACATGACCGTGCCAACGAATGGAGTGGCTAGTAATTTATTGGTTGTCCAATACCACTTCTGCAGGGGTTTCCCCACCACTCCCTGAAGAATTATTAGGCCCATAAATTTCCAGATGTCCTCTTTGGTCACTGGTTCCTACTTTCTGCTCCTTGAAAAGAGGTGTAGCAGCTTCTTGCTCCTGGTACCGGTTTGTCTCTGTAACAATTTTTTCAATAACCTCATCGGTCAAATATAGTTGGAGGTATGCCAAGGGGTTGTCATCTTCAACATCCACTTTGATACCAGGTGCTCCAGTAAATTGGAATTTTGGGGGCGATACGTGATCCGTACCACAGTCAATAGAGCACCAAATCACTTTCTGTGTCTGATGAAGAACTTTCCCACGAATTTGTACTCCGACATGACCGTGCCAACGAATGGAGTGGCTAGTAATTTATTGGTTGTCCAATACCACTTCTGCAGGGGTTTCCCCACCACTCCCTGAAGAATTATTAGGCCCATAAATTTCCAGATGTCCTCTTTGGTCACTGGTTCCTACTTTCTGCTCCTTGAAAAGAGGTGTAGCAGCTTCTTGCTCCTGGTACCGGTTTGTCTCTGTAACAATTTTTTCAATAACCTCATCGGTCAAAAATAGTTGGAGGTATGCCAAGGGGTTGTCATCTTCAACATCCACTTTTATACCAGGTGCTCCAGTAAATTGGAATTTTGGGGGCGATACGTGATCCGTACCACAGTCAATAGAGCACCAAATCACTTTCTGTGTCTGATGAAGAACTTTCCCACGAATCACTATCACTCAATTCTGCAAGTGATTCTGTATCGCTATCGCTGTTTTCCAGCACGTCATAAACAGCTTTTGAGGTAGAGGTGCGCTTTTTTGATTCCATGGTCGCTTTGCCGTTTCCAGGCAGAAAGTACAGTAAAACTGCAGGCAAGGGCACTGGATAAAGCACTTGGGGGCAAACTGAGGTCAATTTATTAGAAACAGTAATGTAATCCAATCAGATTACAATGTATGGTGTGTGTTGTGGTTTATACTTTTTGAATCTGTCGCAGGTTCCACCCCATGCATTGCGACGCTCGCAGGGAAGGGAAGCTGGAACACACAGAGGATCGAGCGGAGGATACGGACGCCGTACACAGCAGGAGTACATTGCGGGATCCCAGGCTTGGGGTTACTGCTAATGGTACTGAAATCTCACCCGGAGCCACACTCGGGAATACCGCCAAGGAGCTTAAAGTGTGTCTAAACTTAGCAAAATCTTTGTGATCTTGGATAGAGTAGGGAAGGGTTGGAATGACTGAGGTTTTCATTGCTGTCTGTGTTCCTACTGTCGGAAATTCAAATTTCCTATTTATCCTGGCAAGCATCGTCATTGAGACAGTAAGGGTAGAAAAGGCTTATATTATACAGTTGCCAGAATATGAGATGGCATTCTCCAATGAGAACACCTTTTTAATGACAGCTACACTATATTACCAAAAGTATTGGGACACCTGCATTTACACACACATGACCTTTAAAGTGGTTGTAAACCCTTACAAACCACTTTGACCTACAGGTAAGCCTAGATTAAGGCTTACCTGTAGGTCCAATAAATATCTCCTAAACCTACATGGTTTAGGAGATATTTAGAAAAGAAAAGGCACCGCTATCTACGGCGCCAGCGCCGTAGACAGCGGCACGCAGGCGCACTGAGGATGCCGAGATCACGGCGATATGCCGATCTCGTGCACATGCGCGGGAGTGACGTCATTGCCGCTCCAGCGAATGACAGCGCTGGAGCGGCGAGACCCGGAAGTCACTCCGGGTTTGATGGCGGCGCAGAAGATCGTGGATGAGGGACGCTTCGGGGGCTTCGTTCTCAGGTAAGTCATTCATAATGAGCTAGTATGCTATGCATACTAGCTCATTATGCCTTTGCCTTGCAGGTTCCGTTTTTTTTTTTTTTTTTTTTTAAAGAGGCTTTACTTCCTCTTTAATGGAGTCTTAGTCTGTAGGGTTCAATATTGAGTTGACCCACCCTTTGCAGCTATAACAGCTTCAATTCTTCTGGGAAGGCTGTCCACAAGGTTTAGGAGTGTGTCTATTGTAATGTTTGACCATTCTGCCAGAAACGCATTTGAGAGTTTAGGCACTGATGTGGATGAGAAGGCCTGGCTTGCAGTCTCCGCTCTAATTCTTCCCAAAGGTGTTCTATCAGGTTGAGTTCAGGACTCTGTTCAGTTTTTTATGCACCTTATTGCTTGTATACCCTGCTTGGGAATTCTGTTGCTGTGTTCTTTATGATTTTTGCCAAGAAAAATTATTGTACCAGAAAATAAATATAATTATAATACTTACAATGTATCTAAAGCAAAAACTTTGTTCATAGGGTGGTAGGGGTTAAAACCACTATTGGACCTTTTTTGTAGTCCATGTGCCATTGGGAAGAATTCCCTTTTCATTCTGTCCCAGAGATGGCATAGAAAGTGAGAGCAAACCTCATGGAAAAGTCCAGTTATTGATATAGCTTTAATGAAACCTAATTGTGAGATAAACAATCCCTCTTTGACAAAATATGGTCCTGCTGGCTTACTTATTTGCAGGTTCCTGACATACGGAGCTGACTCCAAGGATGGGCAGAGGAAGAAACCTAGACGGTATCACCTTCTTTCTTTCTCTTTTTATTACTTTCTTTTTTCTTCTTGTCCTTCACTGCCAACCATGTTACTGTTCCCTCCCCTCCTCTTATCCCCTTCCTCATCTATGTTACTTATGTTATTAGCAATAGAGAGTAGTGTCCCCCATAAATGACTACATGTTGTTTGCAAATGGAGGGAGCTTCTGAAATCTTACACCACAAGTAAAGCCCCATACACACGGTCGGACTTTTTCATGGATTCTGTCCGATCGGACAATGTTGTTGAAAAATCAGACCGTGTGTATGCACCATCGGACAGTGTACGTCGGATTGTCCGACGGACAAAGTCTTATCTCCTGCTGGAAAGATTTGCCGACAACACGGTCCGATCACACCAAATCCGATCGTGTGTACGGTTGTCCGACCGGACAAAGTGCTACGCATGCTCACATCACATTACAAGACCAAAGCTATTGGCTACTAGCCTCTACGTAGTCCCGTCGTAGGCAACAAACGTCACCACGTTCAGAATGATCGGATTTTCCGACAACTTTGTCCGACCATGTGTACGCAAAACCAACATCAGACAAAGTATGACGGACAGGATCCGACCGACCTGGTCCACGGATTGTCCGACCGTGTGTATGGGGCTTTATTTGTTCTACCACCTTATAGACCACTTTATAGAGATTCCGTATTTTTCTTGTTTTGGACCTCTAGGTCCTTTTGTATACCATTTGGCGGTCCCGATAGGCCGTATTTGTGATGGTTTTATTATATTTATTACGAGCCCTTGGTTTATATTGAGCTACTATTCATCACACATTTGTTCTCCATATTTGTATATGTTTATATAGGATCTCATAGATAGCTCACTTATTTGATACGGTCCTTCTATGTCCCCCCCTCCCGATTTTTTTCTTTCTACAATAAAAACAACTGAAACAGAAAGTGAAAGTAAACCTCTCCACAGCAATGGGAAATCTGTCCCCTCTTGAACAGTTCTCGCCAGGAAAGGTGTCGCCATTGGAGGATTCCCTCTTTAGTGTTCTGGTGACAACTGTAACTTTTGGCTTCCTTTCACTTTCTATCCTGGTGACAATGATCACAAGGGTCAATCTTCCCAGTGGGGACACAGACAGCGATAACAATCTAATACAGGTTCTAACTTCTAACCCTTGCCTAATGTATCCAAAATTTGGGAAAAATACTTTGGCTTTAAACATCAAGGAAAATCTGTCAGATCTAGAAAACAATCGAAACTTACAACTCTTTCTAAATATAAGGTACCTGTGTTATTCTTCATATCAGTTTCTGTGCACCCAGGAAGCCCCTGGATCTCATGCGAGGGCTGTATACAGAGCTTTGACTTACAAACATCTTCACTGCCCTTGGACTATTGAATGGTGAGGATGAAGCTTTGCTCCAGGAGACACTGGGACTTCATATACAATCTGTGCTTAGGTCCAGGTGCCCGCCTGGAGAACAGAAACTGACTTGATGTTTAAAACTTTTACTTGCAGGCATTTAAGCTCTGATAATTGCTTTGATGCCAATACTACCACTTTGCAATGTATATAAGAAGTAGTAATTAGATCAAATGAATTATACACCTGGCACCCATTTGTTATTGATATCCAGCTGTATCCTTGGTGAGCCATTCTAAAGCTATAAAAGACACCATCAACACTGATTTAGTGTTTGTGAGACATAACATCTTGGTCAATGACAGTTTTATACTGCTACACTGCAGAATATTAGGAAGAGACTGTACTCTGTTTATGCAGTCACCAACACATATCGAGGAGCAATGGACACTCGGTCCCAGTGACAGTAGAAGACATATAAAACTGCATAGAAAAACTTTTATATTTTATTATAAACTAGGAGACTGGATAACTTTACTAGAACTTTTCAGTGCAATGAACAGTAAACTCTGAAAAAGAAAGTGATGTTTGTTTAGTAACTGTGTTACACAGTGGAGCTTCTATGTTGGCAGGTGTTAGTGCCCCTTTAATTGTAGCTGCTCCTGTAGAGATGTATTGGATGAGATATAAATGCCAGTTGTGGGTGGAGTCCAATGAAGTTGAGGTATGGGAGCAGGACACCCCTGAACAGCAGGATGTACATCTGTGCTGAAATAGTCCACTGCAGGGCTGAACTGTCAGGGTGGTGAGGACACATTGGAGACAGAAAGTGAAATCTTGCCACCCTTTGATCTTTGTCTAGTGGGTCCCATAGCTTGGTTTAATTTGGCCTCTGACCTAAGAAGAAGCACTCTTTTGTGTGAGAGGAAGGTACACCCAGTGTGAGGAATATCTGAGATGTTCACAGCAGATCACATGACAGTTGTAAACAATGGATGGCTTCCTTTCAAGCCATCCATTGTATACAGTTGTGTTGCTAGCTGTGATTGGTCACAGTGAACACATGATATAGATAGGCCAATCACACCATCTGTGCCATGTGATTAGCTTTGAATTAAATAGTTTCATTTAGTAAAAATGGTTGCATATACCATTGACATTCATTGATATATGCAAACATAATGTGGAAAAATACCTGGCACTGTCTACTTTACAATATATATGTAGCGCTGGCTCCTAATGAGCAGACGCTATTGTTTTTTTCAAATTTAAGTTGTCTGAGGCCCAGTTCAGCTGGATTGCACTGGTTTCTCCTTGACTGTGGGTGGCGCTGTCATCGCCGGTAAGTGTAGAAACACAGTTCAGCTGGATGTATTGAATGCCACCTATTGCTCAGAAATAGCTCAGTGGGAGTGTTCTTCCTGCTGTGAATTCTGGGAGATGGTATTTAAGGTACCAACGCCATTTTCGTGGTGTTCTTCTATCGTGGTTTTCTCTGGGTTCTCCTTTACCCGGACCCCATGGCCCTCCTGGCCTGGGGTGACAACCGCATGTATCCCGTGTCTCTGGGCCGGCTGGACCGAGGCGATGCAACTGAGTAGGCCCAAAAAAGGTTTGGGGTCTACTGATCCAGGGGTGGTCCTGTGCCGCCTCGCCTGAGGAGAGAGGCCAAGAAACTGGAGGATCCAGGGGAGGACTTTTCTGGGAGAGGACCGTGCACAAGGCTGGTATCTCTGGAGGACTCAGTTAAAGGACGCAACCCGGATCAACGCCCATACAGTATCGCCGGTTCGGCTGCAGGAGACTGGTATTGTATGGCAGTTCTTTGAATCTCTCAGGAACTCTCAGTGATGCTCTAATTTAATTAGTAAGTCTGTGGCAGAGACTTTGTCAAGTACCCCACCGGCTGCTAGGTCAAGTGAGAGGGGCCGATCCAGTCAGTGGAGATCCCCTGGATCTAGATCTACATACATATACATACATATATATATATATATATATATATATATATATATATATATATATATATATATATATATATATTATATATATATATATAATATATATATATATACACACACACACAGACCCACACATATATATATATATATATATATATATATATATATATATATATATATATATATATATATATATATATATACATACACACACACACACACACACATACATACATACATACATATATATATATCTATTTGGACACGGGCACAATTTTCATACTTTTGGCTCTGTATGCCACCAGAATAAAATTAAAATGAAACAATCCAAATGAATTTGAAGTGCAGACTTTTAGCTTTAATTCAAGGGGTTGAACATTAATATCAAGTACAAATTTTAGGAACTGCAACCATTTTTTATACACAGCCCCCCCCCCCCCACACATTTTCAGGGGCTCAAATGTAATTGGACAAATGAATATAATCATAAATAAAATGTTAGTTTTTAATATTTTGTTGAGAATCCTTTACTGGCAACGACTGCCTGAAGTATGGAACCCATGGACATTACCAAAGACTGGGTTTCCTCCTTTCTGATGCTTTACCAGGCTGTAATTGCAGCTGTCTTCAGTTCTTTGTTTGTGGGTCTTTCTGCCTTTAGTTTTGCCTTCAGCGAGTGAAATGCATGCTCAATTGGGTAGAGATCATATGATTGACTCGGCCATTGCAGAATAATCCTTCAAAAGCACTTGGGTTGCTTTTGCAGTGTGTTTTGGATCATTGTCCATCTGTACTGTGAAGCGCCGTCCAATCAACTTTGTTGCATTTGGCTGAATCTGGGCTGGCAGTATATCTCTAAACACTGCAGAATATATCCGGCTGCTTCTGTCTTCTGCCACATCATCAATAAACACCAATGACCCACTGCCACTGGAAGCCATGCATGCACATGCAATCACACTGCCTCCACCATATTTTACAGATGACGTTGTGTGCTTTGGATCATGAGCCTTCTCCACACTTTTTTCTTCCCATAACTCTGGTACAGATTAACCGGTTCCCGACCGGCACACGACGATGTACGTCGGCTGAATGGCACGGACAGGCATAAGGGCGTACAGGTACGTCCCTTTAAAAATGTGTGCGCCGCCGGTTGGGACCCCTGTGAGGCCAGTCGCGGGTCCCGCAGACTCGATCATCACGGGTCCCGCATGCTTGATCGCCACGGGGATACCCGCGATCGTCTCACGGGAAGGCTTAACGGGGAGATGCAGAAGTAAACAGAATCTCACCGCTCTGCCTAGCAACAAGTGACACTGATCTCTGCTCCCTGTGATTGGAGTAGAGATCAGTGTTCACTAACACACAGCCACGCCCCCCACCATTAGTAACACGCCCCTAGGACACACTTAACCCCTACACTGCCACCCCTGGTTAACCCCTTCACTGCCAGTGTCATTTACACAGGAATCAGTGCATTTGTATAGCACTGATTGCTGTATAAATGACAATGGTCCCAAAAATGTGTCAAAAATGTCCGATGTGTCCACCATAATGTCGCAGTCACAATAAAAAAAAACGCAGATCGCCGCCATTACTAGTGAAAAAAAAAAAAAAAAAAATATTAATAAAAATGCCATAAAACTATCCCCTATTTGGTAAACGCTATAACTTTTGCGCAAACCAATCAATAATCGCTTATTGCAATTTTTTTTACCAAAAATATGTAGAAGAAAAGTATCGGCATAAACTGAGGAAAAAAAAAGTTTTTTTTATATATTTTTGGGGGATACTTATTATAGAAAAAAGGAAAACCTAATGTGTTTTTTTCAAAAGTGTCGCTCTTTTTTTTTGTTTATAGCGCAAAAAAGAAAAACCGCAGGGGTGATCAAATAACTCCAAAAGAAAACTCTATTTGTGGGAAAAAAAGGACGTCAATTTTGTTTGGGAGCCACGTCGCACGACCACGCAATTGTCAGTTAAAGCAACGCAGTGCCGAATCGCAAAAAGTGGTCTGGTCTTAAGCCAGCAAAATGGTCCGGTCTGAAAGTAGTTAATCTTAGTTTCATCTGTCCAAAGAATGCTTTTCCAGAACTGGTCTGGCTTTTTTAGATTTTTTTTGGCAAAGTCTAATCTGGCTTTTCTGTTTTTCAGGCTTATGAATGGTTTGCACCTTGCAGTGAACCCTCTGTATTTGCTCTCGTGAAGTCTTCTCTTGATTGTAGACTTTGACAAGAATACACCCACCTCCTGGAGAGTGTCCTTCACTTGTCTGGATGTTGTGAGTGTTTTTTTTCTTTACCATAGAGAGGATCCTGCGATCATCCACCACTGTTGTCTTCCGTGGACCTCCAGGCCTTTTTATGTTGCTGAGCTCACCAGTGCATTCTTATTTCCTCAGAACGTACCAAACTGATTTGGCCACTCCTAATGTTGCTGCTATCTCTCGGATGGATTTGTTTCATTTTTGGAGCCTTGGCCTGAAAGCATGATGTAGGTTCACAGAAATATATTCCAAATGCAAAACCACACTTCGAATCAACTCCAGACCTTTTACCTGCTTAATTGATGAAGAAATAATAAAGGAGTAGCCCACAGGAGTAGCCCACACCTGGCAAACAGCTTTTGATTCAATTGTCAATTACTTTTGGTCCCTTGAAAAAGGGCGGAGAGTTATTCTTAAGAACTATAATTCCTAAACCCTTCCTCTGATTTGGATGTACATACCCTCAAATAAACCTGAGAATGTACATTTTCAGCCCATATCGATGGGAGGAGGATGTTGTCTACCGGATGCCGAGACCAGAGTCGATTCTCTGGAAGAGGTACATAGACAACATCCTCCTCCTATGGGATGGCGATTTGTAATCGCTGAATGCCTATAAGACTGAGTTGAATGACAATGATAGGGGCATAATTTTAAAACATGAGGCCAGCAAATCTGACATCCACTCACATCCACATACTTTAAGGAGACTGATAGAAATGGGTTTATCAATACCAACAGTTGTCACCATACTACTTGGTTAAGATCTGTGTCTGATGCCCCCTACACACGAGTGGATTTTCCCTCAGAAAAAACTTGGATGGTTTTTCCGATGGAATTTCGCTCAAGCTTGGCTTGCATTTTCTTGTTAAAAAAAAAAGAAGCTTGGCTTGCATACACACGGTCACACAAAAGTTCTATGAACTTTCGTCCATCAAGAACACGATGAGCCAAGAAAATTAAGTTCAATGCTTCCGAGTATGCGTCAAATTTTTTCCGAGCATGTGTAGGAATTTTGCACATCGGAATTTGTACAGACGATCGGAATTTCCAATCGGAACTTTTTCCGACCGAAAAATTGAGAACATGCTCTCAATCTTTTGCTGGCCAAAATTCCGCCAGCAAAAGTCTGATGGAGCATACACACAATCACATTTTCCGACCAAAAGCTCTCATCTGACTTTTGCTGGTGGAATTTCCGATCGTGTGTACGGGGTATAAGAGCCAATTTTTGAGGCTTAGGAGGAATTGCACCAACAGGAATTATTTCCTCCAGGAAGCTTCTGTACTTAAGCTTAAATTCCTGGAAAAGGGTTACCAGCCAGCCGAATTAGAGGAGGCCCTAAAGGGTGCAGATCAGAGAGTCAGAGATGATCTGCTGGTTCTTAGAATCGGTGGTCGGAATAACTCTTTCAAGTTTGTCCTTTTTATCACCTATTCTAACCATCATTTCTAAGTTAAGATCATGCAAAAGCATTGAGATGTGCTTCAAAAAGATAGAGTGTTGGGGCCCCACCTTCCTGTGAATCCTCAGGTGGTGTATAGAGCTGCTCCTCCACCTAACATCATAGAACCTCCTAAAAAACTTGCTTTCAGAATATGGGTATTTTTTTCCTTGAAGTTAGTGGCCTGTATGTTAAATTAAATCACATACATGTAGAAGGACCGACTCTTGAGTCTTGTTCTACTCATGAGTGGTTTCCCATCAAACCCTTTATCGTATGTACATCTAAGAATGCTGTTTACATCATCCGCTGTCCGTGCGGGCTCCAGTATATTGGCCGCACGATTTGGATGCTCCATATTAGATTGAGTGAACATGTGGCTAATATAAAAAAAGGATTTCCGAAGCACAGTTTATCAGAGTACTGCGATCTATGACACAAACGAGATCCTAGAGGTACTGTGTTCCTGGGGATTGATAGGTTCACTAGTAATTGGAGAGGTAGCAATATGATCAGAGAGGTTTCACGTTTGGAAACTAAATGGATCTATTAGGTTACATCTTATACCCCACACAGTATGAACATTGAGTGGGATATTAACTCATTTATTAACAATAGTTAAATGTCCAATGGGGTATGCATTTAATTGTTATCTGTTCTCCTCTCCTAATACATGCACTTTATATCTTATGTCATTTATTTGTTATTTGGAGTTTTAGTGGAAATTGCACTGTATTTGCATTCTTGGTATATTTATGTTATATATGTCTTATGATCTATGATGTATTATGATATGTAACCACATGATGGAGCTGTTTCCCGGAATGGTTGTTGTTGTCACACTTTAGGTTTTTATTATGATTGTTATTTATCTAAATGATATGTTCTAGAACTATTCAATTGTGTTATATAGTTAGTATGTAGTTTCCTAAGTGGGGGATCATATACTAGTTAAATCTGTGGCTTGGAGCGCAAAGATTTCTTTGAATTGACTTCCTGCTTTCTGAAGTGGAACGCAGGTAATATTTGCCTGTCAAATAAGCCGTCCCTTATATATAAACAGCGCACGTTTAGCCACACTCCTGATGACATCATCGATGACGAAATGCGTAGGGAGGAGTTGAGACGTGAGAGGTGACTCTTATGCTGGGACGCAGCCACCATTTTGTGGTTTTAAAATACCAGGCGTTTCTCATATGCAAGTTTGTCCCTCTGTAAATGTGAGTGCAATCATTTGGATTTTATTCAATAAATCTTTTTATTTTGATGTCTGCACTATTGAGAGTTTTTTTATCTTTTAACTGAGATTCTGGGTGATGCAGTGGAGTTGCTGATTATATCTCCTTGCTGCTGGAGCTGTCACCTGGTTGATACCTATGCTCACAACAGTTTTTCTGAGGGTAAGGGGCAGTGTGTTTGGGTGATGGTGGCGGTCTCTTTACACCTGAGTCATCTATCTCAACTCCAGCAATCATTCATTTGGTAAATGTATGGACTACAGTGTTGCCTGACTGCACAATTTTCATTCAAAGTGTGGCAGCCCTGAAAGCTGAAAATTGGCATGGGCAGGAAGGGGTAAAAGTGCCCAGAAATGCACTATATAAACTGCTCACATATGCCATAACCCATGTACCCACAAAATACTTCTTTACTATAGTGCCACAAGCGAGAGTCTAACAAACACACATAAACCTTGGGACAAAGGATCCTTATTAAAAAAAAAAAAGAAAACTATTCCAATATATATATATATATATATATATATATATATATATATATATATATATATACTTTTCTACACCAGAATATATAGTTTTACCTAATACTTTGTTTGAGCCCATCTTAAAGGATAACTTCATTAAAATAGTTGAAGGCTACTTAGGGAACAACAACTGTTGAGACACTAAACACTTTGGTCATGAGTACACATTGAGCAGTGGGGTAACAATAGCCATAGCAGTCCACAAGGGGTCCCATTAGGGAGGCTATAAGGAATGGCAGAACTGTACAGTAAGAAATATTTGCTTTCCTGTCTTAGCTGTGTAGCTTGCTGAATTTCTTCTACAGACTGAAATAATCCCTGTATGCTTAATGCAGTTACAAATCCCAGAAGTTCACCTCAGCTAAATTTTTATATGAAATCTAATATAAATACGGTTATGATTATTATTATTACTAATGCAACTATAACTTTTATCCACGACACTGGTCCTCGATAGTGTATGGACTATGCTGACAGCAATCCTGCTGCCTGTCCTTGATTAAGCCATACTTTATGTTAAAGTCAATGACACTGATTTGCACAGTTGACACTTTTAGCTTTAGAGGGAGAGACCTATCAACAATTTGCTATGGAGCCCCATTATTCAAAGCTACATCCCTGCAGTGAAGCTCTACTGATTACAGCAAGAGAACCAGTGTAATCTGCAGGGCTGAGCTGTCAATTTTGCCTGGTCCTTCACAGTAAATCAAACATCCATGGCAATACATAGGCAGGAATGGATCCTATTGGAACGGTGCACCCCATGCAGCTCGCTCTACATCTGCTTTGGCCTGATCCCAATGGTATGCTAGTTGGTCCTTTAAAGGGAACATAAAATGTTTTTTCCATTATCATATTTAGTGATTCGGTGCTAAAAATACAGTTTTTGTACACAGTATATGCTCTCTGAAAGCTCTTTCGTTCAGCTGTATTGCTAAAAGTAGACCTTAGTGAGATAGAACAGGGACACTTCCTTCTGTCTCTCCTGGTAGAACATACTCAAAGAGGCGCTGGGAACTTTTAGACTAATATGTGTAGGAAAACTTCAAACAAACTCAATAGCTCTGGTGAGGTGGCTCCCTCAACTGGCACCCAGCTGTAGCTCAAACCAAAGAAATACAGAAAGGAACGCCAGATCAAAACTGGATACAAGAGTCCAAGAAAATTTTAATTGTTGGTTCAAACAAGTCTTACAGGAAATATTGACTTTAGAAATCTATATTAAAACCAGTATTGAACTCTCTACATGTAGCTACAACTTGATAGCAGTTGCTGAGCAGCAGTGTTTCCCAGTAGAAGCAGGAACATCATCATTTCTTTTGAAAATTTACTGTATAAAAATTAGGAGTCATAACTGCATCATGTAATACATTCTTGTTTGTAAAAATAAAGATTTTACACAAATAATTACATTTAATACAGAAAATGTTCATTTTAAATCTGAAAGAAAAATGAAATTAAAGAGAAAAAAATATATATATTATCTCCTCTTTAAATTGGTGCGTTTTTGTTGCTTTGGTTTTGTTTTCTGCCAAAAAATGAATTGAAAACGATTTTTGGCTCATCCTTTTGTTTTGGAAACATTGACAAAAAAAGTCATGCATATAATAAGGGACCATCAAAAGGCACTTGTGTCGAGCTCCACAAAAATGTTATGTTACAATGTGGAGACACTAGTGGAAATGTCTTTGACCATTAACTGGTAGAATTAAATTAAAGCATGCTAAGAGGAGTCTGACCCGGCCTCTATTCCATAGAGTGTGCCACTTTCATGGGACAACATTGGTTTCGCTCCTAAATTTATCATGGTGCCTTAGGCAAATGTTCTCAGTTAAGTCATTGTGTTGACCTTACTTACAGATGTTCAATACTCTTGTTGTTCATTAATGCACCAAAAATCGGCACGAGACGCTAATAAACCCGTGGCAAGAATTAACTAAATCTCTTCTTAATTAAATGGCCGTACAACATTTAATTCCTCTCTCAGGGCAAACAAAATGTTTTAGGCAATTCTCTCCTTCTCATCAATCAACAAGGTCCAAGTTATTGACAGTCAAGGGACATTGTTAATGTTTTCATCCATTAAATTCTAAAATCTTTGGGGCTAGTTGGTACATTGCGACGGATAATTTAAATAAGTAATTGATCAAAGCTGAACTTCAGGCAGATATTAAAAAAAACACTAGTAAATGCAGTTATGTTTTTAATAAAATACATGTATTAAACATGAGATTACTTTAAAACCTGAACTAGATTTGATTATATTCCCCTGTATAGTAGCACTCAGGGAAAGAGATGTACTTGGGGCCAGTCAGTAGTCTTGTAAACATGTGCTGAAAAGAAACATGCTGGCTGGAGAAAAGAGATGAGAGATGATGCCATCATCTTATCGCTGCTCCACAATTATCCAATAACAACTTTGGAGCAGGGAATTTACCTAATTGTGTTGCTTAACTGCAGTAGAGAAAGGTCAGGTCTTTAGGCTGGTTGTGTTGTCAGTCTGGCAGTTCTGTGTAAATTAGCAGAATTGGATAGACAGAAATGCAAATTCTTTGTCAGGTAAGACTCTCATGTATGTGTTGCAATGATGTGCTAAGCTTTAATATTTCAGAGGTCAGGGCAGGACATACAAAACTCATATATTTATCCCTGTAATTTAGCAGGCGTGCCAACATAGTACGTGGAGAGCGGCCCCGTGGTAATGGCCCAGGGGGACCCTATGAGCCCTCTCCACTACATACAGAGGTGTAAATGCTTACTTGATGAAAATGTCCAGTAGCCATTGTTCTACAAAGGCAGTCCCTGCTCTCTTTCTCCAGTGACCCAATGATTCAAACATTGTGGTGCGTAAGGCCTATTTCAATGTCTTTAGCATGTAGGTCAGTGGTTTTAGCCAAGCGGGCAGTGGACTGGGATTCTCGTACAAGAGGGGGCAGCTGATCTTCAAGGTCACTGACTTTGCTTTCCATTGCTGTGGTTCTCTCCCTGACCTTCTGTAGATCCTTGTCTAATCAGTGCCATCACTTTCTTTAGGCCCCCAGAGTGATCTTTTTACATATCTACCGAGGCAGTGCCCTTATGAACCACCCAAAGTATTTTAGCTAGGGTGGACTGCTCAGGTATCTCCTTTACTTCCTCCGTGTCAGTGTGCTGCTGGTCAGAAAGATCTACCAGGGGAGCTGGATCTAGGGCATTTTCCACTTCCTCCTGCCCTGTTTCAGATAACTCCAGGGTACACTTTGTGTCCTCTTCCACCACATGCTCTGATCTGTGCCTGCCAGTTTCTGGTCATAAAACCAAATATCCCGAGGCTGGTCTTTGGAGTTATTTTTTGGAGTTTTGGGTGGGTTATTCAGTGTCCTTGGGTTTTCCCACACCACGAAAGGAACGTTGTTGAAGGGCCCTCATGGCACCATGTTGGCTCTGGCTGCGAGGCATCCTCTTTGTTCTTAAGGGTCACTATGCTGCAGTATCAGACACGAGATAGCTCTAGGACCAACAGCCGGTAGTGTAGATCAAGACCGAGCAGAAAGAGTACAGCTGTGAGGCAGGGAACAGGATCAGTTTAGGAGTTATGTCGGGAGCCCTGTGAGATGCGTCTGCTCACATGCCATTTGTGGCCCCCCAATGCTCAATATATTTAGGGCTGCAACTAACGATTATTTTCATAATCGATTAGTTGGCCGATTATTGTTTCGAAAAATCGATTAATCGGTTAATAAGCTTAAAAAAAAAAAGTGTGGTGTATAATTTAGTGAATAAAAAAAAAGGCAATTTATTCTTAAATATCTCTATGCAGTGGGAAATATAAATAACCAACTATATGGTTAGGGAAAAAAATAAATACACCCTAGGCATGTTTTGTTAATTTTTTAATAGCATTTAAAGGTCTTTAAATACAATCTGAGAATAACAGACAGAAGACATATACTTTTTTTGGCCAATTAGTTGTTGGGCAGATTAAAAAACACAAAATTGCTGCAAAAACGCATAACATGCATTTCTGCAGCTTCTCCATTGAAGTCTATTGAACCAAAAAAAGCACAGTTTGACGTTAAAAAAAAAAAGTCCCTGACCCTTTCCAAACAGCAGTGGCTGAAAAAAGCATAGATGTGAAAATGTCCCATAGAAAACCATGTAAATGAACTGTAGTGTGTTTCTGCAAAAAGTACCAAAAAAACACATAGATGTGAACCAGGCCTGAGACGTTTAGTAACATAATCAGGGTTAAAAAAAAAAAACGAAAATTAACCCTTTATAGTACAAAAAAACAACTGTAGAACTGTAAAAATAATATTTACAGTAGCGATTATTTTCTCTTTTTGTACTATAAATGGCTCATTTTAGCTTTTTTAACCCCATTAGGTTACTGACCGATTAATCGATTATGAAAATAGTAATCGATTCATTTCATAATCGATTAGTTGTCGATTAATCGATTAGTTGTTTCAGCCCTAAATATATTAAAGCTAAATCTACTGTACCCTAACTGGTAGAATAGGGACGGTAAGACAGAACTATACAATTAAAAATGAAAGCAGTAGTTACATATCTTGATCTTCATTGCCTGCAGGCTCTGGAGATTACTATTCTGCCCGGACATTGAAATTTCACATTTTTCTTGTTACTAGGGAAAACTTAAACACATGAAATGTTGTCTGTGCAAGCATTACTTACACCAAGGATAAAAGCTATCAGGTGTTTGTATGTAGATGTTAAATTACAGCAACTGTGTTAAAAAAAGGAACAATGTGGGTTTGTAGGGAAAACGTCCAACCAATTCTTTACAATGAAAGTGTACACGTGTTCTCTCAAAGCCCTCCGAGAGCCTGATGATTGTCTAAAAACCATCAACATTGTGAGAGTACTTGAACTCTATTCCTGCTTTGAAGTACAATGTCTGATTTCTTAAGGGAAATGTTTGCGTATTTCAGCAAGAACACATTTTGAATAATAACCGTGACATTTATCTAAAATTCATTTTTGATGTGGCATGTAAATATTGACTTTCTTGTTGTTTCATATTATGGAATGCAAGCTCTGTCTGTTTTACAACTCTCACAGTTTGCAGTGAAATCAGAGTAAGTAATTCTAATACAGGAGAGCAAATATGCAGGACTGACAGTAAGGCTGGAGTTCAGATTTAGAGTAAAACTCCAACCAAAGAACCAATAGTGCTAAAATTTGCTGTGAATCCACCTTTAGAGTGAAGTGGCAGCAAACAATACAGAAAAGTCTGCAGTAAACAGATAGTGTTAAAATGCATTAAAAAAAAATCATTTTTTAGTTTTGTATATAGTATAAAAAAAATGTAAACTTTTGGTTTGATCCCCAGCTGTGGTTCTACCAAGTTACAAATCCCAGAAGTTCACCTCAGCTAAATCTTTATATGAAATCTGATATAATTACGGTTATGATTATTATTATTACTAATGCAACTATAACTTTTATCCACGACACTGGTCCTCGATAGTGTATGGACTATGCTGACAGCAATCCTGCTGCCTGTCCTTGATTAAGCCATACTTTATGTTAAAGTCAATGACACTGATTTGCACAGTTGACACTTTTAGCTTTAGAGGGAGAGACCTATCAACAATTTGCTATGGAGCCCCATTATTCAAAGCTACATCCCTGCAGTGAAGCTCTACTGATTACAGCAAGAGAACCAGTGTAATCTGCAGGGCTGAGCTGTCAATTTTGCCTGGTCCTTCACAGTAAATCAAACATCCATGGCAATACATAGGCAGGAATGGATCCTATTGGAACGGTGCACCCCATGCAGCTCGCTCTACATCTGCTTTGGCCTGATCCCAATGGTATGCTAGTTGGTCCTTTAAAGGGAACATAAAATGTTTTTTCCATTATCATATTTAGTGATTCGGTGCTAAAAATACAGTTTTTGTACACAGTATATGCTCTCTGAAAGCTCTTTCGTTCAGCTGTATTGCTAAAAGTAGACCTTAGTGAGATAGAACAGGGACACTTCCTTCTGTCTCTCCTGGTAGAACATACTCAAAGAGGCGCTGGGAACTTTTAGACTAATATGTGTAGGAAAACTTCAAACAAACTCAATAGCTCTGGTGAGGTGGCTCCCTCAACTGGCACCCAGCTGTAGCTCAAACCAAAGAAATACAGAAAGGAACGCCAGATCAAAACTGGATACAAGAGTCCAAGAAAATTTTAATTGTTGGTTCAAACAAGTCTTACAGGAAATATTGACTTTAGAAATCTATATTAAAACCAGTAGTTGGTACATTGCGACGGATAATTTAAATAAGTAATTGATCAAAGCTGAACTTCAGGCAGATATTAAAAAAAACACTAGTAAATGCAGTTATGTTATTAATAAAATACATGTATTAAACATGAGATTACTTTAAAACCTGAACTAGATTTGATTATATTCCCCTGTATAGTAGCACTCAGGGAAAGAGATGTACTTGGGGCCAGTCAGTAGTCTTGTAAACATGTGCTGAAAAGAAACATGCTGGCTGGAGAAAAGAGATGAGAGATGATGCCATCATCTTATCGCTGCTCCGCAATTATCCAATCACAACTTTGGGGCAGGGAATTTACCTAATTGTGTTGCTTAACTGCAGTAGAGAAAGGTCAGGTCTTTAGGCTGGTTGTGTTGTCAGTCTGGCAGTTCTGTGTAAATTAGCAGAATTGGATAGACAGAAATGCAAATTCTTTGTCAGGTAAGACTCTCATGTATGTGTTGCAATGATGTGCTAAGCTTTAATATTTCAGAGGTCAGGGCAGGACATATAATACTCATATATTTATCCCTGTAATTTAGCAGGCGTGCCAACATAGTATGTGGAGAGCGGCCCCGTGGTAATGGCCCAGGGGGACCCTATGAGCCCTCTCCACTACATACAGAGGTGTAAATGCTTACTTGATGAAAATGTCCAGTAGCCATTGTTCTACAAAGGCAGTCCCTGCCCTCTTTCTCCAATGACCCAATGATTCAAACATTGTTGTGCGTAAGGCCTATTTTAATGTCTTTAGCATTAAGGGCAGTGGTTTTAGCCAAGCGGGCAGTGGACTTGGATTCTCGTACAAAAGGGGGCAGCTGATCTTCAAGGTCACTGACTTTGCTTTCCATTGCTGTGGTTCTCTCCCTGACCTTCTGTAGATCCTTGTCTAATCAGTGCCACCACTTTCTTTAGGCCCCCAGAGTGATCTTTTTACTTATCTACCGAGGCAGTGCCCTTATGAACCACCCAAAGTATTTCAGCTAGGGTGGACTGCTCAGGTATCTCCTTTATTTCCTCCGTGTCAGTGTGCTGCTGGTCAGAAAGATCTACCAGGGGAGCTGGATCTAGGGCATTTTCCACTTCCTCCTGCCCTGTTTCAGATAACTCCAGGGTACACTCTGTGTCCTCTTCCACCACATGCTCTGATCTGTGCCTGCCAGTTTCTGGTCATAAAACCAAATATCCCGAGGCTAGTCTTTGGAGTTATTTTTTGGAGTTTTGGGAGGGTTATTCAGTGTCCTTGGGTTTTCCCACACCACGAAAGGTGCGTTGTTGAAGGGCCCTCGTGGCACCATGTTGGCTCTGGCTGCGAGGCATCCTCTTTGTTCTTAAGGGTCACCATGCTGCAGTATCAGACACGAGATAGCTCTAGGACCAACAGCCGGTAGTGTAGATCAAGGCCAAGCAGAAAGAGTACAGCTGTGAGGCAGGGAACAGGATCAGTTTAGGAGTAATGTCGGGAGCCCTGTGAGATGCGTCTGCTCACATGCCATTTGTGGCCCCCCAATGCTCAATATATTTAGGGCTGCAACTAACGATTATTTTCATAATCGATTAGTTGGCCGATTATTGTTTCGAAAAATCGATTAATCGGTTAATAAGCTTAAAAAAAAAAAAGTGTGGTGTATAATTTAGTGAATAAAAAAAAAGGCAATTTATTCTTAAATATCTCTATGCAGTGGGAAATATAAATAACCAACTATATGGTTAGGGAGAAAAATATCTAATCCACTCTGAGAATAACAGACAGAAGACATATACTTTTTTTGGCCAATTAGTTGTTGGGCAGATTAAAAAACACAAATTGCTGTAAAAACGCATAACATGCATTTCTGCAGCTTCTCCATTGAAGTCTATTGAACCAAAAAAAGCACAGTTTGACGTTAAAAAAAAAGTCCCTGACCCTTTCCAAACAGCAGTGGCTGAAAAAAGCATAGATGTGAAAATGTCCCATAGAAAACCATGTAAATGAACTGTAGTGTGTTTCTGCAAAAAGTACCAAAAAACACATAGATGTGAACCAGGCCTGAGACGTTTAGTAACATAATCAGGGTTAAAAAAAAAACGAAAATTAACCCTTTATAGTACAAAAAACAACTGTAGAACTGTAAAAATAATATTTACAGTAGCGATTATTTGCTCTTTTTGTACTATAAATGGCTCATTTTAGCTTTTTTAACCCCATTAGGTTACTGACCGATTAATCGATTATGAAAATAGTAATCGATTCATTTCATAATCGATTAGTTGTCGATTAATCGATTAGTTGTTTCAGCCCTAAATATATTAAAGCTAAATCTACTGTACCCTAACTGGTAGAATAGGGACGGTAAGACAGAACTATACAATTAAAAATGAAAGCAGTAGTTACATATCTTGATCTTCATTGCCTGCAGGCTCTGGAGATTACTATTCTGCCCGGACATTGAAATTTCACATTTTTCTTGTTACTAGGGAAAACTTAAACACATGAAATGTTGTCTGTGCAAGCATTACTTACACCAAGGATAAAAGCTATCAGGTGTTTGTATGTAGATGTTAAATTACAGCAACTGTGTTAAAAAAAGGAACAATGTGGGTTTGTAGGGAAAACGTCCAACCAATTCTTTACAATGAAAGTGTACACGTGTTCTCTCAAAGCCCTCCGAGAGCCTGATGATTGTCTAAAAACCATCAACATTGTGAGAGTACTTGAACTCTATTCCTGCTTTGAAGTACAATGTCTGATTTCTTAAGGGAAATGTTTGCGTATTTCAGCAAGAACACATTTTGAATAATAACCGTGACATTTATCTAAAATTCATTTTTGATGTGGCATGTAAATATTGACTTTCTTGTTGTTTCATATTATGGAATGCAAGCTCTGTCTGTTTTACAACTCTCACAGTTTGCAGTGAAATCAGAGTAAGTAATTCTAATACAGGAGAGCAAATATGCAGGACTGACAGTAAGGCTGGAGTTCAGATTTAGAGTAAAACTCCAACCAAAGAACCAATAGTGCTAAAATTTGCTGTGAATCCACCTTTAGAGTGAAGTGGCAGCAAACAATACAGAAAAGTCTGCAGTAAACAGATAGTGTTAAAATGCATTAAAAAAAAATCATTTTTTAGTTTTGTATATAGTATAAAAAAAATGTAAACTTTTGGTTTGATCCCCAGCTGTGGTTCTACCAAGCACAATAGTGGACTTTTACTTAGCAACACTTTAAGAACAGGTCTGAATATAGCGGGGTACCCTCAGGAGTTAAACATAAAGATCTATCTATTTTAATTAAGAGTGCTTGGGGAAAAAAGGGGTTTTGTATTGCTTCTTTTAATATAGGCATTGCATGTTTTTCACATGGGCATGTGTCTGTGAATGGGCCATGTGTTTATGTGGCTGGAGCCACCAGGTGCTGCATGCAGGCAGCCAATGTAGGTCTATGAGGATGCAATGACTGCACAGACACAGCCACTTATTCCAAGGCATGTGGGTGCAGAAGAGTGTCCCAGAAAGCAGACAGTGTGGGGCCTCAGAGACGAGATGACAAAAATGGCAACAAACACATGTACATGGCTCCATAAGATCAGATTAAAAACTGATATAGTGCACTCCACATTCTTCAGATAATAATTGGGATAACATCTTAGGAACAAAAAACATGGAAGAAAAAAGGGGTATGCGTTAAAAGCATATTAAATAAGGGCATTAGTCAGTGCATCCCAATGGGATATCAATTTAAAGGGCTAATAAAAGTCCTGGGTGGCTTAACTCCAATGTAAAAATGCATATAAAAAGCAAAGGAGAAGGCCTTAAAAAAAAAAAAAACAAGGCTAAGGGATCATCAGCATTCTAACTTTACAAAGAATGCAACAAGAAATGTAAGGGTGCAATCAGGGCAGCTAAGATAGAACACGAAAGGCACATAGCGGAGGAGAGTAAAAAAATATCCCAAGAAATTCTTTAAGTACATAAATAGTAAGAAAGGGAGGTCAGATCATATTGATCCTATAAAGAATGATGAAGGGAATCTGGTTATTAAGGATGGAGAGATGGCGAAGGTATTGAATTTATTCTTCTTCTCAGTCTTCATAAGGGAACCGGGTGGGGCTTCAGTAACCAAAACTGCAATGTTTATCTTCATGACATGTCACAGAAAGCACCCTCATGGCTAACAGAGGACAGAATTAGACTTGAAAAACTTAACATTAATAAGCTACAGGGACCAGATGGCTTGCACCCGAGGGTCCTTAACCACTTAACCCCCGGACCATTTGGCTGGCCAAAGACCAGAGCACTTTTTTTGCGATTCGGCACTGCAACGCTTTAACTACTTGCCTACCAGGCACGAACACCTCCTTCCTGACCAGGCCATTTTTCAGCTTTCAGCGCTGTCACATTTTGAATGACAATTGCGCGGTCATGCAACGCTGTACCCAAATAAAATTTTTATCATTTTTTCCCCACAGATAGAGCTTTATTTTGGTGGTATTTGATCACCTCTGCGGTTTTTTTATTTCTTGCGCTATAAACAAAAGAAGAGCAACAAGTTTGAAAAAACATAATATTTTTTTCTTTTTATTATAATAAATATCCAATTTTTAAACAAATTTTTTCCTCAGTTTAGGCCGATACGTATTCTTCTACATATTTTTGGTAAAAAAAAATCGCAATAAGCGTATATTGATTTGTTTGCGCAAAAGTTATAGCGTCTACAAAATAGGGGATAGATTTATAGCATTTTTATTATTATTTTTTTTTTTACTAGTAATGGCAACGATCTGCGATTTTTATCATGACTGCGACATTGCGGCGGACATATCGAACACTTTTGACACATTTTTGGGACCATTCACATTTATACAGCGATCCGTGCTATAAAAATGCATTGATTACTGTATAAATGTGACTGGCAGGGAAGGGGTTAACACTAGGGGCGCTGCAGCGGTTAATGTGTTCCCTATATGAGTGATTCTAACTGTGGGAGGAGGGGACTGACTGGGGGAGGGGACCGATTGGTGTTCCTATGTACAAGGGACACACCATCAGTCTCCTCTCCAGTGACAGGATGTGGATCTGTGTGTTTACATACACAGATCCATGTCCTGCTCTGTTACTGGGCAATCGCGGGTGTCCCAGCGGACATCGCGGCCGCCGGGCACGCGCATTGGGTCCCCAGCTACGCAGCGGGCATGCGCGCGAGCCCCCTAGTGGCCAAAATGTAGACGCCGTCATATGACGGCGTCCCGCCACAAGAGCAGCACCGCTCCACCGTGTGGCTATTAAACAAAACTTACATCCTTTTTTCCCCACAAATTGAATTTTTTGCGCTATAAACAAAAAAAAGAGTGACAATTTTGAAAAAAACGCATTATTTATTTTACTTTTGCTATAATAAATATCCCCAAAAAAATATATACATTTTTTTTTTTTCCTCAGTTTAGGCCGATACGTATTCAACATATTTTTGGTAAAAAAAAAATTGCAATAAGCGTTTATTGATTGGTTTGTGCTATAGCGTCTACAAAATAGGGGATAGTTTTATGGCATTTTTATTAATAATTGTTTTTTACTAGTAATGTTGGCGATCAGCGATTTTTATCGTGACTGCGACATTATGGCGGACACATCGGACAAGTTTGATACATTTTTGGGTCCATTGGCATTAATACAGCGATCAATGCTATAAAATTGCATTGATTACTGTAAAAAAAAAAAAAGTCACTGGCAGTGAAGGGTTAACCACTAGGGGGCAGGGGAGGGGTTATGTGTGTCCTGGGGAGTGATTCTAACTGTGGGGGGTGGGCTAGCAGTGGCACGACACTGATCGCTGCTCCTGATGACAGGGAGCAGACGATCAGTGTCCTATCACTAGGCAGAACGAGGAGATGCTGTGTTTACATCGGCAACTCCCCATTCTTCTGCTCCGTAACACGATCGCGGGCACCTGGTGGACATCGAGTCCGCGGGTCCCGCTGGCACAGTCACAGAGCTCGCGGCAGGCACGCGCATGGCGGGAAATACATACAGGTACGTTACTTTGCCCAGCCGTGCCATTCTGACGACATATCTACAGGTGACGGTTGGCAAGCGGTTAAGGAACTCAGTCAAGTAATTGCCAGACCATTGTTCCCAATTTTACGAACAGTCTACTGACTGGAATGGTGCCAGCTGATTGGAGAAAAGCCAATGTAGCACCAATATTTAAAAAAGGGCCAAGATACATCCCTGGGTAGGGATGAGCCGAACACCCCCGGGTTCGGTTCGAACCAGAACCTTCGAACGGACCGAAAGTTCGCGCGAATTTTCGAACCCTATACGTTATAATGGACGCGAACGTTCGAAATCAAAAGTGCTAATTACAACGGCCAATATGCATGTTAATGTCATAAAACAGGTTTGGGGACCCGGGTCCTGCCCCAGGGGACATATATCAATGCAAAAAGAACTTTTAAAAACTAACGTTTTTTCGGGAGCAGTCATTTTAATGATGCATAAAGTGAAAAAAAAAAAAGTGAAATTTTCCTTTAAATATGGTACCTGGGGGGTGTCTAAAGTATGCCTGTGAAGTGGCATGTGTTTCCCGTGTTTAGAACTGTCCTTGCACAAAATGACATTTGTAAAGGAAAAAAAGAAGCCATTTAAAACCACTTGCGGCTTTAGGTTTGTTCTTAAGTAGAATCTGAACAGGTACATTATGAAGTGTAGCTCCATCCCAAAAAAATCTATTTTTAAGCTTTTTGGAGAACATAGGGAGGGGTTATCACCCCTGTAACATTTGCTGTCTTTGCACATCTGTTCAGAACATGTCACCTCACTTTCCGTCCCAATGACAAATGTTTTTGGAAAAGTGGGGTTTTAATTGAAACAAGGATTGGTGATAAAGTATCAGTAGAGAGGAGATACCTTTTTCCCAAATTAAATCTAACAGGATAGAATTTCCCTTCCTAGGGGTAGATTTCCTCTCACTTCCTGTTTTCTCTTTCCATTTGCAAGTAGGAGTCGTTTGTAAGTTGGATGTTTGAAAGTAGGGGCCTGGCGTATATACTCTGCAGAAATTTGCCCTATTAGATGTTGGTGTAGCCACAAGACTGGTGGGCACAGGAATGGGCCCTGCTGTGAGTTAATAGATCAAGATTTGTAATTGCATGCACCTGTTGAACAGGGCAGAAAAATTGGGGGTGGTGGTGGTGGTGGTGGACGGTTTTGCCACAAGACTGTAAGCTCTCACAGTTACTCTTGGTGGGCGCAGGAATGGGCCCTGCTGTGAGTTATTAGATCAAGATTTGTAATTGCAAGCACCTGATGAACAGGGCAGAAAAATTGGGCCTTTGGCGGTGGTGGTGGACGGTGTTGCCACAAGACTGTAGGCCCTCATAGTTACTCTTGGTGGGCGCAGGAATGGGCCCTGCTGTGAGTTATTAGATCAAGATTTGTAATTGCAAGCACCTGATGAACAGGGCAGAAAAATTGGGCCTTTGGCGGTGGTGGGGGACGGTGTTGCCACAAGACTGCAGGCCCTCATAGTTACTCTTGGTGGGCGCAGGAATGGGCCCTGCTGTGAACTATTAGATCAAGATTTGTAATTACCCGCCCCTGTTAAACAGGGGCTGAAAAAAATTGTGCCAGTTTAGGCACTGGTGCTTGTGCCTGGTGCTGGTGCCACAACACTGCAACCCCTCACAGAGACTGTACTTGGAGCACAGCAGTCACACGTGTTGCGAAGCATTTTTTTAAAAAATTGTAAAGTACACGCCCCTGTTAAACAGGGGCTGAAAAATTGTGCCTTAGGCACTGGTGCTGGTGCCACAACACTGCAACCCGGCCCTCACAGATACTGTACTTGGAGCACAGCAGTCACACGTGTTGCGAAGCATTTTTTTTTTAAAAAATTGTAAGTACACGCCCCTGTTAAACAGGGGCTGAAAAATTGTGCCTTAGGCACTGGTGCTGGTGCCACAACACTGCAAACCCCTCACAGATACTGTACTTGGAGCACAGCAGTCACACGTGTTGCGAAGCATTTTTTTTAAAAAATTGTAAGTACACGCCCCTGTTAAACAGGGGCTGAAAAATTGTGCCTTAGGCACTGGTGCTGGTGCCACAACACTGCAACACGGCCCTCACAGATACTGTACTTGGAGCACAGCAGTCACACGTGTTGCGAAGCATTTTTTTAAAAAATTGTAAGTACACGCCCCTGTTAAACAGGGGCTGAAAAATTGTGCCTTAGGCACTGGTGCTGGTGCCACAACACTGCAACACGGCCCTCACAGATACTGTACTTGGAGCACAGCAGTCACACGTGTTGCGAAGCATTTTTTTTAAAAAAATTGTAAGTACACGCCCCTGTTAAACAGGGGCTGAAAAATTGTGCCTTAGGCACTGGTGCTGGTGCCACAACACTGCAACACGGCCCTCACAGAGACTGTACTTGGAGCACAGCAGTCACACGTGTAGTCACACGTGTTGCGAAGCATTTTTTTTTAAAAAATTGTAAGTACACGCCCCTGTTAAACAGGGGCTGAAAAATTGTGCCTTAGGCACTGGTGTGGTGGCATGGATCATTGAGGAGGAGGAAGAGGATAGTCAGTGAACATAAGAGGACAGTCACTCAGCATCAGCATAGGCAGTCTTGAAGGGATGTGACATTAAAAATTATTCGGTTATATCCGCCTCAGGTGCCTGGTAGCTGGTGGTGATCCAAGACTGATTCATTTTGATGAATGTCAGTCGATCAACCGAGGCGGTGGACAGGCGCACCCTATGATCAGTCACAAATCCTCCAGCAGCACTGAATGTGCGTTCGGAAAGAACGCTGGAGGCAGGACAGGCCAGTAGCTCAATTGCATACTGTGCAAGCTCTGGCCAGTGATCCATCCTCAGGACCCAGTAAGCCAGAGGATTTTCGGTGGGAAAGGTGTCCAAGTCTGACCTTGCCCCAAGGTATTCCTGCACCATGTATATCAGACGCTGGCGATGGTTGCTGGAACCGATCATACCTTGGGGCTGCGGACTAAAAAATTGTCTGAACGCATCGGTCAGACGTCCACCTTCCCCACCGCTCCTTCTGCCACTGACCGAAGCCTCAGCAACTCGTCGCCCAGGACCAGGAGTTTGTAGCCTCCCAGTTTCTGGGAACGCGTTGCACAGACCTTTCTGCAAGGCCTCCCTGAGATGTCTCATCCTCTGCTCCCTCTGCGACGGCAAGATAAGGTCCGCAACCTTACCCTTGTACCGCGGATCAAGGAGAGTGGCCAGCCAGTAATGGTCCCTCTCCTTGATCCGAAGAACACGAGGATCCTTCCGCAGGCTTTGCAGGATCAGGGAGGCCATGCAGCGTAGGTTAGCTGAGGCATTCGGTCCGGAGTCTTCTGGGTCACTGAGGATGACATGATCGCCAGCCACCTCCTCCCAGCCACGTACAAGTCCACTGGTTTGTTGGGACTGTACATCATCCCTAAAAAGACTGCTGCTGCTGATGCTGAGTGCCAGGCTCCACCTCCATGCTCACACAATCCTCCTCCTCCTCCTCCTCCTCCTCCTCCTCATCCTCTTCCTGTGTGATGGGTGGGACAGAAGGAACACTGTCCGGATAAAGGGGGCCTTGAGAGGCAAGGAAGTCCTCCTCTTCCTGCCTCTGTTCTGCCTCAAGTGCCCTGTCCATTATCCCACGCAGCGTATGCTCCAACAGGTGGACAAGAGGGACAGTGTCACTGATGCATGCACTGTCACTGCTCACCATCCTCGTGGCCTCCTCAAATGGTGAGAGGACAGTGCATGCATCCCTGATCATGCTCCACTGACGTGGGGAAAAAAAACCAAGCTCCCCTGACCCTGTCCTGGTGCCGTAGTCGCAAAGGTACTCATTGATGGCCCTCTGCTGCGTGTGCAGTCGCTGCAGCATGGCCAACGTTGAGTTCCACCTGGTGGGCATGTCACATATTAGGCGGTTCTTGGGCAGGTTCAGCTCCTTTTGCAGCTCAGTCAGCCGAGCACTGGCATTATAAGATCGGCGGAAATGCACACAGACTTTCCTGGCCTGCCTCAGGACATCCTGTAAGCCTGGGAACCTGCCCAAGAACCGCTGCACCACCAGGTTGAGGACGTGAGCCATGCAGGGCACATGGGTGAGCTGCCCCTGTCGCAGGGCGGAGAGGAGGTTGGTGCCAGTGTCAGAAACGACCATTCCTGGCTTAAGCTGACGTGGCGTCAACCACCTCTCGGCCTGCCCCTGCAGAGCTGCCAGAACCTCTGGCCCAGTGTGGCTCCTGTCCCCCAAACACACCAGCGCAAGCACGGCATGGCATCTTTTTGCCTGCGTACTTGCGTAGCCCCTTGTACGCCTACGGAGCACCGCTGGTTCCAAGGACAGAGCACTGGAGGAAGAAGAAGAGGAGGGGGTGGAGGAGAGAGGTGTGTCACAACCAGTAGCAGTAGTCGCGTTTTGGAGGCGTGGTGGCGGAACAACCTCCAACACTACTGCACCTTGTCCTGCATCCCTCCCAGCTGCCAATAGAGTGACCCAATGGGCCGTGAAAGAAAGGTACCGTCCCTGTCCATGCCTGCTGGACCATGAGTCAGCGGTAATATGCACCTTACCGCTGACCGCCCTGTCCAGCGAGGCATGGACATTGCCCTCCACATGCCGGTAGAGAGACGGAATCGCCTTCCGCGAGAAAAAGTGGCGTTTGGGAACCTGCCACTGAGGAACCGCACATTGAACAAACTCACGGAAGGGGGCCGAGTCTACCAACTGAAAAGGCAGCAGTTGAAGTGCTAGCAATTTAGCAGGCTAGCATTCAACCGCTGGGCATGTGGATGGCTGGGAGTGTACTTCTTTCTACGGTCCAGCAGCTGGGGCAGGGAAATTTGCCTGCTGCAATCGGACGTCGGTGTACTGCAAGTACTTGGTTGTGACACACCGAATTCTACACCTTCAGTCCTCTCAGAGCAGCTTTCAGAGAGGACTGAAGGTGTAGTGGGGATGGAGATCCCAGCTGAGGAGGAGCAAGGAGAGGTCCGCTTAGTTCTTTGGTGTGGGTCTTTTATGTGTGCCTGCCAACGAGCTGCATGGCAGGTCGCCATATGTCTGGTCATGCTTGTCGTGCCCAAGCGGCTGATGTTTTGGCCACGCGAGATACGCTTGAGACAAATATTGCAAATAGCAGTGGTGCGATCTGCTGCACTCGTCTCAAAAAAGGCCCACACCAAAGAACTTTTCTGATAACGTGCAGAGGCAGCGCCCTGCACAGGCGGAGCTCTGCGGTGTTGTACAGTTGCTGTGCTGGCCTCTACCGGCCTCCAGGGGGCATCCTGCCTCGTTGGACATGTGACGCCGCATCCTCCTCCTCCTCTCTCTCTCCTCCTCATCCTCTCTCCCTTGAGGCACCCACGTGGAGTCAGTGACCTCATCATCCCCTCCCTCTTCACCACTAGAGCAAACCTGGCAGTAAGCTGCAGCTGGTGGAACAGTACTGCCAGATTCCTCAAGCTGGGTATCGTCATCCGAGCCTTCGAATCGTTGGGCATCCTCCTGGAGCATGTACCCAACACTGTGCTCAAAGAGTTCGGGGGACTCCTCAGGAGGACATGGTGGGTCTAGGGAAGGGGTGGCTGATGATGCTCTGTCAGTACCCTGAGCCTGGGGTGAGAGAGGATGAGGAGGATGAGGAGGGCTTGGTCATCCATTCTACCAAGCCTTCAGCATGATGCGGCTCCACATGTCCAGCTGCCGAAAACAAAGACGCGCGTGTCCCATGGCCACGTGCTGATGACGATGCACGACCACGTCCACGTCCACGGCCACGTCCACTAGAAACAGAGCCTGCCTGCCCTGTGTTCTTGGCTCTGCACGCTCTGCCTCCCCTTGGCGGTCTTCCAGCCATTGTAGTCGGTAGTCCTGTGGGTGCTGCTGAGAAAAAATATAGGAGCTCTGTGTGATGCCACTAACACACTAGAAGTCCTATGGGTGCTTCTGCAAAGAAAATAGAGGAGCTCTGTGTGATGCCACTAACACACTAGAAGTCCTGTGGGTGCTTCTGCAAAGAAAATAGAGGAGCTCTGTGTGATGCCACTAACACACTAGAAGTCCTTTGGGTGCTTCTGCAAAGAAAATAGAGGAGCTCTGTGTGATGCCACTAACACACTAGAAGTCCTGTGGGTGCTTCTGCAAAGAAAATATAGGAGCTCTGTGTGATGCCACTAACACACTAGAAGTCCTGTGGGTGCTTCTGCAAAGAAAATAGAGGAGCTCTGTGTGATGCCACTAACACACTAGAAGTCCTGTGGGTGCTTCTGCAAAGAAAATAGAGGAGCTCTGTGTGATGCCACTAACACACTAGAAGTCCTGTGGGTGCTTCTGAGAAGAAAATAGAGGAGCTCTGTGTGATGCCACTAACACACTAGAAGTCCTGTGGGTGCTTCTGCAAAGAAAAAATAGAGGAGCTCTGTGTGATGCCACTAACACACTAGAAGTCCTGTGGGTGCTTCTGCAAAGAAAATATAGGAGCTCTGTGTGATGCCACTAACACACTAGAAGTCCTGTGGGTGCTTCTGCAAAGAAAATAGAGGAGCTCTGTGTGATGCCACTAACACACTAGAAGTCCTGTGGGTGCTTCTGCAAAGAAAATAGAGGAGCTCTGTGTGATGCCACTAACACACTAGAAGTCCTGTGGGTGCTTCTGCAAAGAAAATAGAGGAGCTCTGTGTGATGCCACTAACACACTAGAAGTCCTGTGGGTGCTTCTGCAAAGAAAATATAGGAGCTCTGTGTGATGCCACTAACACACTAGAAGTCCTGTGGGTGCTTCTGCAAAGAAAATAGAGGAGCTCTGTGTGATGCCACTAACACACTAGAAGTCCTAGGGGTGCTTCTGCAAAGAAAATAGAGGAGCTCTGTGTGATGCCACTAACACACTAGAAGTCCTGTGGGTGCTTCTGCAAAGAAAATAGAGGAGCTCTGTGTGATGCCACTAACACACTAGAAGTCCTGTGGGTGCTTCTGCAAAAAAATAGAGGAGCTCTGTGTGATGCCACTAACACACTAGAAGTCCTGTGGGTGCTTCTGCAAAAGAAAAAAAAAATAGAGGAGCTCTGTGTGATGCCACTAACACACTAGAAGTCCTATGGGTGCTTCTGCAAAGATAATAGAGGAGCTCTGTGTGATGCCACTAACTCACTAGAAGTCCTATGGGTGCTTCTGCAAAGAAAAATAGAGGAGCTCTGTGTGATGCCACTAACACACTAGAAGTCCTCCTGTGGGTGCTTCTGCAAAAAAAATATAGGAGCTCTGTGTGATGCCACTAACACACAAGAAGTCCTGTGGGTGCTTCTGAGAAGAAAATAGAGGAGCTCTGTGTGATGCCACTAACACACTAGAAGTCCTATGGGTGCTTCAGGGAAGAAAATATAGGAGCTCTGTGTGATGCCACTAACACACTAGAAGTCCTGTGGGTGCTTCTGGAAAGAAAATAGAGGAGCTCTGTGTGATGACTAACACACTTCAAGTCCTATGTGGGTGCTTCTGGAAGAAAAAATATAGGAGCTCTGTGTGATGGACTAACACACTTCAAGTCCTATGGGTGCTTCTGGAAAAAAAATAGGAGCTCTGTGTGATGGACTAACACACTTCAAGTCCTATAGGTGCTTCTGGGAAGAAAATATAGCTCTGTGTGTGATGGGACTAACACACTTCAAGTCCTATAGGTGCTTCTGGGAAGAAAATATAGGCTCTCTGTGTGATGGGACTAACACACTTCAAGTCCTATAGGTGCTTCTGGGAAAAATATAGCTCTGTGTGTGTGATGGGACTAACACACTTCAAGTCCTATAGGTGCTTCTGGGAAAAAAAATATAGCTCTGTGTGTGATGGGACTAACACACTTCAAGTCCTATAGGTGCTTCTGGGAAAAAAAATATAGCTCTGTGTGTGATGGGACTAACACACTTCAAGTCCTATAGGTGCTTCTGGGAACAAAAATATAGCTCTGTGTGTGTGATGGGACTAACACACTTCAAGTCCTATAGGTGCTTCTGGGAACAAAAATATAGCTCTGTGTGTGTGATGGGACTAACACACTTCAAGTCCTATAGGGTGCTTCTGGGAAGAAAATATAGCTCTGTGTGTGTGATGGGACTAACACACTTCAAGTCCTATAGGTGCTTCTGGGAAAAAATATAGCTCTGTGTGTGTGATGGGACTAACACACTTCAAGTCCTATAGGTGCTTCTGGGAAAAAAATATAGCTCTCTGTGTGATGGGACTAACACACTTCAAGTCCTATAGGTGCTTCTGGGAACAAAATATAGCTCTGTGTGTGTGATGGGACTAACACACTTCAAGTCCTATAGGTGCTTCTGGGGAAAAAATATAGCTCTGTGTGTGTGATGGGACTAACACACTTCAAGTCCTATAGGTGCTTCTGGGAACAAAATATAGCTCTGTGTGTGTGATGGGACTAACACACTTCAAGTCTATAGGTGCTTCTGGGAAAAAAAATATAGCTCTGTGTGTGTGATGGGACTAACACACTTCAAGTCCTATAGGTGCTTCTGGGAACAAAATATAGCTCTGTGTGTGTGATGGGACTAACACACTTCAAGTCCTATAGGTGCTTCTGGGAAAAAAATATAGCTCTGTGTGTGTGATGGGACTAACACACTTCAAGTCCTATAGGTGCTTCTGGGAACAAAATATAGCTCTGTGTGTGATGGGACTAACACACTTCAAGTCCTATAGGTGCTTCTGGGAAGAAAAAATATAGCTCTGTGTGTGTGATGGGACTAACACACTTCAAGTCCTATAGGTGCTTCTGGGAACAAAATATAGCTCTGTGTGTGTGATGGGACTAACACACTTCAAGTCCTATAGGTGCTTCTGGGAACAAAATATAGCTCTGTGTGTGTGATGGGACTAACACACTTCAAGTCCTATAGGTGCTTCTGGGAAAAAATATAGCTCTGTGTGTGATGGGACTAACACACTTCAAGTCCTATAGGTGCTTCTGGGAACAAAATATAGATCTGTGTGTGTGATGGGACTAACACACTTCAAGTCCTATAGGTGCTTCTGGGAACAAAATATAGCTCTGTGTGTGTGATGGGACTAACACACTTCAAGTCCTATAGGTGCTTCTGGGAACAAAATATAGCTCTGTGTGTGTGATGGGACTAACACACTTCAAGTCCTATAGGTGCTTCTGGGAAGAAAATATAGCTCTGTGTGTGTGATGGGACTAACACACTTCAAGTCCTATAGGTGCTTCTGGGAAGAAAATATAGCTCTGTGTGTGTGATGGGACTAACACACTTCAAGTCCTATAGGTGCTTCTGGGAACAAAATATAGCTCTGTGTGTGTGATGGGACTAACACACTTCAAGTCCTATAGGTGCTTCTGGGAACAAAAATATAGCTCTGTGTGTGTGATGGGACTAACACACTTCAAGTCCTATAGGTGCTTCTGGGAACAAAATATAGCTCTGTGTGTGTGATGGGACTAACACACTTCAAGTCCTATAGGTGCTTCTGGGGAACAAAATATAGCTCTGTGTGTGATGGGACTAACACACTTCAAGTCCTATAGGTGCTTCTGGGAACAAAATATAGCTCTGTGTGTGTGATGGGACTAACACACTTCAAGTCCTATAGGTGCTTCTGGGAACAAAATATAGCTCTGTGTGTGTGATGGGACTAACACACTTCAAGTCCTAGGTGCTTCTGGGAAAAAAATATAGCTCTGTGTGTGTGATGGGACTAACACACTTCAAGTCCTATAGGTGCTTCTGGGAACAAAATATAGCTCTGTGTGTGTGATGGGACTAACACACTTCAAGTCCTATAGGTGCTTCTGGGAACAAAATATAGCTCTCTGTGTGTGTGATGGGACTAACACACTTCAAGTCCTATAGGTGCTTCTGGGAACAAAATATAGCTCTGTGTGTGTGATGGGACTAACACACTTCAAGTCCTATAGGTGCTTCTGGGAAAAAATATAGCTCTGTGTGTGTGATGGGACTAACACACTTCAAGTCCTATAGGTGCTTCTGGGAACAAAATATAGCTCTCTGTGTGTGTGGGATGGGACTAACACACTTCAAGTCCTATAGGTGCTTCTGGGAACAAAATATAGCTCTGTGTGTGTGATGGGACTAACACACTTCAAGTCCTATAGGTGCTTCTGGGAAGAAAATATAGCTCTGTGTGTGTGATGGGACTAACACACTTCAAGTCCTATAGGTGCTTCTGGGAACAAAAATATAGCTCTGTGTGTGTGATGGGACTAACACACTTCAAGTCCTATAGGTGCTTCTTCTGCCTGTGATGGGACTAACACACTTCAAAATATAGCTCTGGGTGCTCTGTGTGTGTGATGGGACTAACACACTTCAAGTCCTATAGGTGCTTCTGGGAAGAAAATATAGCTCTGTGTGTGTGATGGGACTAACACACTTCAAGTCCTATAGGTGCTTCTGGGAACAAAAATATAGCTCTGTGTGTGTGATGGGACTAACACACTTCAAGTCCTATAGGTGCTTCTGGGAACAAAATATAGGAGCTCTGTGTGATGGGACTAACACACTACAAGTCCTATAGGTGCTTCTGGGAACAAAATATAGGAGCTCTGCCTGCCTGCCACTAACACACTACAAGTCCTATAGGTGCTTCTGGGAACAAAATATAGGAGCTCTGCCTGCCTGCCACTAACACACTACAAGTCCTATAGGTGCTTCTGGGAACAAAATATAGGAGCTCTGCCTGCCTGCCACGAACACACTACAAGTCCTATAGGTGCTTCTGGTAACAAAATATAGGAGCTCTGCCTGCCTGCCACGAACACACTACAAGTCCTATAGGTGCTTCTGGTAACAAAATATAGGAGCTCTGCCTGCCTGCCACGAACACACTACAAGTCCTATAGGTGCTTCTGGTAACAAAATATAGGAGCTCTGCCTGCCTGCACTACAAGTCCTGCCTGCTGCCTGCCTGCCACGAACACACTACAAGTCCTATAGGTGCTTCTGGTAACAAAATATAGGAGCTCTGCCTGCCTGCCACGAGCACACTACAAGCCCCTCTTTCTCAATCAATCTTTGTAACTGAATCTATCTAACTCAATCTCTGTAAGTGAATCTCTCTAACTATCTAAATGCAGCAGAGTGTCACAGAATCAGCCTGCTCAATCTGCGCCGGAACAGCATGTGACCGGCGCAGACGGCGTGGCGGCGTTTTATAGGGGGGGGGGCGTGTACTACAGCCCCTGAGCTGTAATTGGCTACAGGCGTCCTGCCTGTAGCCAATTATGGCTCTTCGAGTTTCCGGGGCTGTGATTGGCCAAGCATGCGGGGTCACAGTGCATGCTTGGCCAATCATCAGCCAGCAATGCACTGCGTCGGCCGCGCCGGCCGCAATGCATTGCGGGGCCGCTCGCATCACACGAACGTGATGCGAGCGGCCAAAATAGTTCTGGGCGCGCCGAGCGAGCGAACGCCCGGTGCTCGATGCGAACGTGGGTTCGCATCGAGCACCGGGCCCATCCTGTAATACTGACATAAAATCACACACAATAGGTTGGATTTGATGGACTTGTGTGTTTTTTTAAACCTCACTACTATATAACTATATTCAGAACACAAATGCCTAAGGGGCTTTGGGATTTTTACCTGTGTTTGTGAAGCAGTTTGGAAAGATTTGGAATGCAGTGTTTACATTTTAACTATGGATCTTATAGCAACCCTGCAATTAAAGAGCAATTTTACCCATCTCTCTGGTGGCCTGCGTCTGCTAACTTAGCTCTGTTCTTGCTGTGGATCCATTCTCTGCCCCTATGTCACTAATGGACAGTGATGTAAGAGGAAGGAACCACAGTGCATGATGGAGGACACAGCCAACTAATCCAGCCTGAAAGAGCCAAATGTTGAAGAGTTTGAAGCTGACCACACACTTACAGTGAGGGAAAAAGTATTTGACCCCCTGCTGATTTTGTACGTTTGCCCATGACAAAGAAATGATCAGTCTATCATTTTAATGGTAGTTAACAGCGAGAGACAAAACAACAAAAACAAAAACAGAAAAAACATTTAAAAAAAGTTATAAATTGATTTGCATTTTGATGAGTGAAATAAGTATTTGATCCCCTATCAATCAGCAAGATTTCTGGCTCCAGGTAACCGAGCTGAGATAAGGAGCACTCTCTTAAAGGGAGTGCTCCTAATCTCAGCTTGTTACCTGTTATAAAAGACACCTGTTCACAGAAACAATCAGATTCCAATCTCTCCACTATGGCAAGACCAAAGAGCTGTCCAAGGATGTCAAGGACAAGATTGTAGACCTACACAATGGTTGGAATGGGCTACAAGACCATCGCCAAGCAGCTTGGTAAGAGGTTGACAACAGTTAGTGTGATTTTTTTTGCAAATGGAAAAAACACCAAAATAACTGTCAATCTCCCTCGTCTGGGGCTCCATGTAAGATCTCAGCTCATGGAGTTTCCAATGATCATGAGAACGGTGAGGAATCAGCCCAGAACTACATGGGGAAATCTTGTCATGATCTCAAGGCAGCTGGGACCATAGTCACCAAGAAAACAATTGGTAACACACTACGCCAGTTTCAAGTACTGAAATCCTGCAGCGCCTGCAAGGTCCCCCTGCTCAAGGAAGCACATGTACAGACCTGCCTGAAGTTTGCTAATGAAAATCTGAATGATTCAGAGAACTGGGTGAAAGTGTTGTGGTCAGATGAGTCCAAAATTGAGTTCTTTGGTATCAACTCAAAACTCACCGTGTTTGGAAGAGGAGGAATGCTGCCTATGACCCCAAGAAAGAACCCCCCCCCCCCCCCCCATTAAAACAATGGTCTTAAGCAGATTCCAGTGCAAGTCTAGTCCTTTTTCTTTTTCTCGTTGCACTAAAGTTCACCAAGTACAGAGAATCGTAAAAAGGCTAACCAACAGCTCGTAAATGGTCAATTATCAACCCTATTATTAAATAAGCATTTTTAAACCGCTTCCCCGACTGCCTCATGCAGATATATGTGAGCAAATGGCACGGGCAGGCAAAATCAGCACGTACCTGTACGTGGCCGTTTAAAATGCCTGCCCGTGGGTCGCTCGCTCGCGACCCGGTCGGGCAGCTCCGTGACCCCGGCCGCAGGACCAGCGGACCCGATCGCCACTGGTGTTCGCCGCGATCGGGTCACGGAGCTGAAGAACGGGGAGAGGTATGTGTAAACAAACCTCTCCCCGCGCTTCCTACTCTGTCTGTCATTGAGTGGCTGTTCCCGGTCATCGGGAAAGCCGATAATGACGTCAGACGTCAGCCCCGCCCCCTGATGTAAAAAAAAAATGTAAAAACACACACACGTCACAGCCCATAAACACCTCCCCTCCCCCTAGTGGTTAACTCTTTCACTACAAATCTGTCATTTATAATACAGGAATCAATGCAAAAAATGTCCGATGTGTCCGCCAAAAGGTCGCAGTCACATTAAAAATCGCCGCCATTACTAGTAAAAAAATAAATATTTAATAAAAATGCTATAAAACTATCCCCTATCTTTGTAAACGCTATAACTTTTGCGCAAACAAAATCAATAATCGCTACTTGCGGATTTTTTTTACCAAAATATGTAGAAGAATACGTATCGGCCTAAACTGAGGAAAAAATATGTTTTTTTATATATTTTTGGGGATATTTATTATAGCAAAAAGTAAAAAATATTGCAGTTTTTTTTTTTTCAAAATTGTCGCTCTATTTTTGTTTATAGCACAAAAAAATAAAAACGCAGGGGCGATCAAATACCACCAAAAGAAAGCTCTAATTGTGGGAAAAAAAGGACGCCAATTTTGTTTGGGAGCCACGTCGCACGAACTCCCGCGCAATTGTCCAGTTAAATCGACGCAGTGCCGAATCGCAAAAAGGGGCCTGGTCCTTTGGCTGCCAATTGGTCCGGGGCTGAAGTGGTTTAAACAATACAATTTAGTATAGTTGAAAGCTATCTCCAGGCAACTAGTGAAAGCATTCAGTGAGCTAATAACGCAATTCAGAACACTGCAACTGTACTAGAATTATAACGTTCACTCAATTTTACTTTTATATAAAGCGTGCAGCACATAGACCACCTCGCAGGGTGACAAGAAGGCAGTAGGGGGTGTACTTAACTAATGCCAGTGCAGTTTAACGCTTTGCAAAATCACATTCAAATTTTAAGGAGAGTTTTTAATCTTATTGGTGGTTATAAGTCCTGATGTTTTTCAAACTTGGTTGTGTGTGAGAGACAGCATGGAGAGAAATTTCCAGCATCACAAGTAGGCACATTCTAGGGTCCTGAAATTACCAGCACGGAAAGTTGGGTGGTCGATGCACCACAGCAATGTCTACAATGATAAAATGAAGTATTAAAAAGGCCAGCTGTGATCCCTGTGTGTATTTCAGGACTTCATTTTCAGCTTTGACTATAGCATACAGTACCTTTAAGGTTATCTAGAAAGTGCAAATTGCAAGCAGATGGTATAATACAAAATATAATAAAATATACTGCAAATCTGACCCTAAACACAAAAAGAGTGGCATTTATAAGCTACACACTGGCATTGAACCTCTTTTGCTGGTTTCAGATAATAGATCCAGAGAGAGCGTAGACATGACCAGAAGAAGAAAAAACATTTGTTGTAAAGCAAAAGAATCGTAATGACATTAATAGATTAAGACAACCTTTAAATACAGGTCAGACTGTTATGTAACTGTAGACTTTAATTGATTGCAGATCTTAACTCTACATGTAACTACACACAGTCCCAAAGGGACCACCACTTGGGTAAAAAATGTAACAGACTGTGTGAAAAATCTTATACTGTGAAGATGAAGGAAACCTTGGACCCCTTTACTTCTTTGTGAACAGCAGCCAAGGCAATTCTTCTGCCTTCCAGATGCACCTTGGGAGACGGACATCCAGCAGAAAGGAGTTAGAATGTTGCCAGCGATGACGAGTATCGCAGCATAAAAATATTTTTTTTAAGAAATCATAACTATTTACAATGCATCCAAGGCTGTATTTACCATTATTGCCGCGTACACACGATCGGACAGAGTCCGCCGGACAATCCGCCCGTGTGTGGGCTCGGCGGACCTTTTTTCCCAAAAGTCTGGCGAACTTAGAAAGAAGTCTTGACTCGGCAGTCCGGCGGACAATCTGGCCCCGTCTGTGTGCTAGTCCGCCGGACTTTTGAAATGAACGGATTGCCCACACACACACAGAGTAAAGTTCCGTTCGTTTTGAACGTTGACTCCAGGTAGACGGTAAGGGGCGGGTGTCGCCGGTCGATGTCATATGGTGACCCGCCCCTTATGATGTTACAGTCCCCGGCATCCCCAGGGACTGTGACATCATAAGGGGTGGGGGTCACCATGTGACATTACCCGAGTGACCCACACCCCGTGTCCCTATATAAGTCGCCGTGCAACGCGTCCCTGCCATTGCGACTGGAGAGAGCGCCGTGTCTACATCGGAAGAAGAGAAGAAGAAGAACAAGGCTGGTGGGGTGGCGACAGCGACGAACCAGAAGACCGGGCCAAGGCTAGTTAAAAGAGCTGCAAGAAGATAACGGAGGGATATAGAAGACAAAGGGAAAAGCAGAGGAGGGGACGAGGGGCACGGAAGAGGGGGAAGTAACGAGAAAGAGGAAAGGCAGCTGCAGGAAAAAGTGGAAAAAGGGCCGATGAAGAAAGAGAAGAGGCTATGGAAGAGCAAGAGAAAGAATAAGGAAGAGAGAAGGCCCGCAGAAAGGCCAGGCAGAAGAGGGCCCAGATTAGAGAAGAGGGAAGGCGAGGGCCCAGCAGAAGAAAGAGAAAGAACAAGGAAGAAGAGAGTATAGGAGCTAGGAGAAGAGAAGAGAAAAAGAGTAGGAGAAGGGCCCAGCAGAATAGAAAGAACAAGAGAAAGAGAGAAAGAAGGATGAGGGAGCAGAGAGAGAGAAAATAGGAGAGAAGTAGAAGGCGAGAAAAAAAGCCAAAAGGGCAAGGAAAGGGGAGTGGGCCTAAGGGAGAAAACGAAGGGAGAGGGGCCATTAGAGTCCAAGAGAGGCAAATAAAAAAAGTTGAAGAAAGGCCAGTAAAGAAAAGGCCCCCCCAAAGAGGAAATAGAAGGGAGGCCCAGCAGAAAGGCCCAAGAGGAGGGATATAGGAAAGATGAATGAAACGAGGCCACAAAGAGGCCCTAAAGAGAAGAGGAGAGGCCCAGAGGAGGCAAGCAGGAAGGAGGAGGAGGAAGGAGAGCAGGAGGCCTAGGCCAAAGGTGAGGGGGCAAGGGAAGTGGCCAAGGAGAGGCCCAGAAAGAAGAGAAGAGAATAATCGAAGGCCAAAAAAGGCCATGGAGTTTTAACAAGGAGAATGATAGTTAGGCAAGAGGAAGGAAAGATGTCAAACAAAGGAACAAGAGGGTAGGCCAGAGAGAATGAGGACCCAAAGAGAGGAGAAGGGAAAAGGGAAATGGAGGATGAGAGAAGAAGGAGAAGGAGAGAGAAGGGAGAAGGGAAAGGAGAAGGAGAGAGAGAAGAGGGAAGTATAGAGAAGGCCGAGAGAACAAGATGAGGAAGGATGAAAGATTGATGCCCAGCAGAAGAAATGAAGAGCGGGACAAGACCCCCAAAGTCGGAAGGAAGAAGACCACAGGACGGTGTCAACGCATAGGGGTGGGGGGCCGAGATCTGGGGGCCCCCCTTATTAAAGGGGGCTCCCGGGAGGATTCCGATAAGCCCCCCGCTTGCAGACCCCGACAACCAACAGCCTGGGTTGTCAGGAAAGAGGCCCGTGTCCTCATCAACATGGGGACAAGGTGGCCCCCCATGTTGAGGGCACGTGGCCTGGTATGGCTCAGGAGGGGGGGGGGGGGGCGCTCGTTCGTCCCCCACCCCCTTTCCTGGACCGCCGGGCTGGCGTGCGTCGATAAGGGTCTGGTATGGACTTTGGGGGGGGGGGCCACGCCGTTTTTTTCGGCGTAGGGGTTGCCCCCTTTAAAATCAATACCAGGTGACTTGGGGGGCAAGCAAGGGTGTCGGGCGGCGGCATTGACTTCCTTCGCTAGTCCCGGTCTACCTGGAGCCACGTTCAAAATGAACGGACTTTTACTCCGTGCGTGGGCAAGTCTGTTCATTTGAAAAGTCCAGCGGACCTAGTCCGCCAGGAAAAGTACCGGTCGTGTGTGTGCAAGTCCGCTCCTCCGGAAAGTCCGGCGGATAGCCGCTGAATAGTCCGATCATGTGTACGTGGCATTAGGCACAGTCAATTTGATTGAGCACATAGGCACCACAGGCAAAATTTTCAATTTTCCTGTATAATTCATGGGTACAATGTTCAATTCATGGGTACAATTTTTTATCAGTAGGAAGTGATATCATATAAGTTCATTTACACATTATCAAAATATTCTAAGGCAAGTTAGCACCAGGTCGAGCATTGTAAATGTCTATATAATAGAGGTGATACTAACAGGGGGAAATGCTCAGGGCAGCAAAAGTTGTGTCCTGACAATAAAACTTCAGCCATGGGTGCATTTCTATAGGGGTGCCTCCTTGGTCTCAAGATGAAAAGAGGTTGTTTTCCACCTCCTTAATCCCAATAATGTATTTCATTCTAGGTAACCTAAAAAATGGCCACTTTTGTCACCATTATGACTAAAAAAATGAGACAGCAAGAGTGGAAAGAGGCAACTGTATGGAGAATCTACCACCATAATATGGAAATGCTGCTGCTTGAGAAAATGCTGATTGGTTCCCCCATCGCTAGTATGCCGGGCAGCTGTGTCCTTCACAGCAAGGATATTGGATGATCAGCATGCACACAAGGGAACTGCCCCATTCCTAAATGAAATGTTGGATTATTTTCTCTGCTTGGGACATGTATCACGCACGTATCCATTCATTTAATCATCACGTTACTCTAGAGGTGAGCATGAGAGCCTCTGAGAATAGGCTATAGATTAGAGAAGCTGGGATACAGATCTTGGTGTTAGAGTCCTGGAAATTTACAAGGAAGTAAGGTCAGCATTCTTTTAATAATTGAAAATATAGTTTTCGGTACACTGAAGTCTTTAAAATTATCACATTTATATGTCTTGATAAGGTTGTGGACACTCTTATGCCATGTACACACGATCGGACATTGATCGGACATTCCGACAACAAAATCCATGGATTGTTTCCAACGGATGTTGGCAAAAACTTGTCTTGCATTCACTAAAGTTGGTGGAAAATTGCGAACGTCGAGAACGCGGTGACGTACAACACGTACGACGACTGAGAAAAATGAAGTTCAATAGCCATTCTGCTTGATTCCGAGCATGCGTGGGAATTTTGTGCGTCGGAATTGTGTACACAACGATCGGGAATTTCCAAAAAACTGATTTTGTTGTCGGAAAATTTGAGATCCAGATCTCAAATTTTGTGTGATGGAAATTCGATGGAGCCTACACACGGTTGGAAATTTTCCAAACAAAAAGCTCCATCGAACATTTTCCCGTCGGAAAATCCGACTGTGTGTATGGAGCATTCCCATAACCTAAGGCCGAAGGACAGTGCTGGCAGGGGAATCAGCATTGTCTTCCCCCCCCGGGAGGGGGGGGGGGGGGCGGGGGGGGGGGGGGGGGGGTAGCCGCTCACCACCGGGAGAAGACAGTGATTATACAGTGATATATAATCGTAAGAAAATCCGGCAAGCTGGTTGTACCCAAATTGATCAATTGATTAACTAGATACATTCTGCTAGCCCATTAATGGTTTGAATTCTCGGCAGGTGATTCAAATCCGAGTATTGCTGGCATTAGGGATTTGAAACCTGGGATTTATAAGGGTTCATGCACTCATTTTTTAGAATATCATGCTTCGTGCAATGTAACAAAGGTATGCTGTAAAACTATGCCGTTTTCTATCTGTGCACAATGTTTTATTATTTTGTGAAGTTTCTGCACAGCGCAACCATTTCCAGCGTGGGCAAACTGAAGCCACAGTGTCCTTCCTGGATTCCATGCATGCTGGCTACCCAGCATGCACCTTGGCCAATCTCGCGCATGTGCGAGGTGCAATTTTAGTCAGCTTGGCATTGCACAGCCATTTTCCATAGACGCCAATGTTAAATGTTACTGGAGCCGTGAAACCCGTGCAATGTCAAAGCTGGCCAAGAATTTCCATAGACACCATACCAAGCTGACCAAAGATCTCTCCAGGAGCCAATGCTAAACCGGAAATGATGCACGGCACCGTGACGCCCTAGAGGAGGAAGTGAAATTAGAGCATAAATCAGGTAATTGAACAGAAAAAAATTAAAATAAATAGCCAATTAATTTTAAAGGATGCACATTAGTGCTGCATGGTGAGGATTGAAAAATATGGGTGTTGGGTGGAACTCCGCTTTTAAAGGCTTTTTATGGCAGAAAAAAATACGAAACTCCCCTAAACTGTGTACAAAAAACGCTCTATATGAGTGTTTTGTTTTGTTTTTTCTACCAAGGGAACTGGCATTTTTTTTTTTTAAGCCCAGTGTGCATGGAGCCTAAATGTAATTAGCCAGTTGACTTCATATTTTTTTTATTTATTTTTTTATGTTAAATAAATTCAAATTGGATTTTAAGGCATCTGAAGAAAACGCATATGTAAGAGTTTCTTTTGGTTATTTTTGCAAAGCATTGTAACAAAGGTAAATTGTTGTGAGCACAAGCATATCGGTTATATTTTTTATGTTTAGAAACAGAATTAATGAAGGATTTTAGCAAACTGTTAAAGGTTCATCATGAATTAGAAGACAGTAAATATAATAACCACAGGAGTCTTCCATGAGGGATTTAGCTTAATATCTCTTATTACAATTAAGGAACAGATTATGACAGGACGGGAATAACAATCTACTCGCCTCGCAAACCCTAGATGCCCAGGGGAAAAAAATCTCTGTAGTATTCTAGTGCAATTTATAAAAAAAGAAAACCAATAATCAAATGCGTTTATCTGAGGCAACACAAAGTATAGAAGTACAAAAAACAAAAACCCTCCACCCAACACCCCCCCCCCCGAGGACCATAGATATCTTCCTTGGGGGCTTCCCCTCATAAGTATCTTCTTTGGCTGGCCATGTGACATCCTAGGGTGCTCGTTTCGTCTTCCTGCATGGGGGCAGTACTTAATACAGCAGAGATTGTGACTGAAATTAGGAATTTTTTTCATCAGGAAGGTGGGGGAACGGAGTTTTCCGACACCTTCAGCACTGATGTGGCAAGGGATGCTAGAGGGTCTATTGATGCCGGGACATATAGTTGCTGGATGGGGGGGTTTAATTATTGCTTGGGGGGGGTGGGGGGTCTTATGTTGCTGGAAGGTCATAATTGTTGGGAGGATCTACTGTTGAGAGAGAGGGGTCCATTGGTTGCTGGCTGCTGGAGGGTCTATTGATGCTGGCTTTTGGGAGTCAATTGTTGCTGGGGGAATCCATTGTTGCTGGGATTGTCGATCTATTGTTACTAGGGAATCTATTGTTGCTAGCTACAGGGGATCTATTTTCCTGCTTTTCTTGTTATCATTAGCAAATTCCTACACATTACTTAGCACCACAAAATGATACTTGGTTTGTATTTCTCTTAAAAGGGGTGGTACAAGGAGGTGGGGGTTAGGGGTAGAACCAAGGGATGGTGTTCGGTAGGTGGGTAGGGGCCGAGACAAAGAGGTGACTTGGAAAGGGGGAGTTCCAGAAACCTATTATCTGAGAAAAAAAACCTAACTGAATAATGATCGTCAGCGTTAGTTCTCCACATACTTTACCCTGTGCAATTCGGTCCAGGTGGTTGAATTCATGACAATATCGGCCTCACAGGAATTGGCTTTGTGGAGATGGGCATCAGTAATACATAGAAGAGAAGCAAAATCTAGGGGAATAAGTGTCAGAGTGAATGCTTAACACCTTCCTCATCATGCAGTTACGTACAATACAGCTGCCAGTCCCCTCCCCCCAACCTCCTCACACAACTCACATACAATGCAGCCGTTCTGCCACCTCCGTCCTTTTATACAATTCACTCTCATGACCCATACACATACAATGCAGCCCCCATACCACTCATGCATACATAAAATATAGGCCCCCCCACCCCCCCTCACTAGGGTTGTCACACTGTCAGGGATTCACCTGGACAGTCCGTGGTTTTGAATCATGTGTTGGGTTTCAGGAGGAGGGCTGTGGCTCCCCCTAGTGACCAAGATATGTAAGCCACAAATCTGTTTGCCGTCTGGGAGCTGCAGACAGCTTGTCTAGGGGCGGGGCGATGATGTCAGCAAGAGCAATATGGCCACATCCACCGTTCCGCTGCAGGCATGCTATGTGGACTACATTACTACTCTCCTTGGGGGCACCAAAGGTGTCCCAGGCCACTAAAGTTGTCCAGGTTTGGCTTAAATAAAAGGTGCCAACCCTACCCCTCACACATACATACATACATACAATTAAGCCCCCCTGTATTCACACACACATTAAATGTACCCCCCCCTCTGCACACATACATAAAAATGCAGGTCTCTTAAACTCACACATACAATGAAGCCCCTCTCCTCGGCACAGTGAAGGCAAAGTATGCAAAGCATTCTATGATTGGATGAGGTGAAAAAGGCAAAGCATTGCATGAGGTTGCCAATCAGAGAACACCTTGCATCTCATTGAAAAAATGGAAAGCTTTCTCTGAATGCCGAGAGGGCACCGCCTGTATTCAGTATGCAGCAGCTGAAAGAACCGCCAGTGGGACTTTATGCCTGAAGCCGACATCAGAAGAAGCCCCACTATCACCTGGTAAAATTTAAGAACATGTGAACAGAAGTGGCAGCCTTGATAAAAGACAGAAGTGTCAGCCATGCAGATCTGGGAAACAGTTGGTTGATCCCGAAAAACACAAGAAGCACTCATGGATTTGAAAGGAAAGGGCCCAATAATCCTTAACTACTTCAATACCAGGCACTTATACATCTTCCTGCCCAAGCCAATTTTCAGCGCTGTCGCAATTTGAATGACAATTGCGCCATCGTGCTACACTGTACCCAAACAAATTTTTATCATTTTGTTCCCACAAATAGAGATTAATTTTGGTGGTATTTGATCACCTCTGCGATTTTTATTTTTTGTGCAACGGATAAAAAAAGTTTTTCTTTGTTTCTCTTAAATTTGTTTGTAAGTAAGTTTTCTTCTTCAATGACGGGCACTGATATGGCTGCACTGACGGGCACTGATAAGGCAGCACCGATGAGGTGGCACTGATGATGGGCTCTGATGGGTGGCACGGATGGGCACTGATGGGTAGCACTGATTACACTGGTGGGTGACTTTTTTTCTGTAATGGTGCCAGTCAGTGCCCATTTGTGGGCACTGATTGGCATGTATTGGGCATTTTTTTTATATGTGGATGGCCATGGGGTACATACCTGCGATCCACATGCTTCCCTGGTGGTCCTGGCGGCTTCCCTGGGGGTCCAGTGTGGGCAACTGAGGGGGGCTGCGCTGATAAACAATCAGCGCAGACCCCCCCCCCACGTCAGGAGAGCCGCCGTTCGGCTCTCCACTACTCGCGTCTGTCAGATGCGAGTGAGGAAAGGCCGATCAACGGCTTTTCCTGTTTACACTGTGATCAGCCGTGATTGGACACGGCTGATCACATGGTAAAGAGCCTCCGTCGGCACAGACACACACCGCACCACCGATCGCCACGATGCGCGCCCCCAGTCATTTGACGCCCAGTCAGGATAACTGAACCACCGCCCGGCTGTCATTCTGCTATAGGCCGGGCAGGAAGTGGTTAAAGTAGTAGGAAAGTCCCTTCTTAGAACTTGTATCTACAGGTAAGCTTACAATCAGGCTTACTTGTAGGTACAATAAATATTTCCTAAACCGTCTAAGTAATATTCACATCGGCAATAGCCGATGACATAACTCGCACATGCGCAGTGACGCTCTGCATTCAGAGCGCATTGCCGATTCTGGGGCTCCCACACGCATTGCGCAGGAGTGATGTCATTGCAGCCCCTGGCCATTCAAATGGATGGAGTCTGTGAACCCACGAGGAAGACTGGGTGAAGATGGAAGCGCTGGGGGATCCATGACATCGCTTCACTTGGAGGGCTCCATCTCCAGGCAAGTGTGTCATAATGTGCTAGTATGCAGTGCATACTAGCACATTATGGCTTAGACCTGCAGGGGACCCAATATTTATTTATTTTTTTGGGGTGTTTACTACCACTTCAAGACCATAAGCTTGAAAGATGATGTGTCGGAGTCACTGAGAAATGGTGGAACAGGGGGTGGAGACCATCAAGCATGACAAAGAGACGCAGCCTCTCTCATCAAAGCAGTGGCTGCAAGGTAGACACACACAGCACAAACTACATCCAGACAATGGAGGGAGATCTTCTGATAAACTGGAGTTAGAAAAGGCGATGGAAGAACAATGTCCTGGTTGAGATGAAAGGCCTGAACAACTTCATGAAGAAAGAAGGCCCTAGGCTTCAACACTGCTTCTGCCTGTGTAAGACCAGAAGGGATTTTAACTTGTTCAAAATTATTAAAATAGATGAAAAAAGTGTACAAACACAAGTGAAGTCAACTTAGTATATATACACACACTCTTATAACAAGCAATCAAAATAGTGGAAAGGTTTTCAATTTAAAGTTATAACAACCGGAGGTTATTATACGAGTCAAATCTGCAAGCGATATACAATACAGTCATGGTCAAGGGCTACCCCAGTAACTCTGGGTAAGGATTAGCCAAAAAGAATCAAGACATAACTTATGGAATGTAGCTTTATTATAAAGTTTGAGGACTACAATAGAGGGAATAGTAAGAAAAAGAAAGGGGATAATTGTAAAGGGGAATTGGGGTCATCCAATGCCTGGTCAGCTCACAGTAATGCAGTATAAAAAGAATACTTTACAAGAAAAAGCCAGCAGCTCAGACACATTCCTCACAGGGGTAATGGCAACAAGAATTGCAACCTTATGTGTTGCAGAAAGAGGAATATCCCTGATAGTGTCAGAATTCTGAAGCATGGGGCCATCGGGGAGTGTACAGGTAGAGTCACATGAGAGACTGCCTCTACAAAAGGCTTAAAGAGTGGGAAGCTAGTGGCCACTAAAATAAGATCACAGAAAATGTGCCTTGATGGTACTCTGTGCCAAATGCTGATCCAGGCCCAATTGCAGGAAGCCCAAGAAGAATTTTCTAGGATAAATTTTTTTGCCTTGCACCAACCATTTTAAGGCTTCCACGATCATGAAAATCACAGAATCGGCAATGCCCCCATCGTTTTAGATCAGAGTTTCAACAGACAAGCTGTCAAAGCCAATGACCACGAAACAGGATGGTAAACTTGTCTTTGGGACAGAAGATCAAGATGGATTTGGAAGAGCTCATAGATCATTTGATAGCAGTCAGATTAGGCTGGATTATCACATCCATTTGGGCCAATCTGGAGTTCTAATGATCACCTGAATGCCAACCGTCCCAAGCCAGCAGAACAGACAAGGAAGGCATTTCAGGAAAGGAAAGGCATAGATTAGGCTGCACTAATCCCACGGAGTCATCAGAGCACTGCTTCCAAGGGATCTTTGCACCTGGAGACAAACCTGAGCAGTTTGTTGTTGAATCTGCAGGCCAGGAGATACACATCCGAAGTCCTCCATCTGTATCTTAGAAAATCCAAACTCAACAGCTCAACCAGACATCCCTCAGGATGGCAAGGTAAGCACAGAAACAGCACTTTGGTGAATGCTTGAGGAACAAGCAAAGGGACTTCTAATGCATTGCAAAAATGGTGACATACAAGTATGCATCTTTAATGACCACAAGGTCAGAAAATGTCCTTGATGGAGGGATGCTCTGTATCTATAGATCATAATTTCTGGGCCCAGATAAGGACATTTAGGACTTGACATCTAAGATGATGTGAATGTCCCCTTTTGGTTTGGGATGCGTTAAGAGATTGGAGCAGTACCCGATAAATTTCTGCCCTGCAGGTACACAACTTGCTCCAGAAATTGCACATTTGCTTCATGGTGATCTGCAATCTATGGGTTGACACAAGCGGGTTGGAAGACAGGGCTAAGAGTGAAACTATTGTCTGTAGCCTCTGGAAACCACCTTCTTTACCCTCAAAGAGTATGCGAAGCAGGCACTTTTCATATGCCAGTTCTGCAGCCCAGCACTCGAACCAGAGAGTGCACCTCATTCACTGATAGGAGGCTCCTATGGGAAATGAGAAGGGAAACCTCTAACAACCGATCCACAGAGTACCTTAACTTTGCAGGCATGAGCTCCAGACACTCCATAGTTAAAGGATCAGTTTGAATGCCCTTAGCCCAATCAGCTAAAGTTCCAAAGACTAAAGTCTCAGCAGGGCAGGAAGCAAAGCAGGGCCAGCAAGAAAGATGATGTTTAAGAAAGAGCCTCCAATTGCTTGTCAATGGGATCCTTGAAAACAGGCACATCCTCCACAGGGTTGATTAAGAATAAAAATTGCTAAATGCACAGTAAGGAAAGCCCGTCCACCTTGAAGGGTACAGAAACTGATAGACACATGGCATAGATAACCACATTGCTAGGTATTTTACAGTCTCTGGACCCGATGTCTCCATAATGTCTGTCTGGTGTGTTGTGCTCTGGATGTCCACAACAATGCTGCTCTCCTACTGTTAAGAGGATTGGTGTTATTTTGCCTCAGTGCATCAACGGTGTTATTATTTGGCATTACCCCAGCGCTCCTGTTTACATTTAGAGAGTATCCTGCCTAGATCTTCCACAGAAGCATTTTATGCCTTTGCCATTCGCCCTATCACCCATTGGTTCCTTGGTTGCTTTTCTTTATCGACTAATCTATATGGAGTAAATGTGTATTGCACACCCTAGAGGAGCACTGTTTATAGTGTGTTTTTACCCCTTACTGTTTTAGCCTGTTATAGCGAATCCACCTGGGGAGTGCGACACCATCATGCACAATTAGGAATGTTAGTGCCATTTCTCAGCTAGAATCCCTAGGGCTCATTTACACATGCTTCGGCTTCAACGCACAATAAAGCGCCAGTGGTACTTTTCTGAAGCTTTAATGAAGCCTGGCAGATGCCGTGTGTGTGTTGATATCTCATACCTGTGGTTTCTCCAAAACAAAGCGAAGCTAAAGCAGAATAAAAGCCTCTAAAAAGCTTCAGGTGCTTCAAGCGAGCTTTGTCAGACTTCTATGGAGGCTTTGAAGCACTACTAAAGCGACATGGGGTACACATTTTGAAGCAAAGCAAACGCAAGATGTTAACAGGAGTATCAGCTAACCATTTTATTTCATAACAGAGTCTATGACAATCAGAGAGCTTTAAAAAAGTGTGTCTGAAGCTATGATTTAAAGCAACTGTAAACGAGCCCTCAGAGATAAGGTTCAATGTGGAAATTCTTCAAAGAGATATTTTACTGATTACTTTTCAGCTAATTAAGTAATTTGAGTTCCTTATCTGCATATTTGTTCTTGGCCTGTGACTTAGACCAGGTAGAAACGTACTGAAATTTGTCTGGTTCAGCAGGAACCGGGCAAATGTCTATTCGTGTGTAGGCCCCCTCTGTTCAACAGAAGCCAATCGTTAGACTGGCTTCCGTCGAACTGTCCTCCTGGAAAACCAGTATTTGGTCAGGCGCTGCAGTGCAGATCAGTGTATTCTGACAGGGAGAGGAGTACCTGCAGTCAGAATACAATACCACAGCAGGGGAGATCCCTGCATCCACATCGCTTGTCTGGATGTGGGAATTTGTGAGGTATTGGAGTTTTTTTTGTTCAACCTGCCGGTTGAACGAAAAAAAGACCTCAATGTTCGTACCCAGCTTAAAAGTACTGTAGCTGTTTCATGAAGATGTTAGCCAGGTAACTATCATTTTCAGAAGCCGTTCACCAATGGTGGTCTAAATATTTCTCTGAGCATAGGATTTTTAGTAATCGTCAAGAAATGTATACGTTTTGTTTATTATGACAATATAAGAATATTTTCAGTTGTGTCCTGTTGACGATTCCCTCTACAATAAAATGGTCTCCAACATACAGATCTGGAACAAACATGCCACAAATCAGTCAGCATTCCTAATCGGCATACTTGTTCTGGGTCAAAGTGTTGAAGCTGTGGGCTCAGCATTATAACTAGGCAACTAAGGCCCCTTTACCACAGGGTGGACTGCACCTGTGATCTGCTTGCTCAGCAGGGGATCTGGCCACTGATCCCTGCCAAGCAGGCAGATGACTGATCCGTGTCCGGTCCGGAGCACAGACCACTATGGGCAGCTGGATGTAAACAAACCACCTGTCCATTTACATTGGACTGCCATCCAATCCAATCCACTAGTCCACAAATCCATCTGTCTCTTTTTGGCTGATTGGATTGGATCTAGGCGGGTGTAAATGGACACATGTCCGTTAACACCCGCCGCTCCATAGAGAAGAATGGAGGTTTAGATCGTGTCCCCCATCCATTTTTCTATGTGAAAGGGGCCAAACATGTTCAATCAATGATGTATTTTCCTCTCAACACAGTTTTCCTTTAAACAATACCAAAACTATAAGTTTATTTTTATGGTTTATACAGCAATATATTCAGTTACATCACATAAAGATGATTTCATTTAAAATAACCTACCGTAGTTACAGCAGAGAAAATCATGCTGTGAGCTGAATTAATATACATGAAAGCAGTCTATTCAGCACCACTGCTAATTTCCACCAAGAGCACAGTCTGCATTTTATGAACGTGTAGTCACACCTTGAGATGGTGATATTTCCGGGATAAGTGCTTCAGACAAAAAAATGAGAGCTTCGGGGGTGAAAAGAATGGTCAGTGTGTTTCTTCTGGACTACTTACAACTATTAAATCTGGAGAACGACTATTTGCAATGAATGGCTGTAAGGCTTTTTATGGAGACTGGGATCTCACAAAGATTCACTAACAGCTGCTTCGGATGATTCAGTCACTTTGGCTCCTTCTATTCCTTAAAAAAAATCCCAGAAAACAACAACCCTGTGGATGGTGTAGCATGAGAACGCCTGACAACAGCTTCATAGTAGGTACTGTCTTTTACATTGCTTCTTTTGTCTGTTGTGGCTTTTCTGTCACCAATTCCAGATACTTCTTCCTGAGAGGAGGAAGCTCATCATACATCTCAAAGCCCAGTGGGCTGTCTCTGGATGGTTGCTTGAAGTACAGGAGATGCTTCCTGAGACTCTTAAAGGAGAGGAATAAATGACAAAAATAATTCAGTGCAGACTGGAGGGTCATCTACTTTACTTAGTCGATCAGATATAACAGAGCATGAGGGGAAAAAAAAAAAGTTATATTATTTTCTGGTTGTAATTAAAACCCAACACTTCCTAAATGGCAATGAAGGAAAATCTTTCAACACAATACAAAACTAAGCATTCCTTAAATCTTGACACCAGTCTTTTTTACTATTAGTTTTGGAGAGAATAGAAAAGAGATACCATTTTTGTCAAGGTTTTATTTCTGTCTGTGACCAGACTGGGGAGACTGCCCCTCACTTCCTCTGCCTGTAAAACTTGGACAAGAAATTGAGAGGTTTCCATGACACTCTATGCAGGGCCGTCTTTAAGGCAGGGCAAAAGGGGCAGCTGCCCTGGGCCCTGTCCTTGTTTTGGGGCCCAAAGCAGCTGCCTCATACTTCCCAACTACCCCAGTTTAAATTCCCTTGAAGTTTTAGTCCCGTGAAGTTATGTTACTAATGCTGCTCAGCTCTGCCCTATTGTTGTATACAGATGACTCAACTGCAGACCCTGTGTTTACATGTAAATAACCGGCATTGATATGTAAATAGTGGCACCATTAATATGTTAATAGTGTTGGACCATCTGCATTGATATGTACTGTATAACACGCACCCCAAGTTTAGGAGGGAATTTTAAGGAAAAAAAGTTTTAGGAGAGAAGTTTAGGGAAAAAAAAAAAAAAAACTTACATTTAAGCGTCATTTGCAGCTTGCCCAGCGTCATTTGCAGCTTGCCCAGCGTCATTTGCAGCTTGCCCAGCGTCATTTGCAGCCTTTCCCAGCGTCATTTGCAGCCTTTCCCAGCGTCATTTGCAGCCTTTCCCAGCGTCATTTGCAACCTGCCCAGCGTCATTTGTAGCTTGCCCAGCGTCATTTGTAGCTTGCCCGGCGTCATTTGCAGCTTGCTAGTGTCATTTGCAGCTTGCTAGTGTCATTTGCAGTTCGCCATCGTTTAAATTTCCCGCCGCGAGAAATACCGCGCATGCGCGGCCGAAAAAGACCGAACCGCGGCCGAAAAAGGCCGAAGTGCGGCCGAAAAAGACCGAGCCGACTGTTCAGCTCCGCTCGGAGTCCCGCCTCCCTGCTGTTTCGGGAGCGAGCGCAGGGAGGCAGGACCACGAGCGGAGCTGAACAGCCGGCTTCGGTCTTTTTCGGCCACGCTTCGGCTTTTTCCGGCCTTTTTCGGCCGCGGTTCGGCCTTTTTCGGCCGCGGTCGCCATTTTTCGGCGCCGCAACCGATTTTGTCATTTTTTTTTGGGTATCGGCGTAAAACACGCACCCACGACTTTCCCCCGATTTTAAGGGGGAAAAAGTGCGTGTTATACGCCGATAAATACGGTAAATAGAGGCGGCATTAATATGTATATCATGCCTCCCTGAGTACAGTCTAGCAACCAATCAGGGAGTAGTACTAAACTGCAGTAACCTCTAGCAACCAATCAGTGAGCAGTATTGATGCACAGTAATCTCTAGCAACCAATTAACAAGCAGAAGTCACATGCTGTGACCTCTAGCAGCCAATGAGCGGTAATGATATGCTGTAACCTCTAGCAACCAATCGCAATCACTGCCTGATCTGATTTAGTAAACCGATTTTGAGTCTAGCTGCTATTTATTGTATGTCTCAGAGCAGGTGAAATTGCATGAGGGGGCCCAAGAAAATGTCTGTCCAGGGTCCAATCAATAGCAAAGATGGCCCTGACTCTATGATTTCAACGATTTCTGAGCTACTAACCTAGAAGCAGTATGCTGCAAGCCAAGTCCAAACTTCTGATGCTTACACAAAAGACAGTAAACCAGAATGCAGTGAAGTTATTGGTATTTCAGTAAAGCAACTAGCATTTTAAAGAAGAGTTCAGCCATGGCAGCCCACATACTTCCAGGCACAGCCTTTATGAACACATTCACCAATGACCCCATGGGCTTTAAAAAGTTCAAAGACAGGACATTTATGGCCATACCTCTGGCAATCTATTATGTTCTGTATTACAAGCTAGTAGAGAATTAAGACTGGGCACAGCTGTATGCGACATACCTCATCCACCAGTAGATTGATCTTTCGAAGCATGCTCTTCCTTGTAGCATCAACTTCCTGCAAAACAACACAGTCAGACTTTATAAAGAGTTTTATTAATAATGGCTAAATATTGCTAATGATAATCTGTTTCACTCCTCTAAGGGGCTAGATTTTTTCGAATTTGCCTCCTATTTTATATTTTGTCACTTATTCCTCCTTTGTTGTTATTTTTAAATGATTTTCGTTTTTTATGTTGTGTTTTATTGAATTTTTATATTTGGTGCATCCAAATTTGGTACAATTTTTGATCTTATGTACATCACAGTGTATTAAGGATGTACTGTTTGTACCATTTGGTGTAATATTCTAGATACAGCAGGTCGCCGTCTTCATGTTAGTAGTTCTCTTTTTATTCCACAAGATGTCGCTGTAGCCAGCACATCATTAATTTGTGGTTTTTCTATCCTTTTAAAAGTGCTTTCATCAACCCTTCAATGGGGCACACATTGGTAATCTCAGGTGCGCTCATTTGTAGATAATGATCACTTGTTCATTCCATAGCAGACATAGGCACTATTTATATTCCTCAATGTGTGATATCTGTTACTCTGCCCATCCTCCGAAGACATTTTCTTGATGACGAATTGCGTCAGGGAGTGGCCTACCAGTGAAGACATCATGCATGCCCCACCGCTAACCAGCTGTAGTACACAGCCGACAGCCTGCTGCTCTTCTGTTGTAACAAAACAAACGCTGGTCATGTTATGTATAAAGGTAATTGCAGCCATCTTTTAAATAAATCCTATTTATAACTTGATGGGCTTCACTATGGAAGTTTTTTTTTTTTTTTTTTAAATCACTGTAAGTTCCCTTATGCGATCTGTGATCCACTGGCTGCCCTCTTGGGTAACTTGTTGCTGCTTGCTTAGTTACCCATCATATCTTATGGTCCTGCATATCCGGTAAGAGGCCTGTGTATGAGGGTGCTGCTGGTGACAGATCCCTCTACTTACTTTCACTCTGCCCGGATCATTCTTTATTAGGGCTGTTAATGATTAAAATTTTCGTGTTCGATTAATCGATTTTTTTTTTTAATCGACTAATTTCGATTAATACAGATTACATACAGATCCAAGTATAAGATTACATTTTTGTGTTCAAACACAAACTACTCACATAAAGATGATAAAAACACAGCATGTAAAGCCGACAATTGTGTTAGTTCCGTAGGGCAGCAGCGGGTGACTTCATGCATAGCTCCTCCCCCCCGTACACTTTATCAGAACTTCGATGTCACCGGACTCCTCCCCCTTCCCTTCGTTAGCAGACGGAGGCACTTGGGGAAGGGGGAGGAGTCTGGTGACGTCAATTTCTGTGACGTCACCGGATCTCCGACGGAACTCCCTGAAGACCCGGAAGCCAGCGGAGAGGTGAGTACCAATCAAAAGAATTTTGATCCATCAAAAAAATTTATTGATTAATCGAGGAATTAATCTTTAATTTCCACAGCCCTTTTTTTATAGATCGTTTTACTGCACATATATACTGTTTTGTTCTTATGGGTCCATTTTTTGTGTTGCTTTATTATGATTGAGTTCTACTTTGCACATGGACACATCATTTTTTTGCACTTTATATGTAGAATTGATTGACAATTATTGTGGATGTGTTTATTTGTTGTATTATTATATTATACAATTTATAAATGCACTTGTTTTTTCTGCAAAAATATGTGTATTTATTATTTTTTCTAGAAAGGTGAACTTGTACTTTAATATATTTTATAATATATAAAAAAAGTGGTCCAATTTCTTCTCCTACCTCAGTTACACGGTCTTGTGAAAAGATTAAGCTGTTCACATGAGCCAAAGCCACGACGTAAAGAACAGGGCACCAAGTCTGACGCAATGCTCCCATTACCAGAGTCCGAAAATAGAGGCGCAGTAGATTTAAATTATCTTCAGGAGGAGATGTGTACAGATCAAGTCGAACAGGAAGCTGAAAGGAAAACAACAATACTAGTTTTTTGAGGAAAGCGCAACATAGATGGGATTTTAAAACAATAATCTGAATTTTGTATTCACCAGAAAATGCTTTTCTTGCAGGTCCATTGAGAGACACAGGAAGTATTTATAGTTGGCTTATACTGCCAATTTATACTTATACAGCAGGATTGAACACTAGCCATATATATATCCTCTCCCACTACTAGCATGCCTCAGCAAAGATGTACCAAATACATCATCATAAACACAGAGGGGTGGAACTTATGTCACTCAATGGGCTCCAAGAAATGGATATTAACCATTTCAGCCCGGGGACCAATTGGCAGCCAAAGGACCAGGCCCCTTTTTGCGATTCGGCACTGCGTCGCTTTAACTGACAATTGCGCGGTCATGCGACGTGGCTCCCAAACAAAATTGGCGTCCTTTTTTTCCCACAAATAGAGCTTTCTTTTGGTGGTATTTGATCGCCCCTGCGGTTTTTATTTTTTGCGCTATAAACAAAAATAGAGCGTCAATTTTGAAAAAAATTCAATATTTTTTACTTTTTGCTATAATAAATATCCCAAAAAATAAATAAAAAAACATTTTTTTTCTCAGTTTAGATCGATACGTATTCTTCTACATATTTTTGGTAAAAAAAATCAGCAATTAGCGATTATTGATTGGTTTGCGCAAAATTTATAGCGTTTACAAAATAGGGGATAGTTTTATAGCATTTTTATTAATATTTTTTTCTTTTACTAGTAATGGCGGCGATCAGCGATTTTTATTGTGACTGCGACATTATGGCGGACACATCGGACATTTTTGGGACCATTGTCATTTATACAGAAATCAGTGCTATTTAAATAGCACTGATTCAATGTAAATGACAGTGACAGTGAAGGAGTTAACCACTAGGGGGTGGGGAGGAGTCAGTGAGACGTGTTGTGTTTTTTTTACAGTAGGGGGCGTGGCTGACTTCTGACATCATTGATCGGCTGTTCCCAATGACAGGGAACAGCAGATCAGTGACAGGCAGAGTAGAAAGCGCGGGGAGAGGTTTGTTTACACAGACCACTCCCTGTTCTTCAGCTCTGTGACCCGATCGCGGGACACCAGCGGCAATCGGGTCCGCTGGTCCAGCAGCGATCGGGTCCGCTGGTCCAGCCGTGGTCACGGAGCTCCCGCCCGCGACCCCACGGTTAGGCAATTAAAGGGGACGTACCTGTACATGCTTTTGCCTAGCCGTGCCATTCTGCCGACGTATATGTGCAGGAGGCGGTCGGGGAGTGGTTAATGGCGAGTACAAAAATCTAAATTTTCTTTTTTTGCCTATTGAGGAACACAGGAAATCTTTAATCCTAGGGATATCCAAAAACGGTCCAACAGAGATGGACAACACAGCAAAGAAATGCTAAATGTCCAAGAGAATGAAGGCCCTTACACCTGAAATTGCCATCAGATGGGGCCACAATGTCCACCTTGTAGACCTTACAGACCGTGTGAACAGAAGGCCAGACAATAGCGTTGCAAATCTGGGATGCTGTAAGGTCCAAGGATTACTCAGAAATCATGTAGAGTGTGCACTGACAGGAAAGTGTGGAACCCTTTACCTTAAGACCATAAGCTTGGATGATGGTTTTCCTAAGCAAGCAAGAGATGGTGGAACAAGAAGCACAAGCACCCTTACAGGGTTCATATACAGGATTACTAAAAGGGGACCAGTCTTTTTTTTAAAAAAGGAGTAGCTGAGAGACAGACTTGCACAATCCAAATCCAGATAATAAAGGGAAAATTCCTTTTGGTGAAATGGAACCAGACAAAGAATGATGTACTGGTTGATGTGAAAGGCAGAAACTATTATAGGCTAGAAGGATTCCCTGGGCTTTAGCACCATGTTGTCCCATATACAGAACAAAAAAAAGGATATGGGACTATAGGAATCAAGGCAACCTAAGTAACTGGGGTATCTGTAGTGCTCGGCTCGACTGGGCTACTCACTGAGTCTTCAGAGACAGGGCAATGGCTGAGGCAAAGCCAGCAGCTTTGGATCTGGAAAGTGTTCCGCAGCTAGCTTTTAACAGAACAGTTCCACCCCACAAAGAGCCCATACACTGAAGGTTACTTCCAGATGTCCCCCCTCCCCCCAATGTTCAGCCCAGCGAGGTCTGGACATTGTACTCCAAAAGAGAGGCTGGGAATGACCACACTGGGAAGATGCAATCAAAAAGAGGAAGCTCCAGCAGCAATGTAGCTGTTGCAATGTAGAGAACAGTTTTGATTGATGTCAAATATAATTAAATTATGCTAGCAAAAAAAAAGTTAATCTTATACAGCACAGCTGAAGAAATTACATCCATCCTCATATAATACTAGAAAAAAAAAAATGGTATTGGGAGGAGTTATCCTGAGCTGGCCTAAATAGTTTTTTGTTTGCCAGTGCCCTATCCTCCTGAAGGTGGCATTACACCCTCAAATTTAGTGAAAGTAAAGGCTAAATAAAATACTTGTTAAAAATGCCACCCCCCAACTCCTACCTGTGCTGCATATCTTTATAGAAGAGATCAATATCTTTCGGTCACGTAATCTGGAAGCACCGGCTCCCCCGTGTCAGGGCAGAAAGTAGCCCTGGAATTCTTTTTCTGATGTTACTTGTGAACACTAGGCAAGTCAGAGAACCGAGATTCAGCTCCAATGAAATGACAGCTTGCAAGTGATCTTCAGAGGAGTCCCTGTTTGATTAGTAGCATGTCGATGTACCACCCTAAGGAATAACTTGAGTGCCACATATCTCTGTTTTGCACTTAAAATTCAGCTAGGATCCCAGGTAACGCTCTTTAAAAGAGAAGTACTGGAATCCATTTGTTCACCAGGATCATACTTACCTAGGTGAATGCAGCATTGGTCGGATGCTGCACCTGTCCCCGACGCCTCTACATTGAAAACTGAGCGATCGAACACTGTGATCGATTCTTACAGCTCCCCGAGCAGAGAGCTGCAGACAGTCAGCAGCTCTCTGATCTGCCCCCTCCTCGCTCACTTTAGCGATGGGCTGTGGAGGGGGCAGAGCAGCCGGCTCAGGCTCTCAGCGGCTCACTGAGAGGCGGAGTGGATGGGTGAGACTCTCAGTTGGTCGCTGAGAGGGTGACCCGGGTGTCGGTTCAGGGACCTGGAGGTTCCCAACTTCCATTGTCAGGATGACTCGGGCCCTGGGCCGACTTCTGTGATGTCAGCAGAGAGAGGACTTCAGCCCGCTCACTGCTGAAAACGGGTCACACAAGTGCAAAACGGACTGCACTCCAGTGATCCACAGGAGAAATACAGCCAAACGAGCTTTGGCTATACTTCTCCTTTAAATGCTTTAGCCATGCCTTTGTGTGTGTGACCAAATCATAAACTATCTTTTCATGGAAGATGCAGGAGAAAATACATTTTTAGAGTTATCATAGGTATAGACTTATACATGTGCTTATCTCATGAATTTTTATAACCCCTGCATTCCAATTATTGGCTGCACAAGGGCCCTCTAGAAATGAACGGCCTAATAATATAAAGTGGGCCAGGTGGGTGCTTGGATTTGAGAGGTGTTCAGTATCTGACCCTAGTTGCATTTTAGAGCATTAGGGAGTTCAGGGCAGGTCCGCACCAGACAGATACTGGCACCTGGCTCGGGCATTATTCTGGGGAAAAGGGTGAAGTTGGCATAGGTGCCTCTCCTATCACCACATCGCCTGGCTATGTCCTGCACTTTACAGGCCTGGTCTGTCAAATTGACTGTTCAATCCTGGATAGAACACTGGGAGAGTGCAGCTCTCCTAACAGACAACAGAGCTGCCTCATGGAGGTCACGCTGGTATAGGAGTGTACTGAAAAGGCCCAACATCAGGAGAGGTAGTGTAAACATTGTGAAACTGATTAAAACTAACTGCACAGAAGGATTAAATGCTAATACTGAGAAAATCCTATGAGATCTTGAGCTAGGCATAATAGGCCAACAATTTTTTTTTTAGATTTAACAAAACTGTATAACGATAACGGTATAACTGTATAACGGTCTACATAAAAACCCATTTAATGTAAAGTATCTCACAAAAGTGAGTACACCCCTCACATTTTTGTAATTATTTTTTCACATCTGTTGTCTATCTTTTCATGTGACAATACTGAAGAATTGACACTTTGCTACAATGTAAAGTAGTGAGTGTACAGCTTGTATAAATTTGCTGTCCCCTCAAAATAACTCAACACAGCCATTAATGTCTAAACCGCTGGCAACAAAAGTGAGTACACCCCTAAGTGAAATTGTCCAAATTGGGCCCAAAGTGTCAATATTTTGTGTGGCCACCATTATTTTCCAACACCGACTTAACCCTCTTGGGCATGGAGTTCACCAGAGCTTCACAGGTTGCCACTGGAGTCCTCTTCCACTTCTCCATGACGACATCACGGAGCTGGTGGATGTTAGAGACCTTGCGCTCCTCCACCTTCTGTTTGAGGATGCCCCACAGATGCTCAATAGGGTTTAGGTCTGGAGACATGCTTGGCCAGCCCATCACCTTTACACCTCAGCTTCTTTAGCAAGGTGTCTTGGAGGTGTGTTTGGGGTTGTTATGTTGGAATACTGCCCTGCAGCCCAGTTTCCAAAGGGAGGGGATCATGCTCTGCTTCAGTATGTCACAGTACGTTAGCATTAATGATTCTCTCAATGAACTGTAGCTCCCCAGTGCCGGCAGCAGTTATGCAGCCCCAGACCATGACACTCCCACCACCATGCTTGACTGTAGGCAAGACACACTTGTCTTTGTACTCCTCACCTGGTTGATGCCACACACGCTTGACACCATCTGAACCAAATACGTTTATCTTGGTTTCATCAGACCACAGGACATGGCTCCAGTAATCCATGTCCTTAGTCTGCTTGTCTTCAGCAAACTGTTTGCGGGCTTTCTTGTGCATCATCTTTAGAGGAGGCTTCCTTCTGGGATGACAGCCATGCAGACCATTTTGATGCAGTGTGCGGCGTATGGTCTGAGCACTGACCCCCCCCCACCCCCCACCCCTTCAACCTCTGCAGCAATGCTGGCAGCACTCATACATCTATTTCCCACAATCTCTGGATATGACGCTGAGCATGTGCATTCAATTTCTTCAGTGGACCATGGCGTGGCCTGTTCTGAGTGGAACCTGTCCTGGTAAACCACTGTATGGTCTTGGCCACCGTGCTGAAGATCAGTTTCAGGGTCTTGGCAATCTTCTTATAGCCTAGGCCATCTTTATGTAGCGCAACAATTCTTTTTTCAGCTCCAGTTCTTTGCCATGAGGTGCCATGTTGAGCTTCCAGTGACAAGTTTAAGAGCGATAACACCAAATTTAACACAACTGCACCCCATTCACACCTGAGACCTTGTAACACTAACAAGTCACATGACACCGGGGAGGGAAAATGGCTAATTAGGCCCGATTTGTTATACAAGCTGTACACATTGTAGCAAAGTGTCATGTCTTCAGTGATGTCACATGAAAAGATATAATAAAATATTTACAAAACGTGAGGGGTGTACTCATATTTGTGAGATACTGGATATCCAGGACTTTGTATTGCAGTAGTTGGTAAATCTAAAAGTAATTATACAATTAAACTGTAACATTTATGGTCAGCTTAAAAAGGTTTTCAATCAGATTTTTTAGATAATGGCCCAACTTGCTGGTCTTACCTCCTTCAGGGGTACATACAGGGACCTCAGACTGTTGACATGTTCTCCAAACAGGGCCAGTTTAAGTTGGACACTAAAACGTCTCTGCAACGGAAGAAGCACAAATGTTCCAAATAAGGGGTCACCAAAGGAAACACCTTCAAACTGCTCCAAGAGGTCCATGTAGAAATCATAAAATGAAGCCAGGCCAGGTAGAGGCACGTCAAGCTTTAATGACTCCATGTGCTTAGGCTGACTATAAAGAACAATAAGTGTTGCCATGTATGCATGGACAGGCGTTTCCAAGAAGAGGTCACTACCTGTCAAAAAGACACAAGCTAATCGTGCCAGCTTCGCAGCAGGGGGGACACACTGTAAGCATCCAGGACGCCAAGTTTCCAAGAGAAGGATCCACTGTAAGTTCCTTGCGACTCTGTTAACCAGGTCAGGAGGAAGACTATTCACGATCCTCCCTTTTGTCTCTGCATTAGTCACATTGTTGTAAAGATTGATCAGTGGAAGAAATGGCCAATCAAATGGCAGAATGGGACCTCTGGCTTCAGGTAACATGGCAGATTGAATAAAACAAGTCTTTCCCCGATAGACAACCCTGGAGTGATTGAGGGCTTGTTTCATGTGGGAAAAATGATTTAAGTAGCAGCTCTGGATAGATGGGAGGTCTTTAAAGGCTTGTTCCAGCAGAACACCACGACTTGGAGACTCTGAAGTCACAGCAGCTGATCCAGGGGGTGTTGAATTGCCTTCGGATGTAATATGTAAAATATCAGATAAATCAGCTGCTTGTGGACCCCCGGCACTTCCCTCTCTGTGAAGAACAAGAGATATATGAACTTTACCTTTCAAATGTCACTTGTGCCAAAACTTGCTGTTCTATTTGGCACAGTTGATACATCTAAAACAATCTCTCTACTTAAAATAAAGAGGTTTTAAAAAGCTGGACTCAAGGCTGAAAAATGCTCATCTAGAGAAATTCCTCAATAGGTCACAAGAAATATAAATCGTGTGTGTGTGTAAGCATCAAGACCAGTCAATCTTTCTTCTTGTTAAAAAAAAAAAAAGACCAGTCAATCTGCACAGGGAGAGAGAAAGCAGTAGTGACAGGTCTTTACTACAGGAAACTAGTATACAACGGGGAGGGAGCAGTTTTTTGCTGTATTACTGCACATATTAGAAAGAAAGAAATACGTAAACACACACTAAGATCCAAGTAAGATTTCACATGCCTCTTGTACTTTATATTTGTTTAGCCCTGAGTTCAACTTTTATTTCACTTGTACATGATCAATAAAAGTATTTGAAATATTCTCCAGGTGGGACAAGAAAGGATAATATTTGGGAAAACTGATCTGAAACTTCCTCTTACCCTGTTCTTCTGGCTATTTAATGGCTTTTTTCCATGCGGTCTCACCTTTTTCCACCTCATGTTTTTATTTTACTTCACTGAGATTCTACTGGGTTAATTATGTGACTGGGTACTTTTTGTTTTGTGATTAGTATTGTGCTTATTGGATGTTCTGTGAGTTTTACATTTCAAAGAATGAGCACTTGGAACATGTCTATGGGCTTAAAATATGTAACGAAACAGTCGGATAATGCCTTCATGTCTGACCACCCTTTGATGTCTATGTCTTTAGGTGTGGGCAGAACTGGCTCAGTGTAGCTAAACAATGGGATCTGATGGATTGAAAACATTTTAGACTAGACTAAAGGTATAACCAAAAGGCAATTTTTTTTTTTTAGTTTTGGATTGGAGTGGGATTAGAAAATCTATCAAGTTTTTATTGCAGTTTGAGCCCCCCATTATGGAGATTTGTCCTATTTGTCAAGTTTACTGTTATCACTGAAAGTTAAATAAAATCACAAATGTTGGGTTGTTCCCTGAAATTTAGAAGAGGGAAAATGTAGCAACTGTGACACTAGTTCTAGTAAACCCTGGTGACAACCAGGGAGTCCCTCACTTGAGGATTTACTCTCACTTCCTGTTTTAGCTATGGGACAGGAAGTGAGAGGAAAGCTCCCCAACACAGATGGCAAAACAAACTGTCAGGCAAAAAATATTAAATGCACATTGGATAGCAAGTACTTACGGCATAAAAATAGGATTGAATGCAAAAGTGGTAAGGATCCTGTGAGCCAAGAGCTCACTGCCTGGTAAGAGTCGACTCAGCAAGTTCAGCGAGACAGAGTGGAAAATAAAAGTATAATGGGACTGCTCTGGAGACATAGATGCCTATGAAGGAAACATATTTTAAATAAATGTAATGGATTAGGATAACTTTCATTCTCAAAACTACTTTTCCATAAATGTTATTTCACTTTAAAAAAAAATCTATTAGACACTTACACTAGTCTCCACACTGAAATAAGCATACTACTGAATATCTCTATCATAGCCATAATGACAAATGAAATGGAGGAAGGAGAAGCTGCATCCAAATGTAGATCACTTTTGCAGTCAAGATATACAGTCATGTGAAAGAATTAAGCACACCTCATGAAAACTGCTAACTTTTTCAACAAATCTGAACAGGCAAACATTCAAATTTATTCATAGTGGCTACAGATAAAGGCGATATACTTGAATCAGAACAAATGAAAAAGTTGCAAAATGTTTGTGGGTTTCCTTGCATGAGCTGTCTCTTTCAACTGCGCCCTCCACCCCATTCCCTACAGAATTACAATTGGGATCAAAACAGGCTTCGACTAGGTCAGTTCATATCTCTACTTCTTCTCTTTGAGCCGTTGCTTGGTGGCTTTCAGCATATATGAAAATCCACTAGGAGTATAACGCTGTCACTTGATAACATTTATGACAAGACCAACATTTTGTAAAACGGACATGTCTTACTACACAAATAAGTGACAGGAAAACATTTAAAAAAAAAAAAAAAGCACACAATTTACCACTTTGTACAGCAGCGACAGCATGAAATACTGGAAGTGATATTCGTGACGCAGGAGCCAGTTGGAAGAAGAAGTCACTGCTGGTGTTGGAGATTCAGTTGTCTTAAGAAAATAATTTTGTAGACCTTTGTATTTCAAAATGAAGAAGAACTACACAATAGAAAAAAAAAAAAAAAAAAGTAGAAATGCATCACTAACATAATAGAACATCACATTATTTTACTTAAAGGGGTTGTTTCACCTAAACTAATCGAAATCAATGGAGCTGATTGTAAAAGTCATATGTTTGTATGTGAAGATATTTTACCAAAATAAGAGCGCTTTGACATGCCAAGTTAGAAGCTGCAAAACCAAAAACATCGGTGGGAAGGGCTTCACACTTGACTCCACATCAGCTGCTGACTGATAACTCAATAATCATTAAGGGTCCATTTACATATATTGAGTCTGCGTTACCAGGGGCATAGGTGTGCGCAGCCTATTGCATTAGGCTCAAACACACGTGTGTGTCTACATACTGTATATATGGTCCAGGCACATTGATCTCCCTGTCGGCACAGTGAAAGAAGTACATAAGCACTTCTCTTATGGCAGAGCCGGTTAAAGGGAAATCTTTCCCATCTCCCTGCTACCACAGAGCGATAATGATAATGCTCACTAGGTGATTAGGGTGTGCCAAGGCACACACTGTGCACACGCCTATGCCAGGGGTTGTATCAAGTGTTAACTTGTTATAAGGCAGCCTAATCATCTGAATGGGCTGCCAGACACCCCAACTGAACAAAAACCAGACATGCAACATGTTTTAGTGTTATTGTGTGTTGCAGTGCCCTGCATTCCCTTTGTGTACAGAAGTGTCATGGAAAATGAATGGTACTGCAACGCCCTAACCTATGCATGGTGCATTGTGGTAACATGCATGTTAACACAACAAATAGGTAAAAGGTACCGGTCAGGATCAAAATATATAATAGCTGCCAGCTGTCTTAGATGGCACAAGTGCCAGGGCTGTAATCTTCATCCTTCCTTCAGCACTAGGTAAAGCACTGGCCTCAAACAAGTGTATATCTGGGGTCAGGACATGATATCTACAAGCTTGTTTCAGGTCAGCGTGTAACAAAGCAGTCAGTCAAGCCAGGATAACAATGACAGCTCAGGAGGTCAGAAATTTCACTTTCAATTTCTGTTCTGTAAAATTCCCTTTAACCCCTTCCCGGCCACCCGCCGCACCGCACTTGTACTGCAGCAGGTTGGCTCCCCTGGGCGAACCGCCATTACTGGTAAAATAATAACGTTTTTTGCAATAACAAAGTATTGTAAGCCAAATCAATTTTTAGCTCTGAATTGAGTAGACAATGCTTGCTTGCATTTCACTTTATGGAAAATAACCCTTCATTTTCTATCCAAGTGACACAGCAGGAGGTAGAGGAGATTTCCAGAACAGGTTTTCCCATTGGAAGATTTCCTCTCACCTCCTTTTCCTGCAGCAACTTAAAATGATGGATTTCTCAAGGAGCTAATCCTCTTTATTGTGAAAAAAGGCTGTTTGATCCTATCTTCTCTGATCCTCGCCTTCTTCCACTGTCCCAAATCCATCTTCTGATAAGACAGAGCAGCCTCAAAGGACACACAGAAGAGAATGAAGACTCCTCCTACAAGTTTTAAGCATACACTGATAGAAGTCGCTATACTGCTGATACTGCTATACTGCTGATGAGAAAAGGCATTTAGCAGTATATATTTACTAAAATAATTTCATTTCCATGTTCTGTGTACTGTGGGAGACCAGATATAGTGAATGCTGGGTCCTGGGTTTAGTAACACTTTAACTTAACATTGACATCAGCAAGCGTTTTGCATGAACGGAGTCCAATTGTTATGTGCTGCGGGAAATGCATAGGAATCAATACAAATCCCACACTGAATCAGTGTGTAAGACTCACTGATACACCTTACCATTAATGTCTGTTTATTGTGATAAGCTCACCTTGCTGACCAGCCCCTTGTGGATATTGCAAATACTGCTGACGAGGTTCAGCACAGAAGTCAGTATAGGAAACGGGGACTTTTTCCCAGGCAGGCTAAGTGGTGGTTTCCCTCCAGCACAACTTAGGGTCACAATGCTGCCGACAGACTCCGGGAGAGGGGAGCAGGTAAGAGGGTTACACACAGCAGAGCAAGACCTGACAGCACAAGATTTATAGTGGAAAAAAGAAAAAAAAGATATGTATTAAGCAAAATACAGATCTGCAAGCAAGAAAAGGAACATAATTTATTTGAACATTTTCATGACTAGAAATATGAGGCCGAGAACATGTAAAGGGTAATTTCAATGTAAAAACATAGTTACATATAGTCACATAGTCAGGTTAAAAAAAGGCAAAAAAGTCCATCCACAAAAACCATCCAGGAAGATGCTTAATAACATGATTTTTATTTTTTTTAACCTCAGCCCCTTGAGTTTTAGAGCATTATCATTTCAGCAATATTTTGGTTCCACACCGTATACCTTTTTATAGTCCACCCTAACATATCACAAACAGCTTTTCAGGACAGATAGGGCTTTCATTTGGTAACAAACTTGGATACATATAGTTTTATTTCCTAGTTTTTAATAAGAACGATGTAGAAAACACACAGCAAAATATTGCACTATCACATAAATCAAGACTAAATAAATAAATACGTTTAAGGAAATCTAACAGCACGACCCTCCTACTGATGTGTTTCGTCACAAGAGGACGTTGTCCTGAGGCACTGGACATCATATTGTGATGAAACGCACCGGAGAAGGGACATGCTGATGTCAACGCGTTGCTATTATCCCGGGAAGAACAGGTGATCTATGAAAGCTGGCCGGCTTTTTTATTCCTTACTTTTTTATCTACTCCTTGCTGTAAGTGCAATACCATTTTATGATTAAAGGTGTAGTTGGTTTTTACACTATTGCGAGTTTCCTTTTTGGGTTCCTGGCTTATTGCCCACTGTACGTTGAGGTGGTTCCTTGGGAGATAACCTAGACATCTGTTTGGCTTCTTCCCGCACAGAGTGTGATCCGTCATAGAGCTGACATAATTTTCCCCTCAGGATAAAGTCCCTGGCTGGGTTCAAGCTTGCCATCAATTAAGCATATCTTTTATGGGGTGGAGGTGAACTTTTCTTGTGGTGTGATGATTTTTACATATTTTTCACAGAAAACACCTTATGGACACTTACCTCTATGGTTTACTTGATGAATCTATGGACATTTTTCACTGTTATTTTTTTACATTTATTGTTCAGATTAGCACAGCTCATTTTGCCTTTTATTTTAATAAGGACGAACTAGCGGCAGTTTTTTGGTCTGCCGGATCAGGTAAGGTTAGCACAACTCACTACTTTATAATAGAAAAGAACTCTGGAGGCAGTCATAAAAAAAAAAAAAAAAAAAAAAAAAAAGGAAAGAATAAATGTATTTACATGTTTCAACAATGTGCTAATAATTTCTTCTCAGACTTAGGTACTGTAGATCTAGGTTAATATTTTTTTACCTAACTAGGAAGCCTAAAAAAAGGCCTTGAAAAAAGCCTAGCCTTACACAATGTATTTAAACCAAATAAACAGTCTATATGTTAATAAAAATTTGGGTAACTGTTTAGCTGTTGCTCATAGCAACCAATTGTGTATAACATTTAGTTTTCGGTTTTTGGTCGGTAACAGGGTTTTAGATCTTATGCATGTATTTTTAGATGCTGCGCCTTTGATTTGCCCATTAAGTGCCATGTTTTCCTCCCACAACTCCCGAGCCAGACACCTGGCAGCAGTTTCCATTTGGAGGTGTTATCTTAGACTGCTTTTTATATAGTTGATTTGTAAGTACTATTCTATCAATGGATATCCAAATTTATATATACACTACATCTCCCCCCCCCCTGTTTTGAGGTGACTAACATATTCTATGAAACAGTTTTTTTTAACTTACAGACTTTACATTGGGCATCTGCTCCTGAAGAAGTGAGATTATTGTCATGAAAGGTGTTGAGGTAAAAGATGACTCATCATTATGATCTGTCCAAAACTTGGAAGAGTGGAATTTATACATTATTATCACATGAATATTATGCAGATTGTATGCTGATATATCAAATCAGCTTGCCCTTTTACGAATTTTCTTATTCGTGTATAAGATTTTCATCTATCGTGCAATAAATCTTTTTACGAAAATGTTTTGCCGCATTTAAAGTCCCATGAAAAATGTCTTTGTATAGAATATTTCATTGCCAACACTGAATATTTTTAATGTGAGCACCAGTCTGACCCAGCTTAAAATGGATGTGTACGTTCACCATCAGATCTTCCATAGTATTACTGTAAGGAAAAGTTTACCTGAGTAAGTCCCACATAGACGCCACAGATGGCTGATATAGAAAAGGCAGCAGAACATTTTCTGTCAACTCTTCTATTTCTTCATTGCACAAAACACTATTCAAAGAGGGCTGCAAAAAAAAAAACAGATCACCGTCAGGGCAGTACAGAGGCTAAGCTGTAAAAAAAAATAAAAATAAAAAAAAAACCTGCAAAACATCAGATATCTGTGCTTTAAAAAAATAAACTATTAGGACTTTTTCTACAGCTTACCTGTAAAATCCTTTTCTTGGAGTACATCACATTTTTGCGAAAGTGTCTCAATGCATTGTAAAAAGTGTCACAGCATGTGCAAAGTACAAGTTCTAGATAGGTACATGGATTTGGTGCATTCTGCACTACTTTTAGGCTGGGTTCACACTGCAGCATAGAGTGGCTCACAGCAGGGGTCTGGTGTGTCCCTGTTCACCATTTCAGGTCCTATTTCAGTCAGAATTTTTGGCTGAATTAGGAACTGAAACAGACCAGAAGATGGACAGGACTCCCGTGCAATTCACACCGGAGCCGCTCCGGAGATGTGTGAACCGACTCCATAGAGTGCCGGTCACAATCTTCTGACATGTGAATTGGATACGGAGAAACCCACATGCAATTCACAATATTGTGAACCCAGCCTTGGATTGCATGAGAGACACTTCTTCAAAATCTGTCTGAACCAGTCTTTATAAATTCCAGGGATTAGATATTATAGTAGAGACTCTGTTTTATACATTTTCAATGCTGACCAGGATTCTCTTCAGAGTAGCTTTTCTCAAACTAAAAAAACAAAATGTTCACATGTGATGTGTCTATCAGTTTCCAAAAATAAATAAGTGCAAGCAATTATTAGCTCTCACCTGCTGACTAGCAGCCTCATAGTATGATGCAAGAAAATTGATGGATGAAAGGGTGAGTGGCTGAAGCAAGTCCCAAGTGCTGCCATTTCCAATTTCTTGCAGACATCTACTTAAACATCCTTCCACTATGGGTCGTAATCCAGTGACATTATCCCATGATACGGCAGGTGGAGGAATCTGAGGTTCGGAGCCCACAGGAGTGCTGCAAATCCACAAGATGCATATGTTTTAGTTTGGGGCAACATTAGCTACAGATGGACTGTTTCATAAAAATTGTAGGAGGTGTAATGCCGCGTACACACGATCGGAATTCCTGACAGAAAAAGACCGATGAGAGCTTTTCATCGGAAAATGCAACCGTGTGTAGGCTCCATCCGAATTTTGCTGGCCAAATTTCCGACAGCAAAAAATTGAGAGCATGTTCTCAATTTTTCAGACGGAAAAGGTTTCTATCGGAAATTCCGATCGTCTGTAGCAATTCTGACACGTAAAATTCCTACGCATGCTCAGTAACGATTCAACGCATGCTTGGAAGCCTTGAACTCGGCTCCTTGTAGTGTTGTACGTCACCGCGTTCTTGACGGTCGGAATTTGGTGTGACCGTGTGTAGGCACGACAGTTTGAGCGGAATTCCGTCGGGAAAACCATCAGAGCTTTTTCCGACGAGAATTACGATCGTGTGTACGCAGCATTAGTGTTGACTGTAGCACAAAGAATGGCAAAACAGAAAAGCTATAGCTGGACTGTCTGTGTTGCTCATAAGGTCAGGGTCAAACCTGTAATGGAACCTGACAGTTGAAAGTTTAAATATCACTGGTTGCTGTAAAGAAATGAAACAATCTTTCCCTGAAGTGAACCCGACCTGCGCTATAAAATATTCCTACAGTAAAAAGAAGAATGGCGTACATGTAAAGAATTGTAAATGCCAAACCAATACTTTGCGAGTCTGCCCTCTACCCATGTTGGTCTAAAACCCCCACTTATTATAGACCTCTCAACCAAGAGAAAGACAGCAGGTTCATAAAGAGGGGTTAGGGTCAGAGCCTCTTCTAGTGCTCCTGCCAGGTCAATCAACGGTCAAATGTCAGCACCTCTAATGCCAACTTATTTGAAAACTGAATAAGATGAGATTGGTTTAGGCCAGGTCATTTTAATAACCTCAGACACTTTGCAAGTTGAGTCAGGTTCACTTTCATGGACGCCTATGAGACTGAAGATGATATTGCTGACAGGGCCAGATTAAGAACATCATGGGCCTGGTGCTGAGGATTTTGGTCGGGCCTTTTATAAATAAAAATGCAAACAATTTTTTGTTATAACAAATTAAATTAAAGAGAGAGAGGGAGGATGAGAGAGAGAGAGAGAGAGAGAAAGGGAATGAAAGAGGTGTGAGGGGTAAGGGAGGGAGGTTGAGAGAGAAAGGGGGGATGAGAGAAAGAGGATGCACATGAGCATGTGTGGGAATGACATCAACGCAGCCCGGCCAAGGCCAGTGACCGAAGGCACAGAATCCGGAAGGAAGACCGGGTGAAGATGGAAGCGCCCTGCCAGATTGATCACAGCACTGGAGGGCTCAGTCTGACAATTTAAGTGTACCCTAATGTGCTAATATGCTGTGCATACTTGTACATTATGGCATAACCTACCTCAGAGCCTCTAAAAAGTAGTAATGTTAGAAAAGTTTACTACCGCTTTGATATCACAGGAGCCTCTCAAAAATATTTTCAGGGACACTTTTTTTACAAGTGGTATATTTAGAGCAGCTGACATCCCCTATGTTGCTATGTACATCACAATAGTAATCACAAAATTAAATAAGTACTAATAATGGAGCAGAACAAATATGAGGACTGAGATTTCCTTTAGTTGAACTAACAAAAAGTGTGCCCATTATAGAGCTGGTAACATTGAAGATATTCAGTATAATTTTAAAGAACTGTTTTTGTGGGTAAGAGGCATAGGGGAGAAGTATGGATGGTATAAAGGTGGGAAGTATGTGCAGGTGAGGGAGAGGCATGTGGAGGGTCTAACAGTGGGCACTATGTACATGAGAGGAGTGCGGAGGGTATGACAGTGGGCAGTATGCTCAGCAGAGGAGTGTGGAGGGTATGACAGTGGGCAGTATGTACAGGAGAGGAGTGTGGAGGGTATGACAGTGGGCAGTATGTACAGGAGAGGAGTGTGAAGAGTATGACAGTGGGCAGTATGTACAGGAGAGGAGTGTGGGGGGTATGACAGAGGGTAGTATGTACCGGAGAGGAGTGTGGATGGTATGACAGTGGGCACTATGTACAGGAGAGGAGTGCGGAGGGTATGGCAGAAGGCACTATGCACAGCAGAGGAGTGTAGAGGGTATTACAATGGGCCCTATGTATAAGAGAAGAGTGTGGAGGGTATGACAGTGAGCAATATATACAGGAGAGGAGTGTGGAGGGTATGACAGTGGGCACTATGTACAGGAGAGAAGTGTGGAGAGTAGGACAGTAAGCAGTAATTACAGGAGAGGAGTGTGGAGGGTATGACTGTGGGCACTATGTATAGGATAGGAGTATGGAGGGTATGACAGTGAGTAGTATGTACAGGAGAGGAGTATGGAGGGTATGACAGTGAGTAGTATGTACAGGAGAGGAGTGTGGAGGGTACGACAGTGGGCACTATGTATAGGAGAGATGTGTATGACAGCGAGCACTATGTAAAGGAGAGGAGTGTGTAGGATATGACAGTGGGTGCTATGTATAGGAGAAAAGTGTGGAGGGTATGACAGTGAGCAGTATGTATAGGAGAGAAGTGTGGAGGGTATGACAGTGGGCACTATGTATAGGAGAGGAGGATGAAGTAATCTGGGAAGGAAATATGTAAAAAGGTTTGTGGAAGGATGTTTAGGGACTGCGTAGTGGTTAAGCGGGCCATACATGGATTGAAATTACACCAATTAAGCAGAGACCAGCCATAGTCGATCTATGTATGGGCTAGCTGGTTTTACACAAGTCAACCTATTAAATGACTTGAGTACAACCAGCCTGTCAGGTTTTCCCCAAAACAATCAGTGCTGCCAGCTATAGTTAGCAACACTGATCATTGTATTCACTAGCAGAACACAATAACACTGCAGGAGTGATTCCCCCATTCACAGGTCAGCAGGTGAGACAGGCTGGGTAGAGATACTAGTCAGTGGCTGGGTAGGCACTGGTTAGTATCAGAGCCAGATACACACATGTGAGGTATCATCGCGATCGTTAGAGCGAGAGCAATAATTCTAGCACTAGACCTTCTCTGTAACTCTAAACAAGTAACCTTCAAAAAAATTTAAAGCATCGCTTGGTACACAAAAAAAATTGTGCTAACTTTAGTGTTTTTTTTTTATGAAATAAAACTTTTGAAAAATTGCTGCGCAAATATCGTGTAACATAAAAAGTTGTAAAGACCACCATTTTATTCCATAGGGTGTCTGCTAAAACAATATATATAATGCTTGAGGGTTCTGAGTAATTTTCTAGCAAAAAAAATGATGAATTTTACATGTAGGAGAGAAGTGTCAGAATTGGCCTGGGTGGCAAGGGGTTAATTACCATAAGTAATATACAAATAATTATTATAAGCTCTGTGATGTCATCCTCTCAGTCTGCTGCAGAGTGTTACAGCTTGTATTTAAACTGGCCGCTCTGTATGTAGCTTCTGACCGACTGCGCAAGCAGCCCCATATCTCCGGAACCATAGATGATAGCAGCCCCATATTGTAACCAGTGTTAAAGTGGGTATTTAGCTACCTACCCACCAAATGGGGAGTCTCTATGACTCCTGGTCGCTGAGCTACGACCCTCGAAGTCGATCTGTTTTTTTTTTTTTTTTTTTGATTTTTTTTTTTTTGGGCAAATGGGCCTATCTTGAGAAAGGGGCCTGGAGCTGCAGCTCCAATAGCCCCTATGTTAATCCGGCCCTGATTGCTGACCTCCTTTTGTAAATGTTAGCTGCTCCGAATCTAATGCTAATCCAACTGCTTTAGTACTTTAGGCACTGTCCTGGGCCAGCATGAAGATCAGAATGGCAAAGTGAAGTCACAATTAATCATCTGTATGCTTATTCTATATCAGTGGCTAGGAAAGTACTAAAACCACTTATTCAGCATGAAAGCCAAGCAAGTAGTATTTTTAGAGAGATAGGCAATAGCAGGCTTCATAATTTCTTAGTATACATTTTCTTTAAAAACTTTATAAATATGAGTTTGTGTGCAAGAATTCAGACACAGTTTGGGGCCTTTATACTGAAATATGAAAGGAGATACAAGGGTATTTTAGAAGAGGTTGGGAAAATACAAAAACAAAAATTGAGGTATTGCCTATAGCAAACTTCAGTTTCCGTTAGAAAAAGGTTCCATCCCCACTTAAAAACAAAAAAACAGTTGCACTGTATAAAAGGATCCAGTGTTCACTGAATAACAATTCTACCATTTTCTTACCTGTGCAGCTTTGCTTCAAGCTCAGCAGTGCAGCCCGCTGTCTGAGTCACATGACTGAGCAGGGTAACTACAGCAGCTGCCCGCTGGATGGAGAGGGCTGCAGAGGAACTGTTTCCTTTACAGGAGTTAATTATGCTGGCCAGGGACTGTAGAATTCTCATCACAGCTGGGTACAGCTCTCTGAAAGACAAGAAGCATCAAAACATACATCTTGCTTTTATTTTCACAATTATATACAGTAGCCGCTTCATTATATTCCATAACAGATTCACATTTCCAGAGCATCTCTGCAACAAGAGAACAAGCACACACACATGTATTGTACTCCTTATATACCTGGAACTCATACTTTTCTGAAGGAGAATGCATGGAAGGCTATCGGCTCTAAGCCACTTCCTCACAATTATCAGCAGCATTGTCAGCCTGCCATGTGAACTCTAAGTCACTGACTGGGTTGCCTTTCAGGTCAGCTAAATGCAACTACATACCTGATAAGTAGCCCAACAGCCAACTGAAGTGGCTCTGAAGAAGACCAACAAGGCTGCTGCTATTTTTTATGCAGTGGCTAAGCATTGTCAGTCTGTAATAGGAAGCGCTGTTATCAGCAGGAACTCAAGGCAAAAAACTTTGCAAATTGAAAAAAAATGAAAACACACTGTAGCTGCGGACTTTTAATAAGCAGACTTACCGGTCCTGGGTGCCCGCTATGTGGCCCCCCCCCCCCCCCCGAGACTGACCGTCCCTCGGCTCTCGGTTCCCGGTGCCGCCATTCCAACTAAGGGAAACAGGCAGTGGAGCCTTGCAGCTTCACTGCCCGTTTCCTACTGCACATGCGCGAGTCACGCAGCGCTTTGTGAATGGGGTGTGCCGTGTTGTGGGACACACACAGTTGCCATAACACAACGCGCCCCATTCACTAGAAGACGACGCGAGGAGCAGAAGATCACTGCGGAATAGGAAGAGGCCGATTAGGACGATCTGCCTAGCAACAGCCATTTCTGGCAAGTTAAAAAAAAATATGTTTTTCCTTCCAAATTTTTAGTAACATTTTTATGCATTTTTTTTTTTTTTTTTAGGGTGGAACATCTTGGAAAAATAAAGCGTTTACAGCCGTGGACAAAAGTTTTGAGAATGACACAAATATTAAATTTTCACAAAGTCTGCTGCTTCAGTGTTTTAAGTCTTTTTGTCAGATGTTACTATGATATAGTGAAGTATAATTACAAGCATTTCATAAGTCTCAAAGGCTTTTAGTGAAGATTACATTAAGTTTATGCAAAGAATTTGCATACTTTTCAAGACCTGTGCAATTCACCCTGGCATGCGGTCAATCAACTTCTGGGGGACACATCCTGACTGACGGCAGCCCATTCTTACATAATCAATGCTTGGAGTTTGTCAGAATTTGGGGGGGGGGGGGGTTGGGTTCTTCACCCACCTCTTGAGGATTGACCACAAGTTCGCAATGGGATTTATTCATGGCTGCATTCTTAGGCAAAATTGTGAGTGTGCCCACTCCCTTGGCTGAGAAGCAACCGCACACATGAATGGATGCTCTACTGTTGGCATGACACAGGACTGATTGTATGGCTCACCTTTTCTTCTCCAGACAAGGTTTTTTTCAGATTCCCCAAACAATCGGGAAGGGGATTCATCAGAGAAAATGACTTTACTCCAGTCCTTAGCAGTCCAAATGCCTGTGCCTTTTTCAGAATATCAGTCTGTCCCTGATGTTTTCCTGAAGAGAAGTGGCTTCTTTGCTGCCCGCATTTCTTGACACCAGGCCATCCTTCCAAAAGTCTTTGCCTCATGTGCATGCAGATGCACTCAGACTTGCCTGCTTCTAGAGGCAAGTGTGCTCTGCACTGCAAGCTCTGAACAAGCTCTACACGCAATCTTAATAGCAGCAATATCCTTGCCTGTGAATCCACTTTTGTGCAAAGCAATGATGACTGCACGTGTTTCCTTGCAGGTAACCATGGTTAACAGAGGAAGAACAATGATTTCAAGCACCACACTCCTTTTAACCACTTCACGACCGCCTCATGTACATTTACGTCGGCACTTTGAAGATGGATATCTCGGTAACGGCAGCAGCTGCTGCCACAACCGAGATATCCTTCTTTACATGAGGCGGCCCTGTGTAAGATAAAGGTGGTCATTGCGGCGGATTCGCCGCGAGATCACTGTTATCGGCAGCTGGAGAGGTGCCCCCACCCCTCCCGCCGCTCTCCTGCACCTTCCGCCGCTTACCGGAGCCGGAGACGATCGGGTCCTGCGATCGGGTGGGTATGAAGACGAGTGAGGCTAAGATGGCCCCCACTCGTCTCTATACCATAGGATGGCGGAAGCGACGTCAAAACGTCACTTCCGCCCATACGTCTTAAAAGGCACAATTTTCAAATGTAATTTTTTTTTTTGCATTTAAGTCCAAATATGAGATCTGAGGACTTTTTGACCCCAGATCTCATATTTAAGAGGACCTGTCAAGCTTTTTTCTATTACAAGGGATGTTTACATTCTTTGTAATAGGAATAAAAATGATCCATTTTTTATTTATTTTTTTTTAAAACAGTGTAAAAAATAATAAATTCAAGTAAAATAAATAAGAAAAGCAAAACAATTTTTTTAAAAACACCCCGTCCAGACGAGCTCGCGCGAAGAAGCGAATGCATACGCGAGATTGAGATTGATGAGTCGGAGATTTTTGAGGGTAAAAGTTTGACGCCATTCCACGAGCGGGCGCAATTATGAAGCAGGACATGTTGGGTATCAATTTACTCGGCGTAACATTATCTTTCACAATACAAAAAAAAAATTGGCCTAATTTTACTGTTGTCTTATTTTTTTTATTCAAAAAAGTGATTTTTTTTCCAAAAAAAGTGCGCTTGTAAGACCGCTGCAGAAATACGGTGTGAAAAAAAGTATTGCAATGACCGCCATTTTATTCTCTAGGGTATTAGAAAAAAAACAATATATAATGTTTGGGGGTTCTAAGTAATTTTCTAGCAAAAAAAACTGTTTTAAACATGTAAACACCTAAAATCCAAAACGAGGCTGGTCCTTAAGTGGTTACAGCTTCCAGTCTGTTATTCTAACTCAATCAGCATTACAGAGTAATTTCCAGCCTTGTCCTTGTCAACACTGACACCTGTGTTAACGAGAGAATCACTGACATGATGTCAATTGGCCCTTTTGTGGGAGGGCTGAAATGCTTGGGAAATAGTTTTTTTGGGGGATTAAGTTAATTTTCCTGGCAAAGAGGGACTTGTCATCTGACCACTCGTCATAACATTCTGGAGTATAAGCAAATTTCCATCATAAAAACTGTAGACTTTGTGAAAATTAATATTTGGTCAATCTCAAAACTTTTTGCCACGGCTGTACATACACTTTATTAATTTGGCTTCCTGAGTTCTGATATAGGCCTTACGAGGTTCCCTGAGAATTGTTGGGGAGACATTTTAAACAACACTGTCCCAAAAGTATTGCACTATCCTTTAGAACACTGTAAGTGGGATTTGATACAAAGGATTTGTTGCACCTCCAACTAAAGTTTCTCAACTATTACATTGTCATGGTCTGATAATGTAAAGTTATATATGTATGTATAGTGCACTAATGGACCTTTTCGAATTTAAAATGAATTAGCAGTATAATATTATATACTTTAATACTGTAACAACAACCAACCTGTATAAATCGCAGGCTTGTCCATAGCCGGCAGCAATTGCCCAGAGGCGGAAGGTCTCAGTACTTAGTTTCTCAGCCTCCTCTTTTGGCAGAGGAAAGTCTTGTGGCTCCTGCACAGCAAATCTGCTCAGGCATCTTTTCATGTCGAATGTGTGCAGCTATAAAAAAAAAAAAAAAAGGAGAAATAAAGCTTTAACTGTGAAATATAACCATGAAGATATACAGTAAATTCATGCCAGTATTCATTAAGATTAACTGGCGAAATTTGCAGGGTTTAAGATATATGGAAATCATCCTTCTAAAGCAAATATGTCCCTCCCTTTTAACAAGAGATATTAGGGGATTTTTCATTTTTCAATCTTTTCTCCAAGCAGGCCCGATGGTTTTACATAGTACTGTGCAACCTGTTCTTGGACAGAAGGATATATCCCTGCCCATCATTCTCAGGGAGAAGTCTGCCCAATCTACAGTCTCTTTCAGACAAGCAAGCTTAAAAAAATAGCTCAGATCTCTTTGTCAGCAATCATGCTGTCATCTATACATTATCTTCTCCAATAGGTAATAAATAGTATCCTCCAACTACACATCTCCTGCATGTTTTCTCCTAATAAAAAATGTTTTCTCCTGAAAAAGAAATAGAACCAAGCCAATTATTTGGCCTGTGTATGCTTTATGTGCTTTTGCTATATACCGTATATACTTGAGTATAAGCCGAGTTTTTCAGCACATTTTTTTGTGCTGAAAGTGCTCCCCTCGGCTTATACGTGAGTCAAGCACTTTTCTGCAGCAGAAAATGACATTTTCCGACCCGACTTTAGGGCCCCGTATCTCAAATTTGGTGTGCAACGCCAGTGGAACCAACACTACAATATATCCAAATTTGGGGTTGCTAGCACCAAGTGGCCCGAGATACAGGGCCCCAAATTAGGTCAACTGTGTCCACCTGCAGCTAGGGGGCATCCAAGAACCCTTAACTACCAAGTTTGAAGTTCGGGGGACCTATGGCTGCAAATGGGCACAGTGAGGCTGCAGATGGGCATTGTTGACGCTCTTTTCCACTTACAGTAGCTGCGCATTTCTCACCCTAGGCTTATACTCGAGTCAATATGTTTTCCCATTTTTTTGTGGTAAAATTAGGTGCTTTGGCTTATATTTGGGTCGGCTTATACTCAAGTATATACAGTATCTTTAAATTCCCTGAAGTGGGATTTAGGCCACCTGTGACTGTTGCAACAGCACATCATTCACCTTAGCTTCCAGAAATCAGAGACTTTCATATTATTTCTGAATACTTACTAGTCTGGCAGCTGAGTGGCGGCTAGAAGATGCAAGCACTCTGAGAAATTTCATAGCAGCTGAACAAGGCACACCGTGGAGACTAGTAGGTACTGTGTCTCCGGTGTCCATTGGCACACTCCATTGCAAAGGCAGAAACTCACGCACTATTGTCTCTATTAACCGTGGACAATCCAGAAGCTAAATATAACAAAATATAAAAAAAAAGAGACAATAATACAAATCATCATCACTAAATGTGTATACTTTTAATATATTAGGTACTTCTATAAATAATACAAAAAAACACTTATAATAATGGTGGGGAAAAGCTTTGAAATGAATGACCCTACTCCATTCAAACACTAACTAATAAGTACTGTATTTTTCTAGGCTGTGGAAAGAAACCTGAGCATCCTGGGTAAAAACACCACACAAACAGGGGGAACATAGTCCCCACATAGATTGTGTCCCTGCAAGACCCCAGAACTACAAGTTAGGAGTGACAACCACTTTGTAACCTAACCACCTCACTTCCCCAAGATCTATGTTCCAGCCATCTATAATTTTCTTTGCAATGCACATGACAAAGAAATTCTAGGGGACATGGGTTTTCTAGGAAGGCAGCACAGTAGAAGTTATCTCCATCAAAGCATGACAATTTTGCCAAAAATGTTAAACTAAACACAGAGCAAAAACATTATTATTTTGCTTCTGTAGATAAGTAATTTTATCATCCCATCATGTAATGGAGATGAAAAAGGCAGACATATTTGAAGTCCAGCCTGTGTGACAACTATGACTCCTATCACAGCAGACACAGTGGGAAAGTGAGAGCAGTCCCCAGGGACAGGGCGTGTGCTACGTACAGGACTACAATAGGAAAATGAAGGTAAAAAAGGGAAACAAATACAGGCATCTTATCTTAGGACTTGGTAAGCAGAAGTATATGCATTTTTGGGATTTGCTTTAATAAAACTTTAAATAAAAATGTACAGAGCCAGTGCTTTACCCATACATGGAAAAGCAACAGGTTCATTTAAACGTACAAATAAACCTCCCTCATCGTCACCCCAATACAGTAAACTGTACAACATCCTGTGCAGGTCCTTAGTTACAATCCTCTGATGTCTGCAGCTCAGCCACCTATGCACTAACATCACATGAAGTTACACAGGGCATGCCTGTACTGCAGGAGCAACATTTAAAGAGAAAGTAAAGCCAATCAAAAAAAAAATGCACCCTGCAAGGTAAAGGCATAATGAGCTAGTATGCATAGCATACTAGCTCATTATGGAATAACTTACCTGAGAACGAAGCCCCCAAAGTGGTTCACCTTCATCTCCACTGCTGCCATGTATCCCGGAGTGACTTCCGGGTCTCGCTGATTAGCCGGAGCTGCGATGACGTCACTCCCGCACATGTGCACAGGAGCCGCCACTAACGGCATGATCGCCGTTAGAAACGGAACACTCAGTGTGCCTGCGCGTCGCTGTCTACGGGGCAAGCGGTGCCTGTCTTTTTGCAAATATCTCCTAAACTGTGTAGGTTTAGGAGATATTTCTTGGACCTACAGGTAAGCCTTAATCTAGGCTTACCTGTAGGTCAAAGTGGTCTGTAAGGGTTTACAACCACTTTAAAGCTGGCCCTACACTATACAATTTTCTTATTTAACTGCCTTTAGATTTACCTTAAAACTATGTAGTGCACAGGCCTGCCTGATTACATACAAATGAAGTGTTTAGGTTTGACCTCATATTATATGATTTTGGTAAATCTAAAGAAAAATTGTATAATGTATGGCCAGCCTAAGTCTATGGGACAATAATGGGAAGGTACATGCAGACAGTCAGAGGATGCAAGTAGGGACCCTGCAGGGGGATGCACCCACCTCTCCGGTCTTTCCCACCACCCTAGGGGGTTAAGAGATATACTGGCCACTTCAAGGTATAGAGTAAGTGCTGTCCTATGTGGGTGGAAAGAGAGTCCTCAGCCTTATGTAACACCAGTTGCCCAGAGCTTCCTCGCTTTGCTCTGGGATCCTGAATGGAGTAGAGTACATGTTGCTGGAGGGGCATTTCATGCTCCACAGTTCTTACCTGGCTGCAGGCTGCTACAGAGTGACGAGCCACCCGTGTAAGGATCTCCAGGATATTCAGAACAGCAGTAGCCGACGGTCTTACAACTTCCAAGATATATCTAAGCCGGTGAAGAAATTTTGTCTTTAGGAGACCCTACATAAAAGACAAAAACTTATTTGAAATAAACCACCAAGAAACACTGAGCCACATAAAGGACCCAACTTACTAAAGGGTTAAGACTTGCATTCCTTGGCATGGCTTTTATCAACGTCTATACAACAGAGGCAGGTAAGAATTGGCAATTATGCTTGATACATTTTATTACATTAAATGTACAGAAATGGGGAATGCTTATGTTTACACTCAACAAAACATAAAATTTGCCCAAAAAAATTCTAAACCCTTTTATCAACTGAACTATGATAAATGAATGTGGCTACTGACCCTAGAACAATAATTTTTCATTTTTTTTAGAACAAAGTAAATTATGAGAACATATAGGAAAAAATAAAACCATTAACACCAAACATTGTGCATTCAAATGCATGTAAACCCCAACAATGAGCTCCTCTTATTTGCTGTCAAATGTATCATTAAAACCATTTTGTTATATCTGGTCAATAATTTATGGAGAAAAAGAGAGGGTGAGGTTTCTGTAGCTCCATTAAAGGCTGACAACAATGCTCCTCCTTAAATACAGAAGTGAGTAAACATTATCATGCAGGGATAGGAAGTATGTTACTGGTCGGATCTCCAAGTAAAAAAAAAGGCCTGAAAAAGACAAACTAATGCGCCACCGCTCATATAGGAATGGTAACCTGCAATACATTTTGTTCTTTGTTATAGATACACTTTAAGTGCTAGTTCACACCAGATGCAGTCCAGTGCGTTTTATTTTCTGCAGAAAAAATGAATGCACAGTGTTTTCCATGTATTCCAATGACCCATTTTCACACTGGTGCAGTCAGTTCCAGTCAGTTTCCAGTGCAGGAAAAAAAAAAAGAACATGCTGCATTTTTTTTTGCACAGAACTGTACTGGAACACAGCAAAATGTATCAAAAACATACCGGAACTGCGTGTGGTGTGAACTGTAAAAACTCATCTGAAACGTATCTGGAGGGCATTTTTGTGGTGTGAACTGGTCCTAAGGCCCCATTTACATCTGAGAGTTTTGTAGCTTGAAGACTGAAGCTACAAAACGCTGGAGGGGAAAAAAAAAAAAAATTATTCTCTATGGAGATGGTTCACATCTCCACTCCAAAACGCCTGAAGCTCAAACAAGTTCTGGAACTTTTTTTAGGCAGATTTGGGCGTTTTTCTGATTTTTACATTGGTGACCTTTTGACCTGCGCAAAAACGCTGCAAAAAAACGCTGTAAAAATTGTGGTAAAATCGTGCAACTTTCTGCCTGAAAATGCTACGCTCAGGTGTGAATGGGGCCTTAAGGCAGTGTGAAATATCATACAAAAAGAGAAACAATGCCACCTGCTGGTGCTTACATATGTTTAAAGAGCAAACTTCTATAAGGGATCATTCATCCATTTATTCCGTAGCGCATACCTTTATACCATCATAACGTGCCACTTCTGGATCAGACTTCTTTTCCTCTTTAGCTTTTTGCTTGTCTCCTTCAGAGATCTTATTAAAGTCCTCATCAATATCTTCATCATCCTCCTCCTCCTCCTCCTCCTCCTCTTGATTAGGCAAGAAAGGGAAGGACTTTGTTCCCTGGTACCATGAAAAAGTGACATCCAGGTATTCCTACACAACAAAAGCAATAAAAGTTATTAGTTATAAATACCTATAAAACAGGGATATGCAATTAGCGGACCTCCAGCTGTTGCAGAACTACAGGTCCCATAAGGCATAGCAAGACTCTGACAGTCACAAGAATGACATCCAGGGGCATGATGGGACTTGTAGTTTTGCAACAGCTGGAGGTCCGCTAATTGATTATCCCTGCTATAGAAGATACTTCCTTCATAGAAATTATTTTTTCATTTAACCAATTAACCTCCAGAATATTTTACCCCCTACGAGACCAGGGACTTTTTAGCTATTCATCACTACGCTACTTTAACCGCTTCCCGACAGGCGCACGACGATGTACGTCGGCAGAATGGCTCGGATAGGCATATGGGTGTACAGGTACGTCCTTTTAAATTTGCCATCGTGCCATAGCGTAGGCTTCGCCGGCCCGCCAGTCGGGACCTCCGTGAGTCCGAACGTGGGTCCCGCGGACTCGATCGCTGCAGGGATACCCGCGATCATCTCACGTGGAGGAAGAAAGGGGAGGTGCCAAAGTAAACAATCATCTCCCCATTCTGCCTAGCAACAGTGACACTGATCTCTGCACCCTGTGATTGGAGCAGAGATCATTGATGTGCCACGCCCCCCACAGTTAGCAACACGCCCCTAGGACACACTTAACCCCTACACTGCCACCTCCTGGTTAACCCCTTCGCTGCCAGTGTCATTTACACAGGAATCAGTGCATTTGTATAGCACTGATTGCTGTATAAATAACAATGGTCCTAAAATCTGTCAAAAACGTCCGATGTGTCCGCTATAATTTCACAGTCACAATAAAAAAAAAAAAAATCGCTGATCACCATTACTAGTAAAAAAAAAAAATTATTAATAAAAATGCCATAAAACTATCCCCTAGTTTGTAAACGCTATAACTTTTGCGCAAACTAATCAATAAATCGCTTATTGCGATTTTTTTTACCAAAAATATGTAGAAGAATACGTATCGGCCTAAATGGAGGGAAACAAAAAGTTTTTTATACATTTTTGGGGAAATGAATTATAGCAAAAAGTAATAATGTGTTTTTTTTTCAAAAATTGTCGCTCTTTTTTTTTGTTTATAGCGCAAAAAATAAAAACCGCAGGGGTTATCAGATACCACCAAAAGAAAGCTCTATTTGTGGGGAAAAAAAGGACGTCAATTTTGTTTGGGAGCCACGTTGCACGACCGTGCAATTGTCAGTTAAAGCGACGCAGTGCCGAATCTCAAAAAGTGGTCTGGTCTTAAGCCAGCAAAATGGTCCGGTCTGAAAGTGGTTAACTGGCAATTGCTCTGTCATTCAACCCTGTACACAAATTACATTTATATAATTTTTTTCACACAAATAGAGCTTTGATCACCCCTGTTTTTATTATTCTATAAACCCAAAAAAGACTGAAAAAAAAAAAATGAAAAATTAAAATTTTCTACTGTTACAAAACATATCCAATAAAATCAAATTTCTTCATATATTTAGGGCAAAATGTAATCTGCTTAACCACTTGCCGCCCGTCCATTGTCAAATGACGTCGGCAAAGTGGTTGTAAAATCCTGATAGGACGTCATATGCCGCGGCGATCGTTGTTGCGGGGTGTCAGTCTGACACCCCGCAACTACGATCTTGGTAAAGAGTCTCCGACGGAGACTCTTTACCACGTGATCAGCCGTGTCCAATCAAGGCTGATCACAGTGTAAATAGGAAAAGCCGGTAATTGGCTTTTCCTCACTCGCGTCTGTCAGACGCGAGTAGAGGAGAGCCGATCGGCTGCTCCTCTGACAGGGGGGGTCTGTGCTGATGGATTATCAGCGCAGCCCCCCCGAGGATGCCCACACTGGACCACCAGGGACGCCACCAGACCACCAGGGATGCCCATCAAAAGGTATGCCACCCTAGACCACCAGGGATGACACACAGTGCCCCCAATGGATGCCAATCAGTGCCCACAATGGGCATCACTGATTGGCATGCATTATTGTTTGGCACTGATTGGCATCCATCAGTAAAAAACAATGCCGCCTATCAGTGCCCATCCGTGCCGCCTATCAGTGCCTATCCGTGCCGCCTATCCGTGCCAATCCGTGCCAGCCATCAGTGCCAATTTGTGCCACCCATCAGTGCCCATCCGTGTCGCCCATCAGTGCCCATCCGTGTCGCCCATCAGTGCCCACCCTTGTCGCCCATCAGTGCCGCCCATCAGTGCCCATCAATGCCACCTCAGTGCCACTTCATCAGTGCCGCCTTATCAGTGCCCATCAGTGCAGACCTATCAGTGCCCATCAGTGAAGGAGAAAACGTACTTATTTACAAAGTTTTGAAACTGAAACAAAAAGAAAAAAAATAATTTTTTTCAAAATTTTCGGTCTTTTTTTATTTGTTTAGCAAAAAAATCAAAACCGCAGAGGTGATCAAATACCACCAAAAGAAAGCTCTATTTGTGGGGAAAAAATGATAAAAATTTCATTTGGGTACAGTGTTGCATGACCGCGCAATTGTCATTCAAAGTGTGAGAGCGCTGAAAGCTCAAAACTGGTCTGGGCAGGAAGGTGTTTAAGTGCCCAGTATTGAAGTGGTTAATATCTTTGGTAAAAAAACACTATACTAATAATGGTGGTGATAAGCAAATTAAAGTAAGACTGTGATAGTGTGGCTGCCAATCTGGTGCTATCAGAGACTGGCTGGGAGGGACACTCATGTCGTTAGTGACCAATACAGTGATAAGTGATAATATTGTACTAATTAAACTGGCTGGGCAGGGGGTTAACATTAATGTGCCTAACAAGTGTAACGTGTGCTGCTTTTACTCACAGATCTGGCTACCCTTTCTCTCTGAACTCAGAGTTGATTTCAGGGAGAAAAAACAGGCAGATCACTGAGTTCTGTGTTTTTGTAAACCCAGAACTCTGTGCTGTGATTGGCCACAGCCAATCAGCAGATGTAGAGCCATAATCATTGACTGTAACCTGCCAACAAACTTTTAAAAATAGTTCCATCACGATTCAAGGTTTTACTTAAAATCTGTAGCCTTAAAGTGATCCATAAAGTGTTTGTTAAGGCAGTGCTCGACAAATCCCGGGCGCCAGGTCGCATTGGCGACTAGAATTAGTGACCTGGCGCCTGGGGCAGCACAGCTGGGGGTATCCTGTCTCCATAGTGCTGGCCTGAAGACAGCTGATATTCAGTATTTACAGCACTTGTTTAAAAAAAAAAAAAAAAAAAAAAAAACATACACAGTATGCTATGCCAGCCTCTAATAGAGAGGCTGGCAGTGACAAAATGTATATTTTAATATTAAAATAATAGCGGCGGGGCCGGGCCGGAGACAGACAGAGAGGGCGCTGACAAGGAGGAAGGAGGGGGTAAGGGGGGATAGAGGAGAGAAGAGAGCAGGCAACCTATCATAGAGGGAGGCACTTTGACCATGGTGATCAGGGCGAAGCTGCCCTGGTTATCATGGTCTGATTATAGAGGCCATACAGGAAGTGGTAGGTTTAGTTTAGTTTTTTTTTAGTTTTTTTTACAGTTTAGAGGGGGGCAGATTACATAGCACAAGCTGTGTAATCTGCTTTAAGGGACCAGAATAAAAATTTGGGGTTAACAAACGCTTTAAGCCACTATAGTAAAAACATACAATCCCCTCTGTTAAATAACTTTATGTGTCCCAGTGTCTGTGCTATATAAAAAAAAACATGCAGATTTCTACCTTATATCAGAGCGTCTCCCACCGTTCACGTGACTCCTCAGCTCTCTCCTCTCCCAGGCTGACAGCTATAGCGGGAGGGGCAGAGAACTCCTGCCGATATCAGCCAGGGAGGAGAGAGAAGAGAGCTGAGTGGTCACGTCAGCGCCGAAAGACACTCTGATAGAAGGTAGAAATCTGAATCTTTTATGCAGCACATATACTGGGACACATATCGCTATTTAACAGAGGGTATACTATAGTTCTGATAGCAGCATGAAAGGAGGGCTGGGGAGTAGACAGAGCTGACAGGCAGGGAAGGGGGGGGGAGAGGTCGGAGGAGAGCGGAGAGGAGAGCTGCAGATAACGGAGGCACATAAACTACCAACAGTTTATGGGGAGGGGCAGAACCAGGAAGGATAAGCCAGGTGATACAGGGGGCCAAATTACACAGCACAAACACTGTGCTGTATAACATGCTTTAAGGGAACAGGATCATTTTTTTTTTAGGGTAACAAAGGCTTTCATTGTTGCACTTATTATCTTTTTCAACTGTTTATTTATTAAAAATAAGCCACAATTAAAAAGAGCAAAAATAAAATTAGGTCTGATTGTAGCTAAATGTATAATGGTATAATAAAGTATGTTAGACCTTACTCTTTGGCAGTCCAAACACAGATGCTTGCCTGTTTTATGACCTCAAAAAGCCAATGGGATTTAAAGCATGAAACATTCACACAGTTTTCTTCTTTATGTTTTGCAAAAAAAAAAAGGATTCTAAAAATGTAAAAAAAATATATATATATATATATATATATATATATATATAAATACCTCATCATCTGGGGACACCAGTAAAGCATGTAAAACTCCAACTGATGAAGAAATTACATTGTCTATGTTATCATCTATAGAGAAACGCAGCAGGAAGAGGAATCCGGCATCCAGGAGCAAACGAAGGACACTTCCCTTTAGGACAGAGGCAAACTCCCCTTGCTTAGCCTAGAAGACAGTAGAGAGCACATATTGATCAGTACTCAAAACTCCTGTTCTTACCAGTGATATCAAAGCAGGAATCAAACGTTTATCTTTGCCCTATTGTGTGAAAAGCACCTACAATCAAATGGTAAAACTATTAAAGTGGTTGTAAAGACAGAAGATTTTTTTATCTTAATGTATTCTATGCATTAAAAACCTTCTGTGTGCAGCAGCCCTCCTAATACTTAACTGAGGTCCATCCAGATCCAGCGATGTTGCACAAGAGACTTGGCTGTCTGGGACTCCCCTCCTCATTGTCTGAGACAGCAGTGTGGTGCCATTGGCTCCAATCAAAGTCAGTGAGCCAATGAGGAGATAGAGAGGGGGTGGGGCTGGGACACACAGAATTGCAGCTCGGCTCAGTTGCCCCCATAGCAAGCTGCTTGCTGTGGGGGCACTCAACAGGAAGGAGGGGCCAGGAGCGCTAGCAAGGGACCCTAAAAGGGAAAGATCTGGGCTGCTCTGTGCAAAACCAATGCAAAGAGCAGGTAAGTTTGTTATTTTTAACGGAAAAAAAAAACAAGACTTTAGTATCACTTTACAGAAGAAAAATAAAAACAGGAAGCTGTCAATATTTAGACAGCCCAATATTTAATGTTCACATTATATGTTAAATATATACTTTATACACATAATAAATATAGTAATATGTCAGTACATAAAAATATTAAAACAAAATTTCCCTTACCTTCTTCACAATACGGCCCAGAACTTGCAATGATAAAGTCCTTTGCTGAATAAATTGGCTGCGAGAAAGATGGAAGAGTTCCTGAAGGGAATAACCAGCTCTCTTCAGGGAAAAAAAAAACAAAGGAAAAATAATGACAAAGCAGACTTGTTATAGAAGGTGAGATTAGTGGGTAACGCTTGTGTGTATTCTCTATAGCAGGGGTCTCTCTATAGCAGGGGTCTCTCTATAGCAGGGGTCTCTCTATAGCAGGGGTCTCTCTATAGCAGGGGTCTCTCTATAGCAGGGGTCTCTCTATAGCAGGGGTCTCTCTATAGCAGGGGTCTCTCTATAGCAGGGGTCTCTCTATAGCAGGGGTCTCTCTATAGCAGGGGTCTCTTTTCTACTCCCACTGCGGACAGTGGGAGTAGAAAACAATGTCCTGGCATCAGTGGCAGTAAACAATGTTCCATCTTTGTTTTTTTGCCCCATCGCTGGTGTCAGTAGAAGGAATAGTGCCTCATCGTTGGTGACAGGAGGAGGAATAGTGCCCCATCATTGGTGACAGAAGGAGGAATAGTGCCCCATCATTGGTGACAGAAGGAGGAATAGTGCCCCATCATTGGTGTCATTAGAAAGAATAGTGCCCTATCGTTGATTACATAGTAGGCGAGGTTGAAAAAAGACACAAGTCCAACCTATGTGTGTGATTTTATGTCAGTATCACATTGTATATCCCTGCATGTTGTGGTCGTTCAGGTGCTTAACTAATAGTTTTTTTCTATTTAATCGATGCTCCCTGCTGAAACCACCGCCTGTGGAAGGGAATTCCACATCCTTACCGCTCTTACAGTAAAGAACCCTCTACGCAGTTTAGAGTCAAATAGCCGCGTGTCTTATTAAATTCCCTTTGGCTGGATATTTTTTTCCCTATTGTGGGGTCACCAGTACGGTATTTGTACATTAAAATCATATCCCCTCTCAAGCGTCTCTTCTCCAGAGAGAATAAGTTCAGTGCTCGTAACCTTTCCTCATAACCAATGTCCTTCATTCCCTTGATTAGTTTTGTTACCCTTCTCTGGACTCTCTCCAGTTCCAGTGCATCCTTCCTGAGGACTGGTGCCCATAACTGGACAGCATACTCTAGGTGCCCCTGGACCAGAATCTTGTAGAGTGGGAGAATTATCGCTTTATCTCTTGCGTTAATCCCCTTTTTAAGGCATGCCAATATTCTGTTGGCTTTGCTTGCAGCAGCTTGGCTTTGCATGCCATTGCTGAGCCTATCATCTACTAAGACCCCCAGGTTCTTATCCATCCTAGATTCCCCCAAAGGTTCTCCCCCAGTGAGAAGATTGCATTTATATTTTTGCCACCCAAATGCATAATTTTACATTTTTCTACATTAAACCTCATTTGCAATGTAGTTGCCCACTGCATTAATTTGTTCAGATCTTCTTGCAAGGTTTCCGCATACTGCAGAGAAGTTATTGACCTGCTTAGCTTAGTATCGTCCACAAATACAGAGATTGAGCTGTTTAGCCCATCCTCCAGGTCGTTTATGAATAAATTAAATAGGATTGGTCCCAGGACAGAACCCTAGGGGACCCCACTTTCCACGCTGGACCATTCCGGGGTGGAAATTGGGGTCAGTGGGAGAAATAATGCCCCATTGTTGATTTCAGAAGGAGGAATAGTGCCCCATCATTGGTGTCAGTGGGAGGAATAGTGCTCTATCATTGGTGTCAGTAGAAAGAATAGTGCTCTATCGTTGGTGTCAGTAGAAAGAATAGTGCCCCATTGTTGGCGTCAGTGGGATAAATAATGCCCCATCGTTGGTGTCAGTGGGAGGAATAGTGCTCTATCGTTGGTGTCAGTAGAAATAATAGTGCTCCATCATTGGTATCAGTAGAAAGAATAGTGCCCCATTGTTGGCGTCAGTGGGATAAATAATGCCCCATCGTTGGTGTCAGTGGGAGGATCAATGCCCCATCGCTGATGTTGGTGGAAGGAACTGTGCCCAGTCACTGGTGCCCATGTGAGGAATAGCACCCCAAGGGCCAGATAAAGACAATCAAAAGGCCGCAGTTTGGAGACTTTTACAGACCATACAATGAGTCCTGACCTAGTCACTAACTTGGAACAAGCATGCAGCCAATAGGTGGCTGAACTCAAAAAAGAGGTTCCTCCCCTACGAGCATCATCTGTCTAATATTCAGCCATACAGTTTTAGCTTTTGGTGCAGGTCACTGACCTGAATTCAAGTCTACACATTTTTAATTTCTTAAAAACTGCTAGTTAGTGTTCTTTTTTGGTGACAATGACAGCAAAGGCTAGCTATATAAATCGGTAAATGTTAGTAAAGTTGAATATGGAATAGAATGTGCTCACCTCTGCCTCCTCTCCATGGTGGTGTAGGCCCATATGTGTAGGAATCTCTTTATCTGGAGGTATCAGATCTCCGTTAAGACTGAACCGAGCCTGCATACCCTATAAAAATATAACCTGCCAGTGTTATGTGAGAAAAGTGAAAAAGAAATTCAGTATATGGCCATATACATTGAGCACCCATGCTGATTGACATAACATACTGACTATCACACATTGAAAATAACATGATTAGCTTTTATGATCCAAGCCAATCTAACATTTCTGGAAATTCAGAACCACTTAAAAACACTTGCTCATGAAAGGAATAATATATCCTTTTTTTGGAAACAACTTCTATGGTACTTTTCTTCTATACTGTAAGTTGTAAAGCCAATTGCAATGCAGACCTTTGAGGAAGAGGACCTTAACTTAAATATTAACCACTTTACAACCGGCCCATAGCCGAAAGACGGCTACAGGCCGGTTGCTTAACTCTGAGAGGGCGTCATATGACGTCCTCACAGAATTCCTCTCTTGCGCGCCCCCTGGGGCGCGCACTCGAGAACATCCGTGATCGCCGGGTCCAGAGGACCCGGCGGATCACGGTAAACGGCCGCTCATCGCGGCCGTTTACCACGTGATCGCTCCGTCAAATGACGGAGCGATCACATGTAAGCAAACCGGCGTCATTTGATGACGCCGGTTCCTCTCCCCTCCTCTCTCTGTACCGATCGGTACAGTGTGAGAGGAGAGGGGGAGGGATCGGTGGCAGCAGTGCTGTGGGTGGGATCTGTAGTGCCCACAGCCTGCTCTGCCACCACCGATCCATCCATCCATGCTCAGCCATCCCTCCATACCCTGCAATGCACAGCAATAGCCTGCAGTGTATTGCTGGGTATTGCAGGGTATGGAGGGATGGCTGAGCATGGATGGATGTATACCCAGCAGTACCCTGCCATACTCTGCCATGTCCTGCGATACTCTGCCATGCCCTGCGATACTCTGCCATGCCCTGCGATACTCTGCCATGCCCTGCGATACCCTGCGATCCCCTTGCGATATTCTACAATACTCTGCAATACCCTGCGATACTCTGCCATACCCTGTGATACCCTGCGATACTCTGCCATACCATGCAATATTCTGCGATACCATGCGATACTCTGCCATACCATGCTATACCCTGCAATACCATGCGACTCCCTGCGATACCATGCAATACTCGCTACGATCGAAGCCAGGATCGTTTTTTTATTTTATTTCAGGCTTTCCAGCCTAGAGGTGAGATGTGGGGTCTTATTGACCCCACATCTCACTGTAAAGAGGACCTGTCATGCCATATTCATATTACAAGGGATGTTTACATTCCTTGTAATAGGAATAAAAGTGATCAAAAAAATTTTGGGGGGGAAAAAAAAGTGTCAAACTAAAATAAAAAAGTAAAATGAACAATAAAAAAAAAGAAAAAATTTAAAGCGCCCCTGTCCCCATGTGCTCGCATGCAGAAGCGAACGCATACGCAAGTCCCGCCCACATATGAAAACGGTGTTCAAACCACACATGTGAGGTATCGCTGCAAACGTTGGAGCGGGAACAATAATTTTGGCCCTAGACCTCCTCTGTAACTCAAAACATGTAACCAGTAAAAAATTTTAAAGCGCCGCCTATGGGGATTTTTAAGTAGCGAAGTTTGGCGCCATTCCACGAGCGTCTGCAATTTTGAAGGGTGACATGTTAGGTATCTATTTACTCGGCGTAACTTCATCTTTCACATTATGCAAAAACATTGGGCTAAATTTACAGTTTTGTTTTTTGTAAAGCACAAATTTTTTTTCCCAAAAAAACGCATTCGAAAAATTGCTGCGCAAGTACCGTGCTAGATAAAAAGTTGCAACGACCGCCATTGTATTCTCTAGGGTCTTTGCTAAAAAAACATATATAATGTTTTGGGGTTCTATGTAATTTTTTAGCAAATAAATGATGATTTTTACATGTAGGAGAGAAATGTCAGAATTGTCCTGGGTGCTCCAGAACACCTGATGGTGCTCCCTGCAGGTTGGGCCTCTGTATGTGGCCAGGCTGTGTAAAAGTCTCACACATGTGGTATCGCCATACTCGGGAGTAATAGCAGAATGTGTTTTGAGGTGTAATTTGTGCTATGCATATGCTGTGTGTGAGAAATAACCTGCTAATATGACAATTTTGTGAAAAAAATAAAAAAGATAAAAAAATCTTGATTTTGCAAAGAATTGTGGGAAAAAATTACAACTTCAAAAAACTCACCATGCCTCTTTCTAAATACCTTGGAATGTCTTCTTTCCAAAAAGGGGTCATTTGGGGGTTATTTGTACTTTTTGGCATGTTAGGGTCTCAAGAAATGAGATAGGCCGTCAGTACTTCAGGTGTGATCAATTTTCAGATATTGGCACCATAGCTTGTGGAAGCTATAACTTTCACAAAGACCAAATAATATACCCCAATTTGTACTTATTTTTACCAAGGATATGTAGCAGTATAAATTTTGGCCAAAATTTATCAAGAAAAATTAAAAAATTTGCTAAATTTTATAACAGAAACGAAGAAAAATTCATTTTTTTACCGAATTTTCAGTCTTTTTTCTGTTATAGCGCAAAAAATAAAAAACCCAACAGTGATTAAATACCACCAAAAGAAAGCTCTATTTGTGTGAAAAAAAGGACAAAAATTTCATATGGGTACAGTGTTGTATGAGTAATTGTCATTCAAAATGTGAGAGCACCGAAAGCTGAAAATTGGTCTGTTATTAAGGGTGTTTAAGTGCCTAGTGGTCAAGTGGTTAATAGCAATCTGGTTGCATCATATAAGAAAAGAGTAAATTCGTCTAAAAGCCTTTTCTGGAAAAACAGGAATCTGGAATCCCCTCTAGCAGGCTCTCATGTGACCAAACTAGACTCATGGTTTCTGGAAAAAACTCAGGCAAAGTTAACCAATAGGCAAGCTCTGCCTGAACTGTGACTTTTGTCTTTAGCAAAAACCATAGAACAAATATGTTGGCATTGGTCCAGAAACTGCCAGCAGGAGGGGGCCCAGGTTTCCACCCCCACTCCATTAAAATACATTTTTAGACTCTCAGTTATCCTTCCCTGATAAGAAGATGCTGGACTGTTAAAATAAAGCTCATTGAGCCATTACCTTTGAAAAAATAAGTCAGCCATGACAGCTTCCAAATTGTATATCCACACAGGTTAAGTATAGGAACACGTAAAAAATAAAAGAGATTGCACAGTGGCATTCAATAGAGCTGAATTCTAGGAATTCAGTCCATTTGTAAAAAGTGAAGTCACACTATGAGTAAAGTCCAATGAGGTGCATGACATCTCCTGAACTTATTAACCACTTAAGAACCGAGTCTCTTTGAGATTTGTTGTTTACAAGTTAAAACATTTTTTTTTTGCTAGAAAAATTACTTAGAACCCCCAAACATTATATATATTTTTTCTAACTCCCTAGAGAATAAAATGGCGCACTTTTTTGGGAAAAAATACACTTTTTTTAATTAAAAAATAAGTGTTGGATTTAATATTTCTGCGGTTCACTTCCTGTTTTGCTGCAAGCCAGATTGCCAAAGTTGGAATGAAGCAAGCTTTGTATTCAGAAGCAATGGCTGGGCCCACCTGCGGTGAAGACGGCTCCAGGCTAGAGACACAGCCCCTGAGTGGAGAGTGCAGTTTACTTCCTGGATCACCTTTTGCTGGTGTTCATTGGGTGCGAAGCAAGGGGGGGGGGGGGGGAGATTTGAATGAGTGGGCGTGGAGGTCTGAATGGCGGGGGGGGGGGGGGGGGGAGGGGGGGCGGGGGGGGGGGGGGGGGGGGGGGGGGGGGGGGGGGGGGGGGGGGGGGGGGGGGGGGGGGGGGGGGGGGGGGGGGGGGGGGGGGGGGGGGGGGGGTGGGGTGTGGGGGGGGGGGGGGGGGGGGGGGGGGGGGCGGGCGTGGGGGGGGGGAGGGGGGGGGGGGGGGGGGGGGGGGGGGGGGGTGGGGGGGGGGGGGGGGGGGGCGGCGGGGAGGGGGGGTGGGTGGGGGGGGGGGGGGGAGGGGGGGGGGGGGGGGGGGGGGGGGGGGGGGGGGGTGGGGGGGGGGGGGGGGGGGGGGGGGTGCGGGGGGGAGGGGGGGGGGGGGGGGGGGGGGGGGTGGGGGGAGAGGGGGGGGGGGGGGGGGGGGGGGGTGGGGGGGGGGGGGGGAGATTGGGGGGGGGGGGGGGGGGGGGGGGGGGGGGGGGGGGGGGGGGGGGGGGGGGGGGGGGGGGGGGGGAGGGGGGTTGGGTGGGGGGGGGGGAGGGGGAGGGGGGATTGGGGGGGTGGAGGGGAGGAAGAGGAGGGGGAGAGGGGGGAGAGGGGGGGGGGGGGGGGGGGGGGGGGGGGGGGGGGGAGGGGGGGGAGGGAAGAAGGACGGGGAGGGGGGAGAGAAGGACAGTCTCTGGGTGTCTGCAGGCTGATTGAGGAGCATGTCATGAAGGGATCTCTCTGCTAAGCAGCCATTTTGAGGCCTAGCTTGGAGGATGATTTTGAAGCCTAACCGCATGGACCTTTATTATTCCATCTGGAGCTCAGCTGCGAGGGTCACGATAAGTAGATCATTATATTGTATTTTAACTGTATATTATATCATTGTATTGTAGCCTTGTTGTATGTTATGCAATTGTGTAACCCCCTTTTAATACACGTTAGATTTCTTATTTCCTTGGGAAATAAATGAGATTTGATTATTCCTAGCCGTGTTTTTGGTTTCATAGTTAACTGGTATTATTGTGATATTAATAGTAGCATGTGCTCAGAGTTTTAATACACCAACTAATCTATAGGGACTAGACAAATTAATACATAGATATAACAGAAAAAAAGCCGCGCTACAACTAGTGTACAATGTTTAGGCTGCTGCTCAAGGTGGGATACACACACACAAACACATGTAAAAAAATGAAGCTGCGCCAACAAAAAATGTGATAAACCACAAAAACTAATATAGTTGAACAAATGCAAATATGCTCCACAGGATGTCCTTAGTGATGAGGACTTGTACTGCCTACAGGGACCCTAATGTCCTCTGAAGGTAGACAGTCTCTTGACAGCTACAGTCTCTTTAGCAACAATGTTCTGGGGGTGTTGGTCAAAAGCAAAGGTCGAGCTGTATCAGCAATATTCAGGTGGAGACATATCAGGAATAAATATTGATGGAGAAAATAATCCTGATGTTGCAAAGTAGACAATTAAGGCACCCAGGTGACTTGAAAATGGCAACAAATAGTGAACACAGTGCCCGACACCCTTATAAGCTGGCTGCTTACCAGAAAGCAGAGGTATGAAAGCTCTGCTAAAGTAATGGATGACCAATGGCTGCAATCCCTCCTGTGTTCTTGTGGCAACTACCGATAATCCAAGCGATAGGGATGTAGGGGACGAAATTGCTCACATAGGGTCCATATGAGAAGTGAAGGAAAAGAGGCAGCCCATAGTGTAAATCCGATAAAAAACAATTTATTTAAAACAAAATAAGAAGCACTCACATTTATCCAAATGTTATATGCGCATGTAAAAAATGCCGGCCGGCAATTGTGGGAGCCCGTCCTCCTCTAAGTCATATGGTGGCGTCACTGCATGCCCTCCCAGACCAGTTTCGACAAATGTGTCTTTCTCAATGGGGAACGGGCAACGCTGTGACACATCACCTTAAGTAGTCTCAGCCTCAATCTGATATGCAAGAGTGAGGCTGTATTCGCCATCTTAACTGTTGGCAACCCTCCCTCACTGACTATAAGATAACAGGAAGAACCCCACAAAAAATGTGTTGATGATAGGTTATGTGGGATGTTTATGAGAGACTTGACAATCAGTGTTCAGGGCACCATATTTGGATACACCCATATCCAAATAGGATGAAAGTACCACATGTATGGTCGCATCGTGTGGGCGGAATAAATAGCTAACACTAAGTGACCACCCTCTCACTGTATTAAGTACATTATTAACCATAGGGCTACTTGATCCTACCTGGATGAGCCCGTTCATTATGGAATTCAGGGTACCGTATATGGGATCGCCCAATATAAGAGGGCTCAGATATCACCGCTACGTAGCTGCGCTCCGGCGCAGTGAAAATACGTCACAGCTGTCATCCTCGCTGTGGGCGTATCAAAGCATCCCGCCCGTATCATATGGCGCATGCGCACAAGGACGCGCAGTGTGGACAGAGGCCGCCACTACCGCGCATCCTCATGATGTAGTATAAACTCAATCGCCGTACGGCGCATGCGTACAAGGACGCGCAGCACAGGCCGAGCGGCCGCCATCACCGCACATCCTCACATTGCAGCGCGAACGCAATCGCCCTCTTAACTGAGGGCAAGATTGTGATCCTATAATCATGGTCCAATAAATTGGAAAAATAGAGAATGTCATATGAGTTAGTAACATGATGGGTTAGTAACATGATGTTGTCATATGGGGATATACCATGATGTTAATAGTGTAGGGGGAGTTAATAATATGCCTCCCTAGCTAAAGTGGCATTGGATTAAATTAAATCCATATGGGAGTTTTTTTATCCAGAAGGGTAAAAATATAGAAATTTATTTTACAGGAGAGACCGATGGAATATGAATATAAGGTCTCCCTGATTAATTTGGAAACGGAACCGGCAACCCTTATTATAAGACCTACTAACATTACTGTAGATCTAAAACAAACTAGCTAAATGTGTATTAAAGTATTATACATATAGTCACAAATTGAGGCGTATAAGTATGTATTGGCCAATCAGGATGGACAGTCCAGAGATATAGAACTATGCCAGCTTGTGTCGGACAAATATAGATATAATGAGTATCTAATGTGTGTATAGTGAAAAAATAGTGGTATTATGAATACTGTGCAATTCGTGGAAATATGCTATTTTATAGTGAATAATCATAATGCCTATATAGTAGAAAAGTGAATCAAATGCATATCTAATATGTATATGATAACATATATAGTATCAGACAGGATTGGGTACCTGTTGGTGGTCGTATACATGGACATAATATTAATATGCTATGTGTAGTGACACAATGCAAGAGAAAACTACTGAAGGTGAATAATATAAGTGTAATACGTTTTAGCACGGGATTAAATTTTTCCCTTTCGAATAGGGTGTTACACTTATATTATTCACCTTCAGTAGTTTTCTCTTGCATTGTGTCACTACACATAGCATATTAATATTATGTCCATGTATACGACCACCAACAGGTACCCAATCCTGTCTGATACTATATATGTTATCATATACATATTAGATATGCATTTGATTCACTTTTCTACTATATAGGCATTATGATTATTCACTATAAAATAGCATATTTCCACGAATTGCACAGTATTCATAATACCACTATTTTTTCACTATACACACATTAGATACTCATTATATCTATATTTGTCCGACACAAGCTGGCATAGTTCTATATCTCTGGACTGTCCATCCTGATTGGCCAATACATACTTATACGCCTCAATTTGTGACTATATGTATAATACTTTAATACACATTTAGCTAGTTTGTTTTAGATCTACAGTAATGTTAGTAGGTCTTATAATAAGGGTTGCCGGTTCCGTTTCCAAATTAATCAGGGAGACCTTATATTCATATTCCATCGGTCTCTCCTGTAAAATAAATTTCTATATTTTTACCCTTCTGGATAAAAAAACTCCCATATGGATTTAATTTAATCCAATGCCACTTTAGCTAGGGAGGCATATTATTAACTCCCCCTACACTATTAACATCATGGTATATCCCCATATGACAACATCATGTTACTAACCCATCATGTTACTAATTCATATGACATTCTCTATTTTTCCAATTTATTGGACCATGATTATAGGATCACAATCTTGCCCTCAGTTAAGAGGGCGATTGCGTTCGCGCTGCAATGTGAGGATGTGCGGTGACGGCGGCCGCTCGGCCTGTGCTGCGCGTCCTTGTACGCATGCGCCGTACGGCGATTGAGTTTATACTACATCATGAGGATGCGCGGTAGTGGCGGCCTCTGTCCACACTGCGCGTCCTTGTGCGCATGCGCCATATGATACGGGCGGGATGCTTTGATACGCCCACAGCGAGGATGACAGCTGTGACGTATTTTCACTGCGCCGGAGCGCAGCTACGTAGCGGTGATATCTGAGCCCTCTTATATTGGGCGATCCCATATACGGTACCCCGAATTTCATAATGAACGGGCTCATCCAGGTAGGATCAAGTAGCCCTATGGTTAATAATGTACTTAATACAGTGAGAGGGTGGTCACTTAGTGTTAGCTATTTATTCCGCCCACACGATGCGACCATACATGTGGTACTTTCATCCTATTTGGATATGGGTGTATCCAAATATGATGCCCTTAACACTGATTGTCAAGTCTCTCATAAACATCCCACATAACCTATCATCAACACATTTTTTGTGGGGTTTTTCCTGTTATCTTATAGTCAGTGAGGGAGGGTTGCCAACAGTTAAGATGGCGAATACAGCCTCACTCTTGCATATCAGATTGAGGCTGAGACTACTTAAGGTGATGTGTCACAGCGTTGCCCGTTCCCCATTGAGAAAGACACATTTGTCGAAACTGGTCTGGGAGGGCATGCAGTGACGCCACCATATGACTTAGAGGAGGACGGGCTCCCACAATTGCCGGCCGGCATTTTTTACATGCGCATATAACATTTGGATAAATGTGAGTGCTTCTTATTTTGTTTTAAATAAATTGTTTTTTTATCGGATTTACACTATGGGCTGCCTCTTTTCCTTCACTTCTCATATGGACCCTATGTGAGCAATTTCGTCCCCTACATCCCTATCGCTTGGATTATCGGTAGTTGCCACAAGAACACAGGAGGGATTGCAGCCATTGGTCATCCATTACTTTAGCAGAGCTTTCATACCTCTGCTTTCTGGTAAGCAGCCAGCTTATAAGGGTGTCGGGCACTGTGTTCACTATTTGTTGCCATTTTCAAGTCACCTGGGTGCCTTAATTGTCTACTTTGCAACATCAGGATTATTTTCTCCATCAATATTTATTCCTGATATGTCTCCACCTGAATATTGCTGATACAGCTCGACCTTTGCTTTTGACCAACACCCCCAGAACATTGTTGCTAAAGAGACTGTAGCTGTCAAGAGACTGTCTACCTTCAGAGGACATTAGGGTCCCTGTAGGCAGTACAAGTCCTCATCACTAAGGACATCCTGTGGAGCATATTTGCATTTGTTCAACTATATTAGTTTTTGTGGTTTATCACATTTTTTGTTGGCGCAGCTTCATTTTAATACATAGATATATTAGTATATCGCGTACATCATATGGCACCCCCCAAAGGCGTGTAGAATGTATTTTTACACAGAATCCACAGACTAATGTATTTTTGTTTTGAGTCCTGGTAATCAAAGACACCCAGAACTGAAAATCGTCTCTCGTGTGGACAAGATTGGCGCTGGCTCGCGAATTCTGAAACCACGCTTGGATGATCATAAAAATTTTGTGAAATATTTCATCAGATAGCGGACGCGCGACAAATCTGGTGAGACCTTTCTTTTTTTATTATCCGAGATATGTATATGTATATATGTTAAATGTTGTGTTGCTAATGCAAAGTGTTAGAATACTTGTAGCTGGTCAAGAGGGCTGGTGAGTATGGGCTGATCACCCTTGGTTAGGAATTGACAGGAATTACCATACATCTTTGAGGAAAAAAAAAAAAAGTGATAGAGATATTGTTAGTTTAAAAAAAAAAAAAAACATTTTTGGAATTATTTTTTTTTGTCATTTTTATTATTTCTACTCACGTGAGAGTGACATAACTCTCTGATCCAATAGAAGTTCAATGTGGCCTGCAAACTAACAGGAAGGCATTGATTAAGAGTCTGCCTTGTGTCTTAGAACGTGCCTTGTGTAGGCTGTAGAACTACAGGTAGCAAGTAGTAGTTTTTTTTTTTGTTTGTTGTAGGCTTTTGTGGGACTACAAGCTAGCTTGCAAGCGAAACCTTTGAATAGCCTATCTGTTTATCTGTATTGCAGTGTAACCAAAACAGGTTTTACAGCTCCAGAATAGAGGGCTTGCTGATTAGCATATCAATGGAGATCCTTGAAGAGTTTCTTAAAAAATATGCTTCTATTCAATTAGACAGTCTATCTCAGGGTCCTTTAACATACCAGTTTAGCAACCTATTGAAACAATGCAATACTCATAATGATGCCATAGCGTTTAAAAAAAATTAAAAAAAAGGCAGGAAACAGAGATTAGCAAATTTGGTGTGCATGTTTTTAAAAATTAGAGATATTTCTGAACGGAAGGAATCAGAATGGATAGATGAAAGAAAGCAATTCATGCAGCAGCTACAAAATATAACAAAAGATATATTAATTAGGGTTGAAAATGCAGATGCACAAGCGCGTAGTCAGATTAAACAATTAGTGACGGAAAAATGCGAATTAGAACAGAGATTGGAGGAATTAGGAAAAACGTGTGAGTTAAGAGAAGGTTGCATCGTCTTTTTGAATCAAAGGGAGGCTGAGAATTTGCAGGTTATCACAATGCTTAAGGAGGAATTACAGGGTGCACAGGCAGCCATAATAGATTTATCCTCCAAACATACAATAGCCGAAGATGCAATGGTGGAGGTACCCTCCGCACATGCTCAGTGTACAGAAGTAGAAGTGGAACATAAAGAAGACCCATATACTATTGTTGCTGCAAATCATATTACTATGATGGGAATCGATGCTGGAGACGTAAATACAAACATGATAACTGCGCTTGAAATTGATTCAGGAGTTGAAATGGAAACTTCTGATGACTCCTCAGACGATGAAAGTGTAAAGTCTGTTAATTCCAATCACAGTAATATTATCCAGCAATGTGAATTTCCAGCACAAGATGTTAAAAAAAGGGCCTATGCAGGGAAGCCAGAGCTAAAATGTTGTTTGTGTAAAAGGGGAGGTCACATCGCAAAGTATTGTTGGGCGAATAACGATATCAAAAAAAGATCATACCTGAAAACTACCCCAAGGCATTATGAATGTTATTCGGCCAGGTGGGGTAGCAATCCAAAGCATGGAGCCCATAGTAAGCAAACCCAATTCCCCATTAAGACCCAATTACGGAGTCTACAAACTGAAAAGCAATATGTAGGACAGTTGCATAAAATCAAAATGGAGGTAGCCGCATGGTTATTCAAACATAGCACTGGGGGAAGCAATGCTAGCAGCACTTAGTCAGCTGCAAGTATGTTAAAAATACTCTGATCAAAGTTCCCTTCCTATGAATAAGGTTTTAAGTATTTTTGTAATTTATTTTATAAGGTTTAATGTTTTATTCATTTAATTAATTTTTATTAGTTTTTTTAATTTTCTTTATTATTAATTTTTTATTTTTTTCAAATTTTTTTTATTAATTTTTAATGTTTTTATTTTTTATTTTTTTTTATTATGAATTATTTTTTTTCATATTTTGTTTTTTTTATTTTTTTTTTTTCAATTTTTCATTTTTCAATTTCTTTTTTATTAATTTTAGTTTTAGTTTTAATGTTTGTAATTTTATTTTTTTAGTCTAGTTGTTTATACTACAACTCGGGGTTGTAGGTGTTCCCCTAGCAGTACAATTAATGGAAGAGGCTTGGGGCACTTAAAATCAATTGTCATGATAATCGTGTTTAATCATTGTCTTTGTGTTCCTTTTCCAGAAATCAGGGAAGAGAACAGGTTTGGATACTAAACATTTGTGTTTTGTTTGCAGGTCCGTCAAAGTGAGACCAACACGGGGGTTAGGTTATTGTAAATGCATAATCGATTATCACATGGTACCATGAGCTCATTAATTAGTAATTGTTTGCAAACAATGAAAACGTTTAAACAATAATCTGACAAAACTAAAGAGTTACAAATGAGGTAGCAAATGTTGTGATGAAGTTACAAATGTTTTGTTTGTGCTGTTTTTCCCATTAACTTATTGTCTTTCAGATAAAAAAAAGAAACATGTACTCTTCTCAGGAGAAAATCCATGGATGTCTTTAATTAAAAGTTGAGTGTTTGTCATTGTTGTATGGTGGTTGTCTTGTCATGTTATTCGTGGGTGATAATGGCCAGACTTTTAATTTTAATTTTTTTGGGGGTATTGGTTTAGTCATCTATTTTAGTGTTAATTTATTTTTATTTTTTGTTCAGGTGGGACATCACTATGTTTAGCCCACCTGAAAGGGGTGTAATGGACGATGCCCTCGGGTAGCAGCTGGATACTTTTTGTTTAAGACAAAGTTGGTAGAAAACCAGTCTAGCCGCGGGAGGTTTTTCTTTTACTAAAAGGTTTAGCCTTTGTCCACCTGAAAGGGGAATTAGTGCATAGATCGTAAGATAAAGATAAATGCATTGGTTGTTTTTCTTTTTGCGTTTTTAAATTGAGAATTTTTGAGAAACAACAGTGACGTTCGTTTTTTAATTTTTGATCATACCATGGGGATTCATTTTAGAGTGGAGTCTGCCTAAAGAGGTCATGGTTGTTTTGATAGTTTGGTCAAGTTGAAGAAGCCAGGAATACTAAGTTCCTGGGTTCCAAGGAGGGAAATAGGAGTAAATATGGTAAGCGAGCAGATATTATGGATAAGAATTTGATTCTGCTCTTGTTTTTCAATTCCAGAATCCTGGTGGAGCGAGATTGGAAAGGTTCTGGAAAATGGATGACAGATGATCATCTGGTTGGCAGTTTGTCTGTGCCATACCACGCCCCAAATTTATTCTACTAAATATCAGGAGAGATGGGACAAACAAAAAGATTCACTTTAACACTTTTTCTTTTCCTATGGACGATCTGGTGCTGAATCTGAAAGACTGTGCCTATCAATAAGACTTGAAACATTTTTTTTGCTGGACTCTCTCCTGATGAATGCAAATGTGTTATTAATATACGTACAATGGGTTGGAGGTTGGGGAAGGAATATAACACATCCAATCCATCAGAACATGGAAATGTAAAATATATATGTTTTTTTTGTTTGAGGGAGGAGTTGAAAGAAGGAAAGTTGTGTAATGTATGACATGTATTGACGTAACGGAATTTATATGGTGCAGGTACCCAGGAGGCGGGCATAATAAGGTATCTGTTGGCCAGACTAGAGGGTGCCAGGTGACACATCAATGGGGTGAACATTTCCTTGTATGGGGGAGATGCGCCTGGTTGAGGTCTCACCTGAGAAGTTGAAACCCTGCACAGGGAATGTCAGTGAATACACACAGGAGCATGCTCCGATAGATAAAGGGAACAAACGCTGACTACCAGGGTACAATATGCCTTCACCACATGGTGCTGCAACATCTCACAGTGGTTGATAAAAACCTATTACCCTATATTTTCTGAGTATACGCTGAATCAAGTGCTGTCAATGTACCAGTGACTTACTCCCGGAGATGTGCGGACACAGAATAAGGTGCATGCAGGATGCTTATCTCTGAGGAGTAACCACAAGAGGAGGCATGTATTCAGCACTATATTGGGGGAATAGGAGCTGGGATGGGTGTTGTTAATGGAGTAGACATCGGTATCCTGAGGAACAAACTCTCAGCAATAGCTTGAGCGGGACTTTGTTACTCAGAGAGATTGGTGGCATCCTTAATAACATTCACAAAATACCCAGGGTCTCCAGATTTGGTGAACCATGTTGAGAGGTTGGTGGAGGGGGTGAGGGTACAGGATAGAAATCGGTCATGGACTCTGGCATACACGCAGTGGCGGGCGGAAGTGTCAACCAGCATCAAGCTGATTGGGCAATCTCTGTTTAAAGGGCAGTGGCCTGATGAGTTAGCATCACCGCTCAGTAAGACTCTGCCACAACATGTCGCTTACGCTAATCCAAAATGGTGGTCGAATGCCTGGATGGGCTGTACCAGTTTGGATAGTGAAAGGTGTTAGGCTGTATGATCCCATATACAGAAGTGCGGACTTGGTCTGTATATTTGGTGGCATCAATGGGCTTACTGATTGGGGATTCTATCTTGTCGCATTTGAGGCTAAATCACCCACATGGGATCAGAGGAGATGGAAGCAGGTTGATACTTCCCTCGGTCGGAAACCTGACCATGATGTCCTTTATATGCCAGGTCAATACATCATGGTGGTGAACATAAAAATGTTGGGAAGTTATTTCAGGGATCATTGCTAGGGAGGAAGCACCTGGGTGTCATTTGGGACATAGACGAGTTTATTTCTTTGTCCTAAAGAATACCGATGTAACGCTAGTCATAAAACTGGAAGGTAACCATAGGTAGAGGTGCATGGTATACCCTGGGCATGGTCTCTGAAATCCAGGCACAGGGATGGAATTGTGTGGTTTTTTTTTTTGTCATTTTTGCAGATTTCTATGTGTGATTAGACTCGATATTTATATAGAAGGGTCTCCCATTTGGCTATGCAAGTTGAGGGACGAATTGACAGTAGAGTCTCTGTGTACAAATTAGAGACCTTGCTGCCAAGTCAGAGCCCTGCAATACCGCTGTGAGCAAGCCTGCCTAATCCCGACCCATATGTACAGTAAAGGGTTATAGGGTTGGGAGCGGGGTGCGTAAATGGACGGGACACATATATATGTATATAGTATGGTAATAAGTTGATTTATATTATGGTATAGTGTGACCTATGAGTATTGTAGGTTAATAATATGGGTGAATAAGGCCCTCCTTGAGACTTATCTAAATAATAGATCAGTATTTGAGAGCTCCACTTGCGACGTACGGTCGAATCGGCGCGCGCGCATGCGCACACGCGCCGCTGATTCGTCCGGGCGTCGAAACGAGGGTACGCGCCGGCGTATTCCTCAGACGCGCGCGCGTGCGCAGCGAGCGCGGGCACGTGCGTCGCGGGCGCACACGTGACGCGTTAGCGCTGTTTGGCGCCAGTTGGCCTTTAAAAGAATGACAGCTGCACATGTCAAGTGCTGTTCGTCTGCAGTTTGCCCCTTGTTTAACCTGCTTCTGTTTGTGTACTCCTGTTTACCTGATCCGGCTTCCACTTGACTCTGCTGCCTTCTCCATTCCTGATCCCGGCCTGTTGACTCTGCTTTGGACTGATACCTGAACGCTGACCTCCTGCCTGTCTGACCTCTCCATTGCCTGTGCCCACTTACCTGCCTGCCAAGTGTATCCAGACCCGGCCTGCCTGACGACCCCTCTGCCTGCTCCCTGCATGCTGCATACTTCCAGAGTTGCTGATGCCATCTCGGGGTCACCCTGCATCCGGACCCTGCTCCGCTACCTGCCAGTCTCTGCTGCTTCAGCATCCAGGAGATCGCTACTGACCAGCTACGTCTGCCACAGCATCCATTCCAGGCACTCCTACCCCGCTGTGCTCACGGGACCACTGTCTCCACTCCAGTGGGCCCTGAACCAGAGCCGTAAGAGAGGCCCTCTCCCAGCGAAGTCAGGCTCACCACTCAGGTACCTAACAGTACGAACAGCCATGACTGAGCCTGCGGGAGAAGCCTCTGCCATGAAGGAGTTCTGCTCACACCTGGCAGCCCTCACTCAGGCGGTGCAATCCCTGCAAGAAGGGTATACCAGACTGGAAGGTCGAGTGCAGCAACTTGCTGACCCCAATGTTGCGGCTCCTACATCTCCGCAGCCTCCTGCAACACCTGCTACTCCTCCTGCGGTGATGATGCTGCCTCCTGAACCAAGAGTACCTGTTCCTGATCGGTTCTCCGGAGATCGTTCCAAATTCCGTGTCTTTCGCAACGCCTGCCAGTTATACTTTGCTCTACAACCCCGAACCTTCTCCCTAGAGGCCACCAAAGTGGGGTTCGTGATCTCTCTGCTGCAGGGCGAACCTCAGATTTGGGCTCATCACCTACTGGAGGGAAATAGCATGCTGACGCAGTCCCTCTCGTCTTTCCTGGAAGCTATGGCGCAACTCTATGAGGACCCCCAGCTAACCACCACAGCTGAGTCTGCTCTGTCTGCGCTCCAACAAGGCCGCAGAACGGCCGAGGACTATGTGACAGACTTTAGACGATGGAGCGCAGACACCCAGTGGAATGACTCGGCTTTAAGGCATCAGTTCCGCATGGGCCTCTCCGAAGGCCTAAAGGATGAACTTGCCCGAGTGGGCACCCCAGACACTTTGGAGGGCCTGATAACCTTGAGCATACAAATTGATCGTCGGCTCCGGGAACGCAGGGTCGAGAGATCCGCTCAAGTCCACCGTCCGGCTTGGATGACTGCAAGGGCTCCATTACCGGCTAGCCGTTACATGCCCGCTCAGCCAATGGCCCCTGCCCATCCTCTTCCCGATGCTGGCGAGCCGATGCAGCTTGGTCTCATGCGACCCACTCTGTCTCTGGAGGAACGTGCCCGACGCCGACAACTAAATTTGTGCCTGTACTGCGGTGGGTCCGGACACTTTGTGAACAGATGCCCGAGCAAGCTGCGTAAGTGCCTTTCGTCTATGTCAATCAACTCTGCTTCCTTACCAGCCCATGCCACCCACATCTCTCTACCCCTGTCTTTTCAGTTCCTGGGAAGGACGATTCATACCAACGCCATCCTTGATTCAGGAGCCTGCAGCTGTTTCATCGATACCACCTTTGCCAGCCGGCACGACATTCCTCTTCAAAGGAAGGCCCGCGGACTATCCGTCTTCCTGGCTGACGGTTCCCGCATTAAATCGGGCCAAGTTGTCCAGGAGACCCAACCTCTGCTCACTATCTCTTCTCTCCACCACCAGGAACTGTTAACCTTGGATGTAATTTCGTCCCCCCTGTTCCCAGTGATCCTGGGCATCCCCTGGTTGCAGGCACACGACCCGATCATCAGCTGGTCCACAGGGGAGGTCAAGTTCCAGTCACCCTACTGCCTGGAACATTGCTTACACGAAGTCCCGACACAACCCGCTACGCTTCTTTGTCTGGACTCTGATACTGACCTGATCCAAGCGGTGCCGGAACCATACCATGAATTCCTAGACGTCTTTAGTAAACGGGGAGCGGACTCCCTACCTCCACACCGCACCTATGATTGTCCCATAGAACTTTTGCCGGGGGCCGAGATTCCATTCGGCGTATCTTCCCCCTTTCCGAGAAGGAACAAGAGGCCCTGAAGGCCTACATTTCGGAGAACCTAAAGAAGGGGTTTATACGTCACTCCACCTCACCCGCAGGGGCCGGCATATTCTTTGTAACCAAGAAAGACCAGTCACTCCGACCCTGTGTGGACTACCGGGAACTAAATAAAGTTACAATTAAAAACCGTTATCCCTTACCCTTAATACCAGAACTGTTTCAAAAACTAAGAGCGGCCACCATATTCTCCAAACTGGACTTAAGAGGGGCCTACAACCTGGTTCGCATCCGATCAGGCGATGAGTGGAAGACTGCATTTCGTACCCGTTTTGGGCATTACGAATACTTGGTGATGCCCTTCGGCCTTTGTAATGCCCCGGCTACTTTCCAGCACCTCATAAATGAGGTCTTCAGGGACTTTCTGGACATTTTTGTCATTGTGTACTTGGATGACATCCTAATCTTCTCCAGAACGCTTGAGCAGCATCGGGGGCATGTGGGCCGAGTCTTACTCCGTCTTCGTCAGCACGGATTGTACGCGAAAGCAGAGAAGTGCACCTTCGAGCAGCAGAGCATCCAATTCTTGGGTCTTCAGATCTCCCCAGCAGGCATTGAGATGGACCCGCAAAAGGTAACAGCTGTACTGGACTGGCCGGCACCATCTGACAAGAAGGGTGTGCAGCGTTTTGTCGGATTTGCGAATTTTTACAGAAAGTTCATCAAAGGGTTCTCGGCCATCATCTCACCAATCACGCAGCTAACAAGGCAGAATGTACGGTTTCATTGGGGTCCAGAGGCCCAGGAGGCGTTTGTGAAACTCAAAGGGCGATTTACATCCGCTCCCATCCTCAGTCACCCTGACCCATCTCTCCCATACATCCTGGAAGTGGATGCCTCTGAGGTAGCAGTGGGGGCTGTGGTCTCCCAACGCCAGGGCAATAACGACCTAATGCACCCTGTGGGCTTCTTCTCCCGGAAACTTTCACCCGCAGAAAGGAACTACGATGTGGGTGACCGAGAACTGCTAGCCATAAAATCAGCACTGGAGGAATGGAGATACTTGTTGGAGGGAGCAGTCCACCCTGTATTAATATACACGGACCACAAGAATCTCGAGTACTTAAGGACGGCAAAACGTCTAAAACCACGACAAGCCCGCTGGGCCCTCTTCTTTTCACGTTTCAGCTTCCACATTACCTACCGGCCTGGATCTAAAAATGTGAAGCCAGACGCGCTCTCACGCATGTTCGACTGCCCTAAAGACTCCACACCTCCTGATACCATCCTCCCTGCAAGCAACTTCCTTCTGCTACAACCGGATTTACTGTCCCAGATCAGGGAGGCCTCCCTGAACCCGCTCCTTCCCCCAGGACTTTCACTAAACCGTAGAGAGGGGCTTCTCTGGAAGGATAGCCAGGTGTTTGTTCCCGAACCCATCCGGGTTAAAGTATTGGCCCTCCTCCACGATCACCCGCTAGCAGGACACTTTGGGGCCCGAAAGACTCTCGACCTGGTGCAACGCACCTTCTGGTGGCCTGGTCTGAAGGAATTCTGTTCCAAGTATGTCAGTTCATGCCCAGTGTGCTCCCGAAGCAAGACTACTAGGGGCCGGGCCTGGGGCCTACTCAAGCCTCTCCCTGCACCTGACCGACCCTGGCGTATATGATAACGATGGACTTTATAGTCGAGCTGCCCCCCTCTGAAGGTCACACGGCCATCTTTGTAGTTGTTGACCGACTCTCAAAGATGGCCCACTTTCTACCCCTAAGGGGAACCCCATCTGCAGCAGAGACGGCCCGTGTTTTTATCCGAGAAATCGTTAGGTTACACGGGGTACCCAAGAATATAGTTTCGGACAGGGGAGTCCAATTCACCTCACGGTTTTGGAGAGCACTGTGTGATAGCCTAAAGATTGAGCTGGCCCTATCCTCAGCTTACCACCCCCAAACTAATGGGCAGACTGAGCGCACAAACCAGACCCTCGAACAATATATTAGGTGTTTCACTTCATTTGTGCAAGATGATTGGGTTTCTCTGCTGCCCTTAGCGGAATTTGCGTACAACAACGCCAGCCACTCGACCACGGGACAGTCCCCATTTTTCGCCAATTATGGGTTCCATTTAACATTTCTACCAGATTTTCTTACAGAGTCCTCAGTTCCAGCGGTCCAGGACGCAGTGACCTTCCTAAGCCGCAACAACCAAATCCTCCAGGAAGCCATAACCAAGGCCCAGGCGGACAGTAAGAAAGCCTTTGACCAAAAGAGGAGGGGAGAGTTGAATCTGCAAATCGGGGATCAGGTATGGCTTTCCTCTTCTAATTTAAAGTTAACCTGTCCCTCTAAGAAGCTGGCACCCAGGTTCCTGGGCCCTTTTCCTGTAAAGAGGAGGATTAATGAGGTGTCCTATGAACTGTCCCTGCCTGACACCATGAAGATACATCCTGTGTTTCATGTCTCCCTATTGAAACCCTCGGTACCCGATCCCTTCCCCAATAGGGAGTCCGGGCCTCCTGAACCTGTCCTAGTGGATGGAAACGAGGAGTACGAGGTAGAAGTTGTTCTAGACTGTAGAAGGCGACAAGGGCAAAGACAGTTTCTGATTAAATGGAAGGGCTTCGGCCCAGAAAGCAATTCTTGGGAACCTGAGGACAATATACATGCTGGAAGACTAATTCGTGCTTTTTTCATTTCACACCCTGAGAAGGATGACCAACTGGGCACCCGGAGGTTGCCCCTTGTGGGGGGGCAATGTCAGGGCTCCACTTGCGACGTACGGTCGAATCGGCGCGCGCGCGCATGCGCACACGCGCCGCTGATTCGTCCGGGCGTCGAAACGAGGGTACGCGCCGGCGTACTCCTCAGACGCGCGCGCGTGCGCAGCGAGCGCGGGCACGTGCGTCGCGGGCGCACACGTGACGCGTTAGCGCTGTTTGGCGCCAGTTGGCCTTTAAAAGAATGACAGCTGCACATGTCAAGTGCTGTTCGTCTGCAGTTTGCCCCTTGTTTAACCTGCTTCTGTTTGTGTACTCCTGTTTACCTGATCCGGCTTCCACTTGACTCTGCTGCCTTCTCCATTCCTGATCCCGGCCTGTTGACTCTGCTTTGGACTGATACCTGAACGCTGACCTCCTGCCTGTCTGACCTCTCCATTGCCTGTGCCCACTTACCTGCCTGCCAAGTGTATCCAGACCCGGCCTGCCTGACGACCCCTCTGCCTGCTCCCTGCATGCTGCATACTTCCAGAGTTGCTGATGCCATCTCGGGGTCACCCTGCATCCGGACCCTGCTCCACTGCCTGCCAGTCTCTGCTGCTTCAGCATCCAGGAGATCGCTACTGACCAGCTACGTCTGCCACAGCATCCATTCCAGGCACTCCTACCCCGCTGTGCTCACGGGACCACTGTCTCCACTCCAGTGGGCCCTGAACCAGAGCCGTAAGAGAGGCCCTCTCCCAGCGAAGTCAGGCTCACCACTCAGGTACCTAACAGATACATAATGGCGACATGGAAGCCGTCGCTGAAGAAAGATGTGTCACTCAGTGGCAAAGCGGCACGTGTCGGGAAGCATAACACGGTAAGACCACAATGGACTGTTCCATAGGAGCTGTTTCTGCACACGTTGTAAAAATACAACACGTTAAGACGTTTAAAGGACTGTTCTATGGATACTGGTTTGGAAACGCATGTCAGGGACATGTTGTAAAAATACAACACGTTAAGACGTTTAAAGGACTGTTCTATGGATACTGATTTGGAAACGCATGTCAGGGACAAAACAGTTTTTATGCGACTTTCAGTCGCAAAGCGGCATATGTTGGATTTAATATTTCTGCGGTTCACTTCATGTTTTGCTGCAAGCAAGATTGCCAAAGTTGGAATGAAGCAAGCTTTGTATTCAGAAGCAATGGCTGGGCCCACCTGCGGTGAAGACGGCTCCAGGCTAGAGACACAGCCCCTGAGTGGAGAGTGCAGTTTACTTCCTGGATCACCTTTTGCTGGTGTTCATTGGGTGCGAAGCAAGGGGGGGGGGGGGATTTGAATGAGTGGGCGTGGAGGTCTGAATGGAAGGGACACACACACAAGAAGGACAGTCTCTGGGTGTCTGCAGGCTGATTGAGGAGCATGTCATGAAGGGATCTCTCTGCTAAGCAGCCATTTTGAGGCCTAGCTTGGAGGATGAATTTGAGGCCTAACCGCATGGACCTTTATTATTCCATCTGGAGCTCAGCTGCGAGGGTCACGATAAGTAGATCATTATATTGTATTTTAACTGTATATTATATCATTGTATTGTAGCCTTGTTGCATGTTATGTAATTGTGTAACCCCCTTTTAATACACGTTAGATTTCTTATTTCCTTGGGAAATAAATGAGATTTGATTATTCCTAGCCGTGTGTTTGGTTTCATAGTTAACTGGTATTATTGTGATATTAATAGTAGCATGTGCTCAGAGTTTTAATACACCAACTAATCTATAGGGACTAGACAAATTAATACATAGATATATTAGTATATCGCGTACATCAATAAGACAACAGTAAAGTTAAACCATTTTTTATATTGTGAAAGATAATGTTACGCCAAGTAAGTTGATACCCAACATGTCACGCTCCAAAATTGCACCCGCTCGTGGAATGGCGACAAACTTTTACCCTTAAAAATCTCCATAGATGACGTTTAAAAAAATTCTACAGGTTGCATGTTTTGAGTTACAGGGGAGGTCTAGGGCTACAATTATTGCTCTTGCTCTACTGATCGCGGCGATACCTCACATGTGTGGTTTGAACATCGTTTTCATATGCGAGCGCTACCCACGTATGCGTTTGCTTCTGCACACGAGCTCGGCGGAACGGGGCGCGTTTAAAAAAATATGTTTTTCTTATTTATTTTACCTTTTATTTTTTATTTTTACACTGTTCTTTAAAAAAAAAAAAAAATGATAATAATGATGTCACTTTTATTCCTATTACAAGGAATGTAAACATCCTTGTAATAGAAAAAAAAAAGCATGACAGGACCTCTTAAATATGAGATCTGGGGTCAAAAATACCTCATATCTCATATTTACACTAAAATGCAATAAAAAGAAATACAAAAAAAAAATGGCCCTTTAAGAGCTATGGGCGGAAGGGACTTTTTGACGTCGCTTCCGCCCTGCAATGATATGGAGGCGGGTGGGGGCCATCTTCCCCTCACATCTCCATGTCAGGCTAGGGAGACGGCTCCGGTAAGCAGCGGAGGTCTCCAGTAAGCGGCGAGGGGGGGGGGGTGGCAGAAAATCCGCTGCAGAGACCACAGCTAGCTGCTGCCATAACAATATTGCTCTTCAAATTACTGAAGTATAACAACGATGGGCAGTCTGGAAGTAGTTAATATTTACATCTGACAGGTGTATGACTCTGCTGGGGAATACACTGACACTCGAGGCTGTGAGAGAGGTGCACACAGAGCAGCTAAGCCCACCTCTCCCCTCTGCTGCCAATTCAAAGAAGTCTTTGAACAGAGAGCTGAAGTTACACCCTGCAGAGCTCAGTGAGAAGAGGTCTGACAGCTGATTGGAGGGAAGGGACACACCCCTATCCACACAACACACAGGAATAAAGCTGAGGCTGTCAATCAGCTGGAGGTCCCTCCCCTGTCACCATTTTTCTCTTGGTGTCAGGAAAACTTGTCAGAAGTGATTCATGCTGATTGCAGAGGAATGAAGCAGCAGACAAATGTGACACCTACTGCTCTAAATCGAGACAAGTACACCCTATAGAGGGATATGCTTTGTTCATATTCATGTCTAAAGTTTAGAACCACTTTAATCACTTTCCGCATGTTCAATAGCAGGTTGACGTCCGGGAAGTGGTTCTGTTATAGGACGTCCTTCAGGATAACATGCCGCTGCGCGCCCGTGGAGGCGCGCATTGCGGCGATCGGTGGAGTGGTGTGTCAGTCTGACACACCGCTACACCGATCTTGGTAAGGAGCCTCCGGCGGAGGCTCTTTACCACGTGATCAGCCGTGTCCAATCATGGCTGATCACTATGTTAACAGGAAAAGGCGTTGATCGGCTTTTCGTCACTCGCGTCTGACACGAGTAGAGGAGAACCGATTGGCAGCTCTCCTGACAAGGGGGTCTGTGCTGATTGTTTATCAGCGCAGACCCCTTGGATGCCCACACTGGACCACCAGGGAAGCCCCCAGGACCACCAAGAAGGGGGGCAACATGTGGATGGCCAGGTATGTACTCCATGGCCATCCACATGTGCCCAATCTGTGCCAATCAGTGCCCACAAATGGGCACTGACTAGCACCATCATGTAACACATAAAATAAGTGATGCCCAGAAGTGCCACCCATCATACTTGCCTCCGCTGTGCAGTTGATTTTGCACAGAGTGGCCCTGATCCTCCTCTTCTGGGGTCCCTCTGTGGCACTCCTGGCTCCGCCTCCTTCTCGAGTGTCCCATCAGAGAAGCGCTCTCCCATGTCCTGCTGCTGCGTGTGTTGACACAAACAGCAGGACTCGGCTCCACCCCTGGCGCCTGCATCATTGGATTTGATTGACAGCAGCGGGAGGCCAATGGCTGCGCTGCTATCAATCTATCCAAATCGGGAAACGAGACACCGGCTGGAGCGCTCGTTCTCATCGCAGGAATTACGGGGCTCAGGTAAGTATAAGGGGGGCTGCTGCACTAAAGAAGGTTTTTCACCTTAATGCATAAAATGCATTAAGGTGAAAAACGCTGAGGGTTTACCATCCCTTTAAAGTCAGTGTAATGTTGTTTAAATCATTTTTAGATATACCTGTAAAGAAATTAACTTCATGTATAGTTTTACCAATGACTGCTAATGTTTTATACAATATTGTTTTCCATGTATAGATAGCACTAAAATTATTAAAATGGGCACAGCCAAGTTTGAAATATATAGTACATATGCAGGTTTTGCATTCTGCTTTGTACTACAAGACAGCTGAGCTTTGCTGCTCTTTCATGCAGTGTAAATCTACGAGTCGGTTGACTGATCCCTGTATGGCTGATATTTTATCTCAGCAATTGGAAAACTGTCATGCAGAATCCTTGTATTAGGTAATCCACCCTGCCTCTGATAAGTATTCCACAAACCTCTGCAATATATCAAAAAAAAAAAAAAAATGGAAGAGAAAAATCAAAATGTATAAGGCACAACATAAATTACTTTACTTTAAAGTAACACTAAAGTAAAGTAAATCTGGTTAAAAAAAAGAATTTGATTCAAGTATGTTTTTTTGGAACTGTGACCAGACTTTCTTTCAGAAGGTGGCTACGATCATTCTCCATGGTCCCTCTGTATGTCAGAACATAGGTTACCCTTCTCTTGGTTGCTCCTCAGATGGACTGGGGACTATGGGATTTGGAGTGTGCATAGAACAGTGCACACGACTGCAACTCCTATGTGCTGCTCGTTCCAAACAAAATGAGGAGCCAGAAAAACACAGTAAGAACCAATTTATTGAATAATAGTTTACAGGGCCATTACGGAGGATGTGTATAGATTATTTTGGGAGATTAAGGGGATCATTTAGTATTACTATAAAGTAAAAACGGCAACAAACAACTGAAAATGTGTTTACTGAAAATACTCAACACATAACCTACCCCTAAGGTTGACATCTATGCGTTTCTGCAGGCCACGTTTGTGTGGGGACGGCAGCCCATTCACTTTAATGGGCTGTCGTGCCTGCGTTTCCCACAGAAAACTTGCATGCACCTTTCTCAAAACGCGGCTTGCAGGGAAATCGCATGGTCATTTCGACCATGTAATTTCCTTGCGGTTCCTGCACCTGTGCTGTGATTTACATGCGTGGGGGTGTGATTCAGAATGAATAGCAGCCCCACGTGTTTTCACTGCGGACGGTTGCGGAAACGGGAATCGCTGCGATTCCCACACCCGCAGCCACACGCATAGGTGTGAACTTATGCGTGAACTTAGTGGTTCTAAAAGCAAGACATTTTTTTACCTTAATGTATTCCCTGCATTAAGGTAAAAAAATGTCCCACTACTTGTACCTCCCCACATCCCTAAATACTTGTCCTCTCTCGATCCAGCACTGTGCCTGTCTGCAGAAGCGCTACTCTCTTTCTCTTCTCATAGGACACACAGGCAGCAGCAAAAGCCAACGGTTCCTGCTACTGTCAGTCAAACCCGAGAGCAGAGGATTGGGCCGAGCAATGCTGTGTGCTTCTATGGATGCATGCAGCCCAGCTCAGAAGTGCTCATTCACTAGTGTCACCTCAGCACACAGCTTTAGGTGACACTCGGAGAAGAGGAGGAGTGGAGTTAGTCGATGGGGGACCCTAGAAGAGGAGGTAATGGGATACTCTTTGCAATACCACTGCACAGAGCAGGAAAGTAACACTTTTTATTTGGGGGGGGGTTACATTTAGAACCACTTTAACCGCTTGCCAACCAGCCGCCATCATTTTACTGCAGCAGGTCGGCACGATCCCGCGAGCCGTCGTAGCCATACATCGGCTCGTGGGATCGGGATAGCCGACGCTCTTGGTCGCGATGACTGCCGTCCACAAGTGATCACAAGCACGAGAGGCAGAACACGGAAGTGTGCGTGTATACACACAAATCCCTGTTCGGCTCTGTGAGGAGTGACAGATCGTGTGTTCCTAATAGCTAGGAATCACGATCCGTCACTTCCTGTAATCAGTCCCCTTCCCCTTCAGTTAAAGACACGTAGCAGGGAACACAGTTAACTGTAAAAATTTCACTGGCAGGGAAGAGGTTATCAGTGCATTTTTATAGCACTGATTGCTGTATAAATGCCAATGGCCCCAAAAATGTGTCAAAAGTGTCCGATGTCCAAAAGATTTCCGCCATTACTAGGAAAAAAATAAAAATGCCATAAAACTATCCCCTATTTTGTAGATGCTATAACTTTTGTGCAAACCAATTAATATACGCTTATTGCGATTTTTTTTACCAAAAATATGTAGAAGAATACATATCGGCCTAAACTGAGGAAAAACATTTTTTATATATATATATTTTTGGGGGATATTTATTATAGCAAAAAATAATGTGTTTTTTTCAAAATTGTCGCCCTTTATTTGTTTATAGCACAAAACATAAAAACTGCAGAGGTGATCAAATACCACCAAAAGAAAGCTCTATTTGTGGGAAAAAAAGGACGTAAATTTTGTTTGGGTGCAGCGTCACACAACCACGCAATTGTCAGTTAAAACGGCGCAGTGCCAAATCGCAAAAAAATGGCCTGATCATTCAGCAGCCAAATCTTCCGGGGCTGAAGTGGTTAAAGATCAGAAAGCTGACAATACTACTACTGTAGCAAGAATAAGCAGAGACAGCTCAGTTAAAAAAGCCCAGCTTCATTCTAAGGTAATACAGTGGAATTTAAAGTGCATGGAGGTTTTTCAGTTTTATTTGGAGAATAAACTGGGCTGTAAGACTGTATTCACACCTTGCCATTTTGAATCTCAGGCAGATTCAGCGCCAAGGTGTGAATGACAAATCACAGAACACACATTTGAGATGCTATTCCTTTGAATGGCACCGGAAATCACGGTGTGGTTCTGTAGATCCTGAACTTTTTTTTTTGGGTGACAAACTTCACGCAATGCAGATTGCTGCAATTGCAGCGCGACAATCGTGACAGAACCGCACAGTGATTTTAGGTGCTGTGCCATTCAAATGAATGTCATCTCAAATGTGTGTTTTCCGGTTTGTCATTCACACCTCGCCGCTTTGAAATCACGGCAAATCTGTCCACAATTCAAAATGCTGAGGTGTGAATGCAGCCTGAGAATGAAACAGATGCAAAATATTCATATAATACCTTCTTTGTTTTCTTTTGCCGAGATTGTGGCAGATCCTTTATCCACTCCAGTTTCTCAAACTCCACTGTGCCCATGTGTACCCATTCCTTTTGAGGCTTTACTGGAAGATCATCAACTATATTAAAACAGATAAAATATATTCAGTACAAATGCATCACAGGAGATCATCAACATAAACATTTTTAAAAACTACAATGAGAGCGAACCCCTGAGACCTCAAAAGAGGTACTAATTGCACAATAAAACAAGATCCCAGCAAACCATGCTATTCCAAATCAATATTTCTTTAAAGAGAAATCAAAATGCATGAAATAACACAAAATCCATATACAAAGCTCATATGCAAAAAAAAAAAAAAACAATTAACCCACATAATTAATCAAGTGAATTGGTAGTTCCACCTGATTGTCAAGGACAACCCCCAGTTTCACAAAAATCTAAAGTAAATCTAGCACCAAAAATTGATACTTAACACATACTATCATTTTGAGTTTTAAAAAAAGTTACATCTTTCGTGTCATTATTTAAAAAATAAATAAAAAAATAAAAAAAACCCAGTAAAGCTACTTCATGTCATAAAAAACCTAGGCAGTGTAGATCACGTGGTTTCTGACTCTTTCACACATGCATGCAGCCAGGGAGGCAGACAGGTGGCAGAGCTGCGGTTTTACCTCCAGTCCCCCTCCCCCACGGGTGCTCACCCAAATTGTAACATTACAGCCTGACAGGGCTGTACACATGCCACGTCTGGGATGCTTTGCTTTACAGCTGCAGCAGTTGAAAGGTGGCCCTGCCTGTCAAATTCGCCCATTGAGAATGGGACTGCACCACAAACAATGGGGCTCACAGTTGTGGCACAGTCCTGTAGTATAACATTGCCATACAGCAATCAACTAAAAACCTGTCAGCTGCTGCTATACCACCCTCTGAAAAGCAATCCTCTGTGAAATGCTTTTCAAGGGGCAGCAAGCATTGCCGCAAGTGTGAAAGAATCCTTAAACACTGTGGTTGTTTCTTAAAAAGTAGAGACTGTTCTCCATCAGACAGACCCTGTTTGGAAGGCTTTTAATGACAAAGATGTATAAGCAGGAAGCAAAGACTGAATTGCTTCAGCAGAATGAAAAAACACTGCTGCTCTGTTGCACATATCTAAAATGCACAGGACACAGAAGGGGGGAAGATTTACTAAAACTGGTGCACACAGAATATGGTGCACATCTGCATGGAAACCAATCAGCTTTCAGGTTTTATTGCCAAAACTTAACTGAACAAGTTGAAGTTAGAAGCTGATTGGTTACTATGCACAGCTGCACCAGATTCTGTGTGCGCCAGTTTTGGTAAATCTCCCCCAATGTATTTAAACCATTCATATTTTTTATTAGGATGATTTACTTTAAAGTGGTTGTAAAGGCAGAAGGTGTATTTTACCTTCATGCATTTTATATATGCACCTGAGCCACTTCTCGGTCCAGCGATGTCCACGGGAGCCTCGGCTGTCCCGGGACTCCCTCTTCTCATTGGCTAAGACAGCAGCGGGAGCCACCAATCAAAGCCAGTGAGCCAGTGAGGAGCGGGGCAAGCCATGGCTCTAGGTGTCTTATGGATGCATAGAGCAGGGCTTGGGAGAGAGCATGCACCAATGCCCCCATAGCAAGAAGCTTGCTATTGGGGGCACTGGTCAAGGAGGAGGAGCCATGAGTGCCAGCAGGGGACCCAAGAAGAGGATCAGGGCTACTTTGTACAAAACCACTGCACAGAGCAGGTAAGTATACATGCTTATTTTTTATTTTTTTAAGTTGAACCTTTAAATACCACTTTAAAAAGTCATAAAAAGGAATATGCAATAAAATATTATTCAAAATACTACAGATGTTCCAAGACTGGTCCATTTGGGACTGATAAAATACATCTCCCTAGCAAATTACCAAAATAAGTGCCACGGAGTGTGATAGCAATAAGACTTGTTTTGTTGCAATGAATGAACATACAGATTTTTATGAGATTAGTTTCAACTGAAAGCCGTAGTTTTAAAGGTTGTCAACATTTGGAGCCTCTTAGCAATTTATGATGACCTAAGAAAAAAACAGTTGGATGTAAATCCTGACTTGTCTTCTCTGTTCTGCAAAAAATATGTCCTTGACGTTCTTCTTGTTATAGGATTAGAGTTATTGTTTTATTTTTGTATTACTGCCAAAATGAACATAAATTAGACCAAATGTAGGCCTTCAAATAACTGTACATAAAGTGCTATGGTGTCTATAATTAATAATGTGTTTTTTTAAAGTAGAACACTTCCAGCATGAATTCAGGCAGGGGCACACAGGAATGTGCAAAAATTCACAAATTTGCCAGAAAAGTGTGTGAGGGTTTCCTGCAATATAAAAAGGTGAGATCCTACCAGACTAAAGGTGACTATGTTGCCCCGTACACACAATCAGAATATCATACAAAAAATAACGCTTTAGAATCGTACGATAATCTGGTCGCTAGTATACAGCTTTCGGCAGAAATTTCCCGAACGGATAAACGAAAAAAGAATTCTCGTCAAATAAGTACAGTTTTCGTCTGAAAATACTATACAAATACATTACTTCCAAATTTTAATTCTGTCTTACAAAAATTGTTATACTTTAGTAACCTATACGTTTTCGATATTGAGACTAGCATGCCAAAAAAAAACACAAAAAAATGGACGATCGTTCATCCGATAATCTTATTGAGTATAAAAGCAAAGTAACATCCATTTAGAGGCATCTGTTCCAGGGTGGAGAGGGATCACTGAGCCCACCAATACTTTATGTGTACTGGGGCTATAAAGAGTTTTTCTAACCCATACTCATGTTCCACCAACAGTTCATGGTTTTTGTCGTTAACTTTCAAAGCACAAGTGCTGCCTTATCAATGTGACTTTACCATCTCTAAAAATGCCTGCAAAATATAAACTGCTTATGGCAATGGAATACAAGAGAAACAGCGCAATTGTCAGTTAAAGCGACGCAGTGCCGTATCGCAAAAAATGGCCTGGTCAGGAAGAAGGAAAATCCTTCCGGGGCTGAAGTGGTTAACCAATTTTCTGTCCTTCAAAGACGAGGTTGAAAGAAAATTGCTTGGGAATCCCTCCCACAGAGATATTGTATTCTGACAGCGGGAGGTTTCCCAGCTGTCAGAGCACAATGATCACTGCTTGCGGCTATAGTCACCGGCAGTGATCGCATGAAAAGAAATCTGACAGGCTGGTTGCAAGGCAGGTGCAAACCGGAACGGAGCTAACTTACAACACTTATGTAGCATATAACGCAAGTCTGAAAAGGAGGGTCGCACACTGCTGGTATCATCCACAAGTAATTTTTTTTGAGACTGCTCATAGAGAAAATGGTTCTGCAATGGTGTTCTGTCTGAGCAGTCAGCAATAAAGTTTCCTGTGGATTATACCAGCAGTGTGTGACCCCCCTTTTCAACTGCCATAGAACTGTATTATTCCCATAATAATTATAAGTAGATGTCCAGGGCAACCCCCCCCCCCCCATTACATCACAGTGCACCCCCCTTGCCTTGTGATGCTGCCAGGAAGACGCTGGAGGCGGAGCTGCAGGAGAGTTGCCAGGGCCACATGAAATGGCCTGGAAGGCCAGATTTGGCCGACGGGCCTTGTGTTTGACACGTGCTGTAGAGGAAAGATGTGTTACCTAACGTAAGGGCATTGCGTCAGGTTTGGTCACACGATCAGCTCCCAGCGTCAACTTTATGGAGAGTAGGGACAGCAGACAATGGATGCCTAATGGGTGACATCATTGCTAAGGCGTTACAGTCGTTGTCACTGCTCTCTCCTCTCCCTTGAACCTGGCCACTGGGACGATCGTGTGACCGGACTAGAACGCTCTTAAATTGGGTACGGTAAGTATACACATCTTTCCTTTACAGGATAGTTAGTATAGGGCTTAGAATGGGGCAGGTTTAAACATGGATATTATTGGTCAGACTTCCACTTTAAGCTGTGGGAGTAACAGCTTGCCTGCTAATCTGTGGGATTCAAAGTAACAGATATGCAAAAGGTAATAAATCAACCTTCTGAGTGGAACTTGTAACAGGTTAGCCTCATAAGTCTGTAGAACTACAGGCCACAGATTAGCTTGGCAGCTGGTATGTGGCGCTGCCTTTTGTTTTAAGTCTACTTTTTGCTAATTTCCTTCTCCTCAAAGTATCTTAGAAAAAAACAAAAAAAAAAACAGCTCAAGTAGCTTATTTTCTTTTGTCAGCATTTAGAGCTACTGCTACCTAATATGAGCCATTTCACCTCAATCTTGCCTTTAACACAGTATGGAGAAGGTGTCAATTACAGCCCATTAAATACATCTCCACCTTTCCTGTGACAGTCGTGTGGGATGGTGGATTGAATGGCACTGGGACCCAAAGTTGATTCATCCCTATTTATAATTATATCCCCATGGGGCATCTGGGTATTGTGTAAGCTGCTTCCATACATTGAAGAACCTTTGCAGAAAACCCTGAGCAATTGGTATAATGGTTGGATCAAAGATTTGTAGCGCCACCCCAAAACTTTAAAACCCAAAGCTTGTGTTTTTTTTTTTTTTTTTTGCTGCAGTCATCAGCTGCTTAAGTCCTGATGAGGAGGGCAGGCTGAGGCACCCCAAAACTTATTGGATATTGAGTTGACTATAGTTTGTTTGGATTTGAAAATTTTGGTGCGGTGCTCCAAATCTATGACAGTCTCGTTTGCTCTCTACAAATGTCAGCATCCAGGGGCAGTTGCTAAACATGGAGAAGAGGGTTGATCTACTGACTTGACAAAAAGTCTACATTTTCACATCAGTGACAGCACTGTTTAGTCTGCTTACGTTGCATCTTTTGGGTGGAGGAGGAGGAGGACATTTTAAAAAAGCTGATGAAGCATATTATGAAGGTGTAACTAGGTTTACATGTTTTAGGCTCACATTGAAGGCAATGTACATTGTAGTACTTTTTTTTTTTTTTTTCTAAAGATGATTCATTATTGTAAATATACATAATATATCTAATTGAATAAAACACAAAATAAAGTTAAGGCTAAATTCACCATTTGGAGCATGTTACACATTACACAAATTTGTAGCATGCTCCAAAAGTCCCCCTGCACCCCCCCATGTTTTGATACACCAAATACCTAAGCATAGCCCACTCTGTGTAAAATGTCAGATCCAGAAATCCAAGGGTACGGGAACAATTTCTGACACTCCTTTACAATCCTATGCGGCCCCCAGTGGGCTTAAGCTGACTATACACAATAGAAATTCATCCGGTTTAGTAGTGACCAGCCAAATTCTGTTCACCACGTGGCCATCCATACTTGACAGAGGATGAAGGTTTGATCAACTTCTGTAGAAGGGACATGCTGAAAGGTTGTTGACTATCAGTGCCTGCAGCCGGCTTTAGACCAACAGTCTGTCTAGTGGGCACTGATGAACATCTTAGCATAGACAGATACACAGAGATTTTTCTAATTGAAGCTCTATAGTACACATAGTCAAAACATGAATTGCTAGAACTTGGATACAAACTTTACTTTCTATGTTACGGCAATGGCTACAAATGTGCTACCTTTTAAGAAGGCTGCCCCAATAAATATCAGAAAATCTGGGGCAGATATTTGTCCTCCTCCTCTACCTGAACCCGGCAATCACATTTCATGATGTGCACTTGCAATTATCAGAAAGCCCCTCTTTGAGCACCTCCACCACAGTAATTGTAGGTACTTACAACTGCTTCCTGTCATTTTACTTTCAATACACACAAAGAAGCAGCCTGATTAGTTTGGAACTGAAGTTTATTGTTAAGAAACTACTCTTTATGCTGCATTATTCAATCCTTGTACATTATATTTGCGGCCGATTCTGTATTGTACAGAAACCTTTTATAACTCTGCCTGGCCCATTATTCTGTAAGACTAAATCATTGTACAGTTTTTTTTAATAAAGCTTTCCTTCAAAAGGGGGAAGATAAAAAGCTTTCACCCACTAAATCTACAAAAAAGCAAGATTTCTGTATATATCTTCTCAGATAAAAGCTAGAACATCAGTTTGTTTCTACCACATTTAGGCATCAAAGATTACAGGTAAGTTGTTTTTTTTTTTTTAAACTTTAGACAAAAAAAAGATAACAGTAAGCATTAATCTCTAACTGAAATTTGTTAACAGAAAAAATTACCCTTTATTGGTCTATTGTTAAAATAAGGACCTCAGCAGGGTGAAGACCCTAATACCAGAGCCAGTCAGTGTATACATGATTACATAACCGATGATTTTTTTTTTTTTTTCTTCTTTTTTTGTTGTTCTCCCCCCTCCCCGCCAAAATGTGGCACCAGAGGAGGGAGAAAGCAAATAAGTGGAGGTTCCACTTTTGGGTGGAACACCGCTTTAGGGGAAAAAAAATCCTGCCCAAAATATACTGACCCTGACCCAAACACTAACCCTGGTACTAACCTAGGTCAAACCTTGATCTGGGTATTTTTTCTTTACTTTTTATTTATTTTTACACACACTTTTTTTCCCCCTCTCCGCAAAGAAAGAGAAACATACAATATATGTTTCCTCTCCATTCACAGATAGAGAAACACAGGGGCGATCTTCACAGTGACTGATCACTGTGGTAGCCAATTAGAGGCTACCACAGCGATCAGGTGACCCGGAATCAGAATTTCCGGGTTCCGATCGTTAGTACGGGGCCCGGGGCTGTCAATGAGACCCCGGTCTCTATGCTGGGAGTGCGCTTTGCATCGGGCTACCAGCACAAAAGGGAGATATGTGTATATGTGTCACCACAGAAAAAAGCTCAAATCAGCTTGCCCTTTTACGAATTTTCTTATTCGTGTATAAGATTTTCATCTATCGTGCAAAAAAAATTTTTACGAAAATGTTTTGCCGCATTTAAAGTACCATGAAAAATGTCTTTGTTGTTTGTATAGAATATTTCATTGCCAACACTGAATATTTTTAAAGTGAGCAACAGTGTTGATTTTGCACCAGTCTGACCCAGCTTAAAATGGATGTGTACGTTCACCATCAGATCTTCCATAATATTATTACCGTAAGGAAAAGTTTACCTGAGTAAGTCCCACATAGACGCCACAGATGGCTGATATAGAAAAGGCAGCAGAACATTTTCTGTCAACTCTTCTATTTCTTCATTGCACAAAACACTATTCAAAGAGGGCTGAAAAAAAAAAAAAAAAAAAAAAAACAGATCACCGTCAGGACAGGCCAAGCTGTAAAAAAAAAAAAAAAAAAAGTAGCACTGTCCACTGCAAAACATCAGATATCTGTGCTTTAAGAAAAAAAAAATGAAATATTAGGACTTTTTCTACAGCTTACCTGTAAAATCCTTTTCTTGGAGTACATCACATTTTTGCGAAAGTGTCTCAATGCATTGTAAAAAGTGGCACAGCATGTGCAAAGTACAAGTTCTAGATAGGTACATGGATTTGGTGCATTCTGCACTACTTTTAGGCTGGGTTCACACTGCAGCATGGAGTGGCCATGTGGTCTGGTGTGACCCTGTTCACCATTTCAGGTCCTATTTTAGTCAGAATTTTTGGCTGAATTCGGACCTGAAACAGACCAGAAGAGGGACAGGACTCCCGTGCAATTCACACCAGAGCCGCTCCGGAGATGTCTGAACCGACTCCATAGAGTGCCGCTCACAATCTCCTGACATGTGAATTGGATGCGGGGAAATCCACATGCAATTCACAATATTGTAAACCCAGCCTTGGATTGCATGAGAGACACTTTTCTGAACCAGTCTTTATTAATTCCAGGGATTATATATTATAGTAGAGACTCTTTTTTACACATTTTCAATGCTGACCAAACAGGATTCTCTTCAGAGTAGCTTTTCTTAAACAAAAAAAAACGAAATGTTCACATGTGATGTGTCTATCAGTTTACAAAAAGTGCAAGCAATTATTAGCTCTCACCTGCTGACTAGCAGCCTCATAGTATGATGCAAGAAAATTGATGGATGAAAGGGTGAGTGGCTGAAGCAAGTCCCAAGTGCTGCCATTTCCAATTTCTTGCAGACATCTACTTAAACATCCTTCCACTATGGGTCGTAATCCAGTGACATTATCCCATGACACTGCAGGTGGAGGAATCTGAGGTTCAGAGCCCACAGGAGTGCTGCAAATCCACAAGATACATATGTTTTAGTTGGGGGCAACATTAGCTACAGATGGACTGTTTCATAAAAATTGTAGGAGGTATTAGTGCTGACTGTAGCACAAAGTATGGCAAAACAGAAAAGCTATAGCTGGACTGTCTGTGTTGCTCATAAGGTCAGGGTAAAACCTGTAATGGAACCTGACAGTTGAAAGTATAAGTACCACTGGTTGCTGTAAAGAAATGAAACAATCTTTCCCTGAAGTGAACCCGACCTGCTCTATAAAATATTCCTACAGTAAACAAAAGAATCCTTTTGGCGTACATGTAAAGAATTGTAAACGCCAAACCAATACTTTGCGAGTCTGCCCTCTACCCATGTTGGTCTAAACCCCCACTTATTATAGACCTCTCAACCAAGAGAAAGTCAGCAGGTTCATAAAGAGGGGTAGGGTTAGAGCAATGTGGATATGGGCAAACAGAAATAATTAGTTTGGCATTTAAACATATTTACAAAAGCACTTGGAGGTAGCATACGTTTTTCTAAAGAGGACTGTGTGATTTTATAAGCTCAGGTCACCAATAGGAACATTGTTTTTTCACATTTATTTGTTTTATTCTAAGCGATTTATACACAATATTATAGTATATTATTATAGTCATGGGTTGATGTAGTGTTATAGTCACTAGGTGTAGTAGCACTGAACCAGTTTTGCATTTTTTTAAATTGTAATTTTTGCAAAAAAGATATGTGCTAGCAGTTGCTTTATATATGTTTTATACACAGTACGATTCATTTAGGTGGTCTGACATTTTTGTATCAAGAGAACTTGTGTTGGTAAAAAAATGTATCCCTGTGCCCATGCGGGGGGTCCCAGTGATCATAGGCTTAAAGTGATACTAAAGTTTGTTTGTTTTTCGTTAAAAAAATAACAAACATGTTATACTAAGGCCGGCTTCACACTGGGGCGGTGCGGGCGGCGACGGTAAAGCAGCGCTATATTTAACCTCCGCTAGCGGCCGAAAAAGGGCTGCAGCGGCGCTTTGCCGGCGGTATCCCCGCGGTGTCCCATTGATTTCAATTGGTAGGAGCGGTATAGGAGCGGTGAATACACCGCTCCTTCACCGCTCCAAATATGCTGCTAGCAGGACTTTTTTTTACCGTCCTGCTAGCGCACCGCTCCAGTGTGAAAGCCCTCCGGCTTTCACACTGGAGTGAAAGGACCCCGCTTTTTTCAGGAGCTACACAGGCGCTATTTTTTAGCGCTGTAGCTCCTGAAAAACACCCCAGTGTGAAAGCACCCCAAGAGTCCATTCACACAGGGGCAACTTTGGATCCGACTTCAAGTCACCCAAGTCGCCCTACATGAAAAAATCATTGTAAGTGAATGGATCCATCTTAATGTACACTACTGCAGTCGCTCCGACTTCAGAAAAGGTTCCTGTACTACTTCAATCTGACTTCTAGGCGACTTGTACCCATAGAATTCAATGGAAGTTGCCTCCAAGTCGCATCTCCCTCTATATTGAAGCGACAATGTCGCCACTCTAATAATAAAAACCGACATGGGTTCCCCTCCAAAGGCAAACCAGGCCCTTAGGTCTGATATGGATTTTAAGGGGTACCCCTACACGAAAAAACAGCGTGGGGGTCCCCCCAAAATCCATACCAGACCCCTATCCGAGCACGCAGCCCAGCCGGTCAGGAAAGGGGGTGGGGACGAGTGAGCCCCTTTTGACATCACAGTCCCAGCATGCCCCGAACTTGACGTCATGAGGGGCGGGGTCACCGCGTGACATCACCCGGTGACCACGCCCCATGCCTATACAAGTTGCGAACGTCGCACACGGCATTACAGCGGGAGAGAGCGTCGTGTCAACATCGGAAGAACAGAGAAGAGGGAAGAAGAACAGAGAAGCCCGGGCCACCACTAGTAAAAGAGCTGGAAGAAGATAGCGGAGGAGCCCGGCAGAAAAACCGGAGAGTGAGAGAAAAACCAGAGACCGGGAGAAGAGAGCGGAGGAGTCGGAAAAGAGAACCCCCGAAGTTGAAAGAAGACCACCGGAGCTGCCTAATAAATTACTTTAAATACCTGTCTAGTGTGTTTTTTTATTGACCATTTTTTCCCCTCAGGTGAATGGGTAGGGGTACGATGTACCCCATGCTCATTCGAATAGGGTGGGGGGCTGGGATCTGGGGGGGGCCCATTATTAAAGGGGGCTCCCGGATTTCCGATAAGCCCCCCCGCTCGCAGACCCCGACAACCAACGGCCAGGGTTGTCGGGAAGAGGCCCTTCTTCGCTCGTCCCCACCCCCTTTCCTGACCGGCCAGGCTGCGTGCTCGGATAATAAGGGTCTGGTATGGATTTTGGGGGGGACCCCCCACGCCGTTTTTTCGGCATAGGGGGTTCCCCTTAAAATGCATACCAGACCTAAGGGCTCTATGCTCTTGGAGGGGAACCCATGCCGGTTTTTTTATTTAAAATTTGGTGTGGAGTTCCCCCTCGAGAGCTGATTATTCTCCGATTGGCCACGGCCAGTGTCGCCTGGCCTCGTGGCGACTTAAAGTCGTGTTGTAAGTCGCCCCAAGTCGCGCTGTGATTCATACTCAAGTCGTGTCAAAGTTGCCTCCCAAAGTCGCGTTGGAAGTCGTGTGGCCCCTGTGTGAATGGACTCATAGGCTTCATGTTCATGGGACGTTTTTACAACCTCTCCTGAAAGATTTAACTTAACATATAGTAACCCACATTTAAAACGTCCATTTTGCCGTGTTTACATGTTGTATTTAGCAGCGTTTTGTCGCGTTTGCGTTTTTTTTTTTTTTATATTATATATATATAATTTTATATTTTTTCAAAATAGCCAAAAATGAAAACACGAGTCACCGCGTTTAGAAGCGCTTAGAGCTAGAAATGCCTCTAAACACAGCTTATGAACCCGTTTTTTTGCGTTCCAAAAAAAAAAAAACTCTAAACTCAACTGCCTAGAAACGACTAAAAATGATCCTGTGTACATGTACTGATAAGATAAAGTTCAGGAGCAGTTGAAAAAAAAATGCCCAACTGCTCCCTTAACGTCCGTTTACCAGCAGCAGTGTACATGAGGCCTTAACTGCCCTGTTCAGTGGTTTTGCACATAGCAGCCCCAATCCTCTTCTTCTCGGGTCCCTTGCCGGCGCTCCTGGCCCCTCCCTCCTGCTGAGTGCCCCCACAGCAAGCAGCTTGCTATGGGGGCACCCAAGCCGAGCCACTGCTCTGTGTGTCCATTCAGACACGGAGCCGTGGTTTGGCCCCATCCCCTCTCTCTCCTCACTGGCTCACTGACTTTAAATGACCAAAGGGGGAGCCAATGGCACCACGCCACCTTCTCAGCATATGAGGGAGAGTCCTGGGCAACCGAAACACTCCTGCAACATCGCTGGATCAAGATGGGGCTCAAGTAAGTATTAGGGGGGCTGCCGCACACAAAGTTTGTGTGCACATATATGCACACACAGAATGCATTCAGATAAAAAAAAAACTGACTTTAAAACCACTTTAAAGTGGTTCTAGAGGCTGAAGGGTTTCTGTGTGCGGCAGTCCCCTCAGCCCCCCTAATACTTACCTGAGCTCCCTCTTGATCCAGCGATGTGCACAAGAGCATCAGCTCCTTAGGGACTCTCCCTTCTCATTGGCTGTGAACGTAGCGGTTATTCGCAGCCAGTGAGCGAATGAGGGGGGGGGGGGGGCAGAGCTGTAGCTCCATGTCTGAATGGACATGCAGAGCAGAAGCTCGGAAGCATGCCTGCTTGGGTGCCCACATTGCAAGTTGCTTCCTCTGGGGGGACTTGACAGGAGGGAGAGGCCAGGAGCGCAGGTGAGGACCCAAGAAAAGGAGGACTGGGGCTGCTCTCTGCAAAACCACTGCACAGAGCATGTAAGTATGACATGTTTTTTTTTTTTTTTTAATTGCCTTTAATATCACTTTAAGTAACTTTATATTCTTTTATGGTAGTGATGCATTTCTACTTTTTTCCCATTGTGTAGTTCTCCTTTATTATGAAATACAAAGGTCCCGAGAAGAGTAGGATCAGGACTGCTCTGTGCAAAACCGCTGCACAGAGCAGGTAAGTATAACAGGTTTTTTGCTTTTATTATTACTTTAAGCTGTAAACCGCACCTCAACTTCTCTCCAAATTAACATTAAGCCCCGCCTCTTCTAGGGCACCTGCCACGTCAATCATCGGTCAAATGCTAAATGCTAATCCAACTGCTTTAGTACTTTAGGCACTGTCCTGGGCCAGCATGAAGATCAGAATGTCAAAGTGAAGTCACAATTAATCATCTGTATGCCTATTCTATATCAGTGGCTAGGAAAGTACTAATACCACTTATTCAGCATGAAAGCCAAGCAAGCAGTATTTTAGAGAGATAGGCAATAGCAGGCTTCATAATTCCTTAATATACATTTTCTTTAAAAACTTTATAAATATGAGTTTGTGTGCAAGAATTCAGACACAGTTTGGGGACTTTATACTAAAATATAAAAGAAGATATACAAGGGTATTTTAGAAGAGGTTGGGAAAATACAAAAACAAAAATTGAGGTATTGCCTATAGCAAACTTCAGTTTCTGTTAGAAAAAGGTTCCACCCCCACTTAAAAAAAAACAAAAAAACAGTTGTACTGTATAAAAGGATCCAGTTTTCACTGCATAACAATTCTACCATTTTCTTACCTGTGCAGCTTTGCTTCAAGCTCAGCAGTGCAGCCCGCTGTCTGAGTCACGTGACTGAGCAGGGTAACTACAGCAGCTGCCCGCTGGATGGAGAGGGCTGCAGAGGAACTGTTTCCTTTACAGGAGGTAATTATGCTGGCCAGGGACTGTAGAATTCTCATCACAGCTGGGTACAGCTCTCTGAAAGACAAGAAGCATCAAAACATACATCTTGCTTTTATTTTCACAATTATATACAGTAGCCGTTTCATTATATTCCATAACAGATTCACATTTCCAGAGCATCTCTGCAACAAGAGAACAAGCACACACACATGTATTGTACTCCTTATATACCTGGAACTCATACTTTTCTGAAGGAGAATGCATGGAAGGCTATCGGCTCTAAGCCACTGCCTCACAATTATCAGCAGCATTGTCAGCCTGCCATGTGAACTCTAAGTCACTGACTGGGTTGTCTTTCAGGTCAGCTAAATGCAACTACAGACCGGATAAGTAGCCCAACAGCCAACTGAAGTGGCTCTGAAGAAGACCAACAAGGCTGCTGCTATTTGTTATGCAGTGGCTAAGCATTGGCACTCTGTAATAAGAAGCGCTGTTATCAGCAGTAACTCCAGGCAAAAAACGTTGCAAATTGAAAAAAAAAAAATGAAAAAACACTGTAGCTGCGGACTTTTAATAAGCAGACTTGCCTGTCCTGGGTGCCCGCGATGTCGGCCCCCTCGAGACTGACCGTCCCTCGGCTCTCGGTTTCCGGCGCCGCCATTCCAACTAAGGGAAACAGGCAGTGGAGCCTTGCGGCTTCACTGCCCGTTTCCTACTGCACATGCGCGAGTCACGCAGCGCTTTGTGAATGGGGTGTGCCGTGTTGTGGGACACACACAGTTGCCATAAAACACTGCGCCCCATTCACTAGAAGACGACGCGAGGAGCAGAAGATTGAAGATCACTGCGGAATAGGAAGAGGCCGATTAGGACCATCTGCCTAGCAAAAGCCATTTCTGGCAAGTTAAAAAAAAAAATTTTTCCTTCCAAATTTTTAGTAACATTTTTATGCAGTTTTTTTTTTTTTTTTTTTTAGGGTGGCCCTCCACTTTAAGAAAAGTGTATATAACTAAACATTTTGGAAAAATAAAGGGTTTACAGCCGTGGACAAAAGTTTTGAGAATGACACAAATATTAATTTTCACAAAGTCTGCTGCTTCAGTGTTTTTAGGTCTTTTTGTCAGATGTTACTATGATATAGTGAAGTATAATTACAAGCATTTCATAAGTCTCAAAGGCTTTTAGTGAAGATTACATTAAGTTTATGCAAAGAATTTGCATATTTTTCAAGACCTTTGCAATTCACCCTGGCATGCGGTCAATCAACTTCTGGGGGACACATCCTGACTGACGGCAGCCCATTCTTACATAATCAATGCTTGGAGTTTGTCAGAATTTGGGGGGGGGGGGGGGTTGGGTTCTTCACCCACCTCTTGAGGATTGACCACAAGTTCGCAATGGGATTTATTCATGGCTGCATTCTTAGGCAAAATTGTGAGTGTGCCCACTCCCTTGGCTGAGAAGCAACCGCACACATGAATGGATGCTCTACTGTTGGCATGACACAGGACTGATTGTATGGCTCACCTTTTCTTCTCCAGACAAGGTTTTTTTCAGATTCCCCAAACAATCGGGAAGGGGATTCATCAGAGAAAATGACTTTACTCCAGTCCTTAGCAGTCCAAATGCCTGTGCCTTTTTCAGAATATCAGTCTGTCCCTGATGTTTTCCTGAAGAGAAGTGGCTTCTTTGCTGCCCGCATTTCTTGACACCAGGCCATCCTTCCAAAAGTCTTTGCCTCATGTGCATGCAGATGCACTCAGACTTGCCTGCTTCTAGAGGCAAGTGTGCTCTGCACTGCAAGCTCTGAACAAGCTCTACACGCAATCTTAATAGCAGCAATATCCTTGCCTGTGAATCCACTTTTGTGCAAAGCAATGATGACTGCACGTGTTTCCTTGCAGGTAACCATGGTTAACAGAGGAAGAACAATGATTTCAAGCACCACACTCCTTTTAACCACTTCACGACCGCCTCATGTACATTTACGTCGGCACTTTGAAGATGGATATCTCGGTAACGGCAGCAGCTGCTGCCACAACCGAGATATCCTTCTTTACATGAGGCGGCCCTGTGTAAGATAAAGGTGGTCATTGCGGCGGATTCGCCGCGAGATCACTGTTATCGGCAGCTGGAGAGGTGCCCCCACCCCTCCCGCCGCTCTCCTGCACCTTCCGCCGCTTACCGGAGCCGATCGGGTCCTGCGATCGGGTGGGTATGAAGACGAGTGAGGCTAAGATGGCCCCCACTCGTCTCTATACCATAGGATGGCGGAAGCGACGTCAAAACGTCACTTCCGCCCATACGTCTTAAAAGGCACAATTTTCAAATGTAATTTTTTTTTTTGCATTTAAGTCCAAATATGAGATCTGAGGACTTTTTGACCCCAGATCTCATATTTAAGAGGACCTGTCAAGCTTTTTTCTATTACAAGGGATGTTTACATTCTTTGTAATAGGAATAAAAATGATCCATTTTTTATTTATTTTTTTAAAACAGTGTAAAAAATAATAAATTCAAGTAAAATAAATAAGAAAAGCAAAACAATTTTTTTAAAAACACCCCGTCCAGACGAGCTCGCGCGAAGAAGCGAATGCATACGCGAGATTGAGATTGATGAGTCGGAGATTTTTGAGGGTAAAAGTTTGACGCCATTCCACGAGCGGGCGCAATTATGAAGCAGGACATGTTGGGTATCAATTTACTCGGCGTAACATTATCTTTCACAATACAAAAAAAAATTGGCCTAATTTTACTGTTGTCTTATTTTTTTTATTCAAAAAAGTGATTTTTTTTTCCAAAAAAAGTGCGCTTGTAAGACCGCTGCAGAAATACGGTGTGAAAAAAAGTATTGCAATGACCGCCATTTTATTCTCTAGGGTATTAGAAAAAAAACAATATATAATGTTTGGGGGTTCTAAGTAATTTTCTAGCAAAAAAAACTGTTTTAAACATGTAAACACCTAAAATCCAAAACGAGGCTGGTCCTTAAGTGGTTACAGCTTCCAGTCTGTTATTCTAACTCAATCAGCATTACAGAGTAATTTCCAGCCTTGTCCTTGTCAACACTGACACCTGTGTTAACGAGAGAATCACTGACATGATGTCAATTGGCCCTTTTGTGGGAGGGCTGAAATGCTTGGGAAATAGTTTTTTTGGGGGATTAAGTTAATTTTCCTGGCAAAGAGGGACTTGTCATCTGACCACTCGTCATAACATTCTGGAGTATAAGCAAATTTCCATCATAAAAACTGTAGACTTTGTGAAAATTAATATTTGGTCAATCTCAAAACTTTTTGCCACGGCTGTACATACACTTTATTAATTTGGCTTCCTGAGTTCTGATATAGGCCTTACGAGGTTCCCTGAGAATTGTTGGGGAGACATTTTAAACAACACTGTCCCAAAAGTATTGCACTATCCTTTAGAACACTGTAAGTGGGATTTGATACAAAGGATTTGTTGCACCTCCAACTAAAGTTTCTCAACTATTACATTGTCATGGTCTGATAATGTAAAGTTATATATGTATGTATAGTGCACTAATGGACCTTTTCGAATTTAAAATGAATTAGCAGTATAATATTATATACTTTAATACTGTAACAACAACCAACCTGTATAAATCGCAGGCTTGTCCATAGCCGGCAGCAATTGCCCAGAGGCGGAAGGTCTCAGTACTTAGTTTCTCAGCCTCCTCTTTTGGCAGAGGAAAGTCTTGTGGCTCCTGCACAGCAAATCTGCTCAGGCATCTTTTCATGTCGAATGTGTGCAGCTATAAAAAAAAAAAAAAAAGGAGAAATAAAGCTTTAACTGTGAAATATAACCATGAAGATATACAGTAAATTCATGCCAGTATTCATTAAGATTAACTGGCGAAATTTGCAGGGTTTAAGATATATGGAAATCATCCTTCTAAAGCAAATATGTCCCTCCCTTTTAACAAGAGATATTAGGGGATTTTTCATTTTTCAATCTTTTCTCCAAGCAGGCCCGATGGTTTTACATAGTACTGTGCAACCTGTTCTTGGACAGAAGGATATATCCCTGCCCATCATTCTCAGGGAGAAGTCTGCCCAATCTACAGTCTCTTTCAGACAAGCAAGCTTAAAAAAATAGCTCAGATCTCTTTGTCAGCAATCATACTGTCATCTATACATTATCTTCTCCAATAGGTAATAGTATCCTCTAACGATACATCTCCTGCATGTTTTCTCCTAATAAAAAATGTTTTCTCCTGAAAAAGAAATATAACCAAGCCTATTATTTGGCCTGTGTATGCTTTATGTGCTTTTGCTATATACCGTATATACTCGAGTATAAGCCGAGTTTTTCAGCACATTTTTTTGTGCTGAAAGTGCCCCCCCTTGGCTTATACTTGAGTCAAGCACTTTTCTGCAGCAGAGAATGACATTTTCCGACTCGACTTTAGGGCCCCGTATCTCAAATTTGGTGTGCAACGCCAGTGGAACCAACACTACAATATATCCAAATTTGGGGTTCCTAGCACCAAGTGGCCCCGAGATACAGGGCCCCAAATTAGGTCAACTGTGTCCACCTGCAGCTAGGGGGCATCTAAGAACCCTTAACTACCAAGTTTGAAGTTCGGGGGATCTATGGCTGCAAATGGGCACAGTGAGGCATGCAAATGGGCATTGTTGACGCTCTTTTCCACTTATAGTAGCTGCGCATTTCTCACCCTAGGCTTATACTCGAGTCAATAAGTTTTCCCAGTTTTTTGTGGTAAAATTAGGCGCCTCGGCTTATATTTGGGTCGGCTTATACTCGAGTATATACAGTATCTTTAAATTCCCTGAAGTGGGATTTAGGCCTCCTGTGACTGTTGCAACAGCACATCATTCACCTTAGCTTCCAGAAATCAGAGACTTTCATATTATTTCTGAATACTTACTAGTCTGGCAGCTGAGTGGCGGCTAGAAGATGCGAGCACTCTGAGAAATTTCATAGCAGCTGAACAAGGCACACCGTGGAGACTAGTAGGTACTGTGTCTCCGGTTTCCATTGGCACACTCCACTGCAAAGGCAGAAACTCACGCACTATTGTCTCTATTAACCGTGGACAATCCAGAAGCTAAATATAACAAAATAAGAGGCAATAATACAAATCATCATCACTAAATGTGTATACTTTTAATATATTAGGTACTTCTATAAATAATACAAAAAAACACTGATAATAGAGGTTGAGAAAAGCTTTGAAATGAATGACCCTACTCCATTCAAACACTCTAACTAATAAGTACTGTATTTTTCTAGGCTGTGGAAAGAAACCTGAGTATCCTGGGTAAAAACACACAAACAGGGGGAACATGGGTTTTCTAGGAAGACAGCACAGTAGAAGTTATCTCCATCAAAGCATGACAATTTTGCCAAAAATTCTAAACTAAACACAGAGCAAAAACAATCTTATTTTGCTTCTGTAGATAAGTAATTTTATCATCCCATCATGTAATGGAGATGAAAAAGGCAGACATATTTGAAGTCCAGCCTGTGTGACAACTATGACCCCTATCATAGCAGACACAGTGGGAAAGTGAGAGCAGACCCCAGGGACAGGACGTGTGCTACTTACAGGACTACAATGGGAAACTGAAGGGAAAAAAAGAAAAAAGGGAAACAAATACAGGCATCTTATCTTAGGACTTGGTAAGCAGAAGTATATGCGTTTGTGTTTTAAAATTAGATTTGCTTTAACCACTTCCCGATCGGCGCACGACGATGTACGTTGGCAGAATGGCACGGACAGGCAAAAAGGCGTACAGGTACGTACCTTTAAGATTGCCGTCGTGCCATTGTGCGTGTGCCGGTCAGAACCCCCGTGAGTCCGGTCACGGGTCCCGTGGACTCGATCGCCAGGGGAATACCCGTGATCGTCTCACGGGAAGGCTGAACGGGGAGATGCGGAAGTAAACAGCCACTCCCCGTTCTGCCTAGCAACTAGTGACACTGATCTCTGCTCCCCTGTGATTGCAGCAGAGATCAGTATTCACTAAAACACAGCCACGTCCCCCAGTTAGTAACACGCCACTAGGAACACTTAACCCCTACACTGCCACCCCCTGGTTAACCCCTTCCCTGCCAGTGTCATTTACACAGGAATCGGCGCATTTAAACAGAACTGATTGCTGTAAAAATGACAATGGTCCCAAAAATGTGTCAAAAATGTCCGATGTGTCCGCCATAATGTCGCAATCACAATAAAAAAAAAAAAAAAATAAAAAAAAAAAAAAATCGCTGATCGCCGCCATTACTAGTAAAAAAAATTATTAATAAAAATGCTATAAAACTATCCCCTATTTTGTTAACACTATAACTTTTGTGCAAACCAATCAATCGCTTATTGCGATTTTTTTAACCAAAAATATGAAGAATACATATCGGCCTAAACTGAGGAAAAAATTGTTTTTGGATATATTTTTGGGGGATATTTATTATAGCAAAAAGTAAAAAAATAATGCTTTTTTTTCAAAATTGTCGCTCTTTTTTTGTTTATAGCGCAAAAAATAGAAACCGTGGGGGCGATCAAATACCACCAAAAGAAAGCTCTATTTGTGGGAAAAAAAGGACGTCAATTTTGTTTGGGAGCCAAGTTGCACGACCGCGCAATTGTCAGTTAAAGCGACACAGTGCTGAATTGCAAAAAGTGGTCTGGTCTTAAGCCAGCAAAATGGTCCGGTCTGAAAGTGGTTAAAGCGGTTCTGCACTGGGGTTTTTTTTTTTGGGGAATATGCTAAGGGGTAATAGGAAAATTGGGGGACTCACCTGTTCCATCTTCATTCGTGATCGCTGCCGGTTTTCGTCCGATGAAGTTCTTTTTATTCTGCTTGTCTGCTGGGGGCCATCTTGCCTGTGGGCATGTGAAACCCCACAGGCACTTTAGATGGCCCAGCATGCACCGCCGTTACTGCGCCGAGCTCGCGCGTGCGCAGTAACGGCAAAGTGCAGCTCACGTTCTCCGAAATCTCGCGAGATGTCAGCACATTTCGGAATATGCCCGCACAGACTCCTGGGATCAATGACACCAGATCCCAGGAGACAGTGCGTCGTGACGAGGATCCCCGCACAGACCCCGCCCACCCCCGCAGAGACAGAGGACTGGAAGTCATCGATTACAAGGTAAGTGAAAAAAAAAAAAACACATTTCATTTAGTACTCTTTGCCTGATTTGGAAGGCAAAGAGATTTACTAAATAAAATGTGTGCAGAACCGCTTTAATAAAACTTTAAATAAAAATGTACAGAGCCAGTGCTTCACCCATACATGGAAAAGCAACAGGTTCATTTAAACGTACAAGTAAACCTCCCTCATCGTCAGCCCAATACAGTAAACTGTACCACATCCTGTGCAGGTCCTTACGGCGCAAGCAGTGCCTGTCTTTTTGCAAATATCTCCTAAACTGTGTAGCTTTAGGAGATATTTCCTGGACCTACAGGTAAGCCTTAATCTAGGCTTACCTGTAGGTCAAAGTGGTCTGTAAGGGTTTACAACCACTTTAAAGCTGGCCCTATACTATACAATTTTCTTATTTAACTGCCTTTAGATTTACCTTAAAACTATGTAGTGCACAGGCCTGCCTGATTACATACAAATGAAGTGTTTAGGTTTGACCTCATATTATATGGTTTTGGTAAATCTAAATAAAAATTGTATAATGTATGGCCAGCCCAAGTCTATGGGACAATAATGGGAAGGTACATGCAGACAGTCAGAGGATGCAAGTAGGGGCCCTGCAGGAGTATGCACCCACCTCTCCGGTCTTTCCCACCACACTAGGGGGTTAAGAGATATACCGGCCACTTCAAGGTATAGAGTAAGTGCTGTCCTATGTGGGTGGGAAGAGAGTCCTCAGCCTTATGTAACACCAGTATCCCAGAGCTTCCTCTCTTTGCTCTTGGATCCTGAATGGAGTAGGAGTACATGTTGCTGGAGGGGCATTTCATGCTCCACAGTTCTTACCTGGCTGCAGGCTGCTACAGAGTGACGAGCCACCCTTGTAAGGATCTCCAGGATATTCAGAACAGCAGTAGCCGACGGTCTTACAACTTCCAAGATATATCTAAGCCGGTGAAGAAATTTTGTCTTTAGGAGACCCTACATAAAAGACAAACTTATTTGAAATAAACCACCAAGAAACACTGAGCCACATAAACAACCCAACTTACTAAAGGGTTAAGACTTGCATTCCCTGGCATGGCTTTTATCAACTTCTATACAACAGAGGCAGGTAAGATGATAGGCAGGTAATTGGCAATTATGCTTGATACATTTTTTAAATGTACAGAAATGGGGAATGCTTATGTTTACACTCAACAAAACATAAAATTTGCCCAAAAAAATTCTAAACCCCTTTATCAAGTGAACTATGATAAATGAATGTGACTACTGACCCTAGAACAATAATTTTTCATTTTTTTAGAACAAAGTAAATTATGAGAACATATAGGAAAAAAATAAAACCATTAACACCAACATTCTGCATTCAAATGTATGTAAACCCCAACAATGAGCTGCTCCTATTTGCTGTCAAATGTATCATTAAAAACATTTTGTTATATCTGGTCAATAACTTATGGAGAAAAAGAGAGGGTGAGGTTTCTGTAGCTCCATTAAAGGCTGACAACAATGCTCCTCCTTAAATACAGAAGTGAGTAAGCATTATCATGCAGGGATAGGAAGTATGTTACTGGTCGGATCGGAGTGAAAAAAAAAAAAAGGCCTGAAAAAGACAAACTAATGCGGCCACCACTCATATAGGAATGGTAACCTGCAATACATTTTGTTCTTTGTTATAGATACACTTTAAGTGCTAGTTCAAACCAAATGGAGTACAGTGCGTTTTATTTTCTGCAGGAAAAATGCATGCACAGTGTTTTCCATGTATTCCAATGACCCCTTTTCACACTGGTGCAGTCAGTTCCAGTCAGTTTCCAGTGCAGGAAAAAAATAAAAAAAGAACATGCTGCATTTTTTTTTGCACAGAACTGTACTGGAACACAGCAAAATGTATCAAAAACATACCGGAACTGTGTGTGGTGTGAACTGTAAGCAAAAACTCATCTGGAACGCATCTAGAGGGCATTTTTGTGGTGTGAACTGGCCCTAAATCCCCATTCACATCTGAGTGTTTTGTAGCTTGAAGCCTGAAGCTACAAAACGCTGGAGGGGAAAAAAAACAATTATTCTCTATGGAGATGGTTCACATCTCCACTCCAAAACGCTTGAAGCTCAAACAAGTTCTTGAACTTTTTTTAGGCAGATTTGGGCGTTTTTCTGCTTTTTACATTGGTGACATTTTGACCTGCGCAAAAACGCAGCAAAAATTGTGGTAAAATCATGCAACTTTCTGCCTCAAAACGCTACGCTCAGGTGTGAATGGGGCCTTAAGGCAGTGTGAAATATCATACAAAAGAGAAACAATGCCACCTGCTGGTGCAAATGATGAAAAGGTGTAGTGCTTACATATGTTTAAAGAGCAAACTTCTATAAGGGATCATTCATCCATTTATTCCCGTAGCGCATACCTTTATACCATCATAACGTGCCACTTCTGGATCAGACTTCTTTTCCTCTTTAGCTTTTTGCTTGTCTCCTTCAGAGATCTTATTAAAGTCCTCATCAATATCTTCATCCTCCTCCTCCTCCTCCTCCTCTTCCTCATTAGGCAAGAAAGGGAAGGACTTTGTTCCCTGGTACCATGAAAAAGTGACATCCAGGTATTCCTGCACAACAAAAGCAATAAAAGTTATTAGTTATAAATACCTTTAGAACAGGGATATGCAATTAGCGGACCTCCAGCTGTTGCAGAACTACAAGTCCCATAAGGCATAGCAAGACTCTGACAGCCACAAGAATGACATCCAGGGGCATGATGGGACTTGTAGTTTTGCAACAACTTTAGGTCCGCTAATTGATTATCCCTGCTATAGAAGATACTTCCTTCATAGAAATAATTTTTTTTTATTTAACCAATTAACCTCCAGAAGGTTTTACCCCCTACGTGACCAGGGACTTTTTACCTATTCAGCACTACGCTACTTTAACCGCTTCCCGACAGGCGCACGACGATGTACGTCGGCAGAATGGCACAGATAGGCATATGGGTGTACAGGTACATCCTTTTAAATTTGCCGCCGTGCCATAGCGTAGGCTTCGCCGGCGCGCCGGTCGGGACCTCCGTGAGTCCGAACATGGGTCCCGCAGACTCGATCGCTGCAGGGATACCCGCGATCATCTCACGTGGAGGAAGAAAGGGGAGATGCTAAAGTAAACAATCATCTCCCCGTTCTGCCTAGCAACAGTGACACTGATCTCTGCTCCCTGTGATTAGAGCAGAGATCAGTGATGTGCCACGCCCCCACAGTTAGCAACACGCCCCTAGGACACACTTAACCCCTACACTGCCACCTCCTGGTTAACCCCTTCGCTGCCAGTGTCATTTACACAGGAATCAGTGCATTTGTATAGCACTGATTGCTGTATAAATGACAATGGTCCCAAAAATATGTCAAAAACGTCCGATGTGTCCGCTATAATTTCGCAGTCACAATAAAAAAATTAAAAAAATAAAAAATCGCTGATCCCCGCCATTACTAGTAAAAAAAAAAAATTATTAATAAAAATGCCATAAAAATATCCCCTAGTTTGTAAACGCTATAACTTTTGCGCAAACCAATCAATCGCTTATTGCAATTTTTTTACCAAAAATATGTAGAATAATACGTATCGGCCTAAATGGAGGGAAAAAAAGTTTTTTATACATTTTTGGGGATATTCATTATAGCAAAAAGTAATAATGTGTTTTTTTTCTAAATTGTCGCTCTTTTTTTGTTTATAGCACAAAAAATAAAAACCGCAGGGGTTATCAGATACCACCAAAAGAAAGCTCTATTTGTGGGGGAAAAAAAAGGAGGTAAATTTTGTTTGGAAGCCACGTTGCACGACCAAGCAATTGTCAGTTAAAGCGACGCAGTGCCAAATCTCAAAAAGTGGTCTGGTCTGAAAGTGGTTAACTGGCAATTGCTCTGTCATTCAACCCTGTACACAAATTACATTTATATCATTTTTTTTCACACAAATAGACTTTTGATCACCCCTGTTTTTATTATTCTATAAACCCAACATACTTGATGTGATTGTAGCCGTACTATCCAGGAAAGGAAAACATTTGCGCTAAGAATGATACTTCTTTTTGACACAAAAAACAATGGCTTAAATTTGGATATTGGTTTCCTCACCCACTATACTAGAGTTTTATGACCCCCCCTCCAGTCTATAGCTTTCCCTCTGTCTTATCTCACTTGCTGATAGCTTTATTACCATTGCCATACTATTGATTTGTATATGTATGTGTTTGTTTTTCTTTTCCTACCCCTCAGAGATTTTTCCTTTTTTTTTCCTTTTGTTTTTAACATTTTACCTTCTGCTTAAACTTTTGTGAATCAGTACTGCTTAGACCTTGAAGAAGGGGACCCCCCCCCCCCCCCCGAAAGCTCGTCCACGAAAAATTATATGTTAGTGCAAATAAAAAAAGTATCACGGGCAGTACTCAATTTTCTCTGTCTATAAACCCAAAAAAGACTGAAAAAAAAATGAAAAATTAAAATTTTCTACTGTTACAAAACATATCCAATAAAATCAAATTTCTTCATATATTTAGGGCAAAATGTAATCTGCTTAATATCTTTGGTAAAAAAAAAACACTATACTAATAATGGTGGTGATAAGCAAATTAAAGTGAGACTGTGATAGTGTGGCTGCCAATCTGGTGCTATCAGAGACTGTCTGGGACGGACACTCATGTCGTTAGTGACCAATACAGTGATAAGTGATAATATTGTACTAATTAAACTGGCTGGGCAGGGGGTTAACATTAATGTGCCTAACAAGTGTAACGTGTGCTGCTTTTACTCACAGATCTGGCTACTTTTTCTCCCTGAACTCAGAGTTGATTTCAGGGAGAAAAAACAGGCAGATCACTGAGTTCTGTGTTTTTGTAAATCCAGAACTCTGTGCTGCGATTGGCCACAGACAATCAGCAGATGTAGAGCCATAATCATTGACTGTAACCTGCTAAAAAACTTTTAAAAATAATTACATCACGATTCAAGGTTTTACTTAAAATCTGTAGACTTAAAGTGATCCAAAAAGTGTTTGTTAAGGCAGTGCTCGACAAATCCCGGGCGCCAGGTCGCATTGGCGAATAGAATTAGTGACCTGGCGCCTGGGGTAGCACAGCTGGGGGTATCCTGTCTCCATAGTGCATATTTTTTTTTATATTGTTAAAGATAATGTCACGGCGAGTAAATTGATACCAAACATGTCACGCTTCAAAATTGTGCCCGCTCGTGGAATGGCGACAAACTTTTAGCCTTTAAAATCTCCATAGGCGACGTTTAAAAAAATTCTACAGGTTGCATGTTTTGAGTTACAGAGGAGATCTAGGGCTAGAATTATTGTTCTCGCTCTAACGATCACGGCAATACCTCACATGTGTGGTTTGAACACTGCATTCATATGCGGGCGCTACTCACGTATGCGTTTGCTTCTGCAAACAAGCTCGGCGGGATGGGTCGCGTTTAAAATTATTATTTATTTTCTTATTTATTTAAACTTTTACTTTAAATTTTTTTCACTGTCCTTTTGAGAAAAAAAAATTGTGTCATTTTTATTCCTATTACAAGGAATGTAAACACCCCTTGTAATAGAAAAAAGCATGACAGGTCCTCTTAAATATGATATCTGGGGTCAAAAAGGGGTATCATATTTACACTAAAATGCAATAATAAAAAAAAAAAAAAAAAAAAATTGTCATTTGAAAAAAAATAAAAAATAAAATGTCCCTTTTAAGAGCTATGGGCGGAAGTGACGATTTGAAGTCGCTTCTGCTCTGCAATGACTTGGAGACGGGCGGGGGGCCATCTTCCCCTCACTCGTCTCCATGTAGTTAAAAAAAAAAAAACCTGGCTCCTAACTTTTTTAGCTGGCTCCTAGATTCCAAGCAAATTTGTCAAGCCCTGTGTTAAGGCATATTATATATATATATATATACAGTCCCTGACAAAAGTCTTGTCGCTTCTCTATTTTGTAGAAACTCCTGCTATTAACCTGACTTTTAATTAATCAATTGGTGTTAGAAATAGCTCATATGAAAAGCTAAAGCCCTCCCAAATGATGTTTAATGTACTGAAATAAATTAGTTTCACTGAAAAAAGATTTATCATTTAACCGCTTCCCGACCGCCTAACGACGATATACGTCGGCAAAATGGCACGGGCAGGCAAAATCACGTATCTGTACGTGATCGTGCATGTGCCTGCCTGTGGGTCGCGCGCGCCGCTAGCGGCGCGCTCGCGACCCGGTCGGGAGCTCCGTGACCCCGGCCGCGGGACCAGCTGACCCGATCGCCGCTGGTGTCCCGCGTTCGGGTTACGGAGCTGAAGAACGGGGAGAGGTTTGTGTAAACAAACGTCTCCCCGCGCTTCCTACACTGACTGTCAGTGATCGGCGGTTCCCTGTCATCGGGAACGCCGATCAATGACGTCACACGTACAGCCACGCCCCCCTACAGTAAAATAAACACAACACGTCACACTGACTCCTCCCCGCCCCCTAGTGGTTAACCCCTTCACTACAACTGTCATTTACATAGGAATCAGTGCTATTTAAATATCACTGATTTCTATATAAATGACAAATGTCCCAAAAATGTGTCAAAAATGTCCGATGTGTCCGCCATAATGTCGCAGTCAGTCACAATAAAAATCGCTGATCGCCGCCATTACTAGTAAAAAAAAAAATATTAATAAAAATGCTATAAAACTATCCCCTATTTTGTAAACGCTATAACTTTTGCGCAAACCAATCAATAATCGCTAATTGCGATTTTTTTTACCAAAAATATGTAGAAGAAGAATACGTATCGTCCGAAACTGAGGAAAAAAAATGTTTTTTTATATATTTTTTGGGGATATTTATTATAGCAAAAAGTAAAAAATATTGCATTTTTTTCAAAATTGTCCCTCTATTTTTGTTTATAGCGCAAAAAATAAAAACCGCAGGGGCGATCAAATACCACCAAAAGAAAGCTGTATTTGTGGGAAAAAAAGGACGCCAATTTTGTTTGGGAGCCACGTCGCACGACCGCGCAATTGTCAGTTAAAACGACGCAGTGCCGAATCGCAAAAAGGGGCCTGGTCCTTTGGCTGCCAATTGGTCCGGGGCTGAAGTGGTTAATCAAGACAGACAGGTCAAATTTTGGCAAGACAAAAGTTTTGTCGCCTATACAGAAATTGAACAACTTTACTGAAAATCCAAAAATATGTCAGCAAATTAAGTAGTGGTGCTGTGAGATCGAAATGTAATATCTTGTATGACTTCCATGAGCTTGAAGGACAGCATCCATGCGGTTCGGCAAGGATTCATACAATTTATTGATGAAGTCATCAGGAATAGCAAAGAAAACAGTCTTGCATGCGTCCCAGAGTTTATCAATATTCTTTGGTTTAGTCTTCCATCTTACACCACATATGCTCAATGATGTCTAGTGACTGGGCTGGCCAATCCTGGAGCATCTTGATCTTCTTTGCCTTAAGGAACTTTGATGTGGAGATGGAAGTATGCGATGGAGCACCATCCTGCTGCAAAATTTGGCCTTTTTTATGGTTGGGAATATAAGAGGTAGCTAAGATTTCTTGGTATTTTAGACTATTGATGTTGGCTTCCACCCTGCAGATCCCTCGCACACCCCCATACTGGATGTAACCCCAGACCATGATTTTGCCTCCACCAAACTTCACTGTTTTCTGGGTAAATCTCGGCTCCATGCGGGTTCCAGTAGGTCTCCTGCAATATTTGCGGCGACTGTGGTGTAATTCAACAGAAGATTCATCTGAAAAATCCACCTTCTGCCACTTTTCCAGAGTCCATCCTTTTAGCAGGCTGTGGCCCTTGGCAAATGCCACACAGTTTTTCAATTGTCTTTTGTTTAGTGCTGGCTTATGGGCACTGATTCGACCATGGAGGCCATTTCGAGACAGAATCCGACAAACTGTTCTGGTTGACACAGGGACTTCAGGTGACCAGGTCTAGTGGAGCTCTGCTGCAGTGGAAAATGGTCTGGCCTTGGATTTTCGAGCCAACAAACGGTCCTCTCGAGCAGTTGTCTTGCGGGGTCGGCCTGACCTGGCCCTGTCCAAAACGTCTCCAGTCTCTTCAAATCTTTTTTTTATCCTCTGAACTTGACGCTGAGACACATTGAAGGTGTCTGCCACATCAGCAGTGGATCTGGTCTTCAGCCTCTTGATAATCAACACTCCGGGTGAATCTTAGGCATGTTTGCAGAGGTCTAGTTGCAGTTGAGAAGGTCTAGTGTACTGGTGTTCTTTTTATACACACCTGATACATATTTGGTCTATTATTAGTCACAGGTGAAGCTCATATAACAAGGCGACAACACTTATGTCTTGGCAAAAATGTACTCAATGGGCTTTACCAAGCTGTGAATATTAGAATACTTTTTGTCAGTTTCGTTTTGCACTGAAACATTATTACAAAAGCTGTTGGGATTAAAATGACCCATTTCTTGTAACAAAATCTTGATTAGAAATATATTTTAGCAGCACTTCAGGTCAGTTTGTACACAAGCGACAAGACTTTTGTCAGGGACTGTATATATAAGTCTATGCCAGCCCCTCTATTAGAGGCTGGCATAGCACACTGTGTATGTTGTATTTAAAAACGAGCAGTGTAAATACTGAATATCAGCTGTCTTCAGGCCGGTCTCATCACTCATGACTTTCCAGCTCTGATAGATGTCTTCTGTGGGAGGGGCTGTGATCTCCCTCTGACCTCAGAGGGAGATCACATGGCCACTCGTCTCCTCCGCAGAAAACACTCATCGGAGCTGAAACGCATCCGCAAGTCACATGACCGGCCTGAAGACAGCTGATATTCAGTATTTACAGCAATTGTTTAAAAAAAAAAAAAAAAAAACATACACAGTGTGCTATGCCAGCCTCTAATAGAGAGGCTGGCAGTGACAAAATGTATATTTTAATATTAAAATAATAGAGGCGGGGCCGGGCCGGAGACAGACAGAGAGGGCGCTGACAAGGAGGAAGGAGGGGGTAAGGGGGAGAGAGGAGAGCAGAGAGCAGGCAACCTATCATAGAGGGAGGCACTTTGACCATGGTGATCAGGGCGAAGCTGCCCTGGTTATCATGGTCTGATTATAGAGGCCATACAGGAAGCGGTAGGTTTATTTTTTTTTATTTTTTTTACAGTTTAGAGAAGGTCAGATTACATAGCACAAGCGCTGTGCTGTGTAATCTGCTTTAAGGGACCAGAATAAAATTTTTGGGTTAACAAACGCTTTAAGCCACTATAGTAAAAACATACAACCCCCTCTGTTAAATAACTTTGTGTGTCCCAGTGTCTGTGCTATATAAAAAAAAAAGATGCCAATTTCTACCTTATATCAGAGCGTCTCCCACCGTTCACATGACTCCTCAGCTCTCTCTCCTCTCCCAGGCTGACAGCTATAGCAGGAGGGGCAGAGAACTCCTGCCGATATCAGCCAGGGAGGAGAGAGAAGAGAGCCGAGTGGTCACGTGAGCGCAGAAAGACACTCTGATAGAAGGTAGAAATCGGAATCTTTTATGCAGCACATATACTGGGACACATATCGTTATTTAACAGAGGGGATGGGATGCTTATACTATAGTTCTGATAGTGGCATGAAGGGAGGGCTGGGGAGTAGACAGAGCTGACAGGCAGGGAGGGGAGGGGGAGAGGTCGGAGGAGAGCGGAGAGGAGAGCTGCGGATGAAGGAGGCACATAAGCCTCATACACACGATCGGACCGTGGACAAACTTTCCCGTGGATTTTTGTCCAAAGGGCGTTGGCCCCAAGTTGGTATTGCATACACACGGCAGGACTTTGGTCCATCGGACTTTTGTTGGCAGAAAGTTGGTCCGTTCGCACAGCCAACAATTGACAGTTACTTACCGGTAACTGCTTTTCTAGGAAATCTTCCAGGACGGCACACCTGAGAGATGAGAGGCTCCTCCCTACAGGAAACACAATCAAGCGACAGCTGTTTTAAGTCCCCACCCTTCCCCTTGATCCTCAGTTTGTAGAGAAGTAACTCCTGAACCCGGTTCAAAAGGGAAATCATTCCTCAGATACTCACCTTCTAGTGTTCTACCATTTTCCCTCCTCCAACGGGCGGGAAGTAGGCCTGCCGTCCTGGAAGATTTCCTAGAAAAGCAGTTACCGGTAAGTAACTGTCAATTTTCTCTAGTCATCTTCCAGGACGGCACACCTGAGAGGATAAACAAGTACCTCAGGCCTACCTTAGGGTGGGACCACTGCAAAACCCTCTTGGCGAACCTTGGTTCTGCAGTGAGCTTTACCTCCACTCCATATGCTTGATGAAGGTATCTTAGCTGGATCATGCTGCTGATCTGCAGGTCTGCTCCACAGATGTCCCTGCCTTTCCTGCTTCGGATGCAGGAACTAGGTGGAGTGGGCTCTTAAAGATAGAATCAGAAAACATGTTAAACTTGTAGGTTAGCAATGTTGCCTGTCTCACACATCTAAACAACAAGGCCTACTGTACCTGTAGGTGCTACTTAGAACCACTAAAAAGATTAATCAGATACCTGTGTTGTAAGACAAGGACACTACATTGATCAATAAGAGGGCCTGTCTTAACACTACCCTATTCAGGGAAATAAAACTGCAAAAAAATGGGGGGCCCCTGCCAGACAACCTTTTTTGTTCCTTTTTATCTTTACGTCAGCAAAGACTAAAGGGAAGCCTACTTAAGGGTAATAGATTAACAGAAGCTTGATCCCTGGGTTTAAGGCATGCCCAATCTATGGCTTTACTTACGCCTGAGAGCCTACTTCAGGAGATTTAAGTCCCTAGCAGGAGTAGAACACCCATATTGCTACATCTAGTTTTGCTAGAAGGGCGAAATGAAGGCCAAGCACCGAGCCGTAACCTATTCGGTCGGGTATACATCTTTATATTTCATCTTCAGGCCAGAATACTCCTTTGAACAGAACTTCCCAAGTTCTTACTAAACAAGGCGATTCATTATCCCCTTCCTCCAGTGTCCCATAACCCTACTGGGCTTAAACTGTAGGAAATGGTACTGGCATCCCAGAATGTAAGGGGTCAAGGCTTTCTGACATGTGACATCTGCAGCCAGAACTCCTGGCCCCTCCACGGAAAAGAAGGCTGAAATACAAAAAGGTGATACATGTATTATTAATATCACAAATAAAAAGATCATAGATTGTGGGCATGGCACAATAGATTTAGACAGAAAAGGACACAAGCATAGACAACAATGTTGTGTATCTGAGTGTGACTAGCTAAACCGATATATCAAATATGGGAAGAGACCCAAATCTGAACCTCAATGTAGACAGTCCTCACAGTCTGGTTTTCTAATGTGCTGCCAAGATGTAAAACCATTAAGACACAAGCAAACCCTAAAGGCTGCGTATTTCTGAAGTGCAGCTAGCCAAGTCATAACTGATATATATATATATATATATATATATATATATATATATATATATATATATATATATATATATATATATATATATATATATATATATATATATAAACACACACACATATACAGAAAGGACGGGAACCCCCTTTTACTGAGGTGTTTTACTGATGTACAGCAAAACAAGGCTATAAATGTAAGACAGAAAGACCCAAACTTCTATGTTGCGTATTTCTGACGAACCACCAAATACAGTTATATCAATATGAACACCAACTCCCGTGTTGTGCATTTCTGCTGTGCCACAGGGAAAATAATATGGCACACAAGACAATTCTTTTCTGTTATTCAGTTCTGTAGTCAAATAGAACCAACACTGAGAAAAGACACAAGCAACCTGCAGCATTGTGTTTTTCTGAAGAGCAGTAAGGTAAGGCAACATGAAACAGAAAGCACCAACAAGCTTCAATCTTAAGTATTTCTGCTGTGCAACATAAAAACAGAGACACTAAGAAAAAAACAGACAGCCTTTACAGCTGCAATCTTTCTGGTCTGCTTCAAATTAAGGACTCCATGATGAGTATTCCAGCTGCGTAGTTTAACCTCAACCAGAAGGGACAGATAAGCTTAGGGCTCCCACACCTGTGCGACCCAACCTGCGACTGCAAGACGCAAGAGAAGTTATACACTATGGCTTCCAATGGGTACCATTCGTGTGTGCGACTCCAGCAGTCCCCGATTCCTGGATCCACAGGTCGCAGGGAAACAAAATAGCAATTTTCAGGTCGAACAAGTGAGGGGTCCCCAATGCTGTGACTCCCTGGATGAGTGCAGCAACAACCCCCTGCCGTGTATCCCTAGAGAAGCATTAAGGTAGATGAGAAACACTGCTCACTGCTGTGCCTGATATACAGACGATAAGGCACTAAATATAGGACATACAGTACAAACAATCCTTGTGTATGTCTGATGTGTAGCAATATACCAATACTGAGCAGAAATGCCATCATCCTCAATGTGTCTAAGCTGAGCAGCAAAAACAAAATCAGAAAAAGACAAGCAACCTTCACTGCTGTGTCCTTTCTGATATGCAGCCCATAAGGCAGTATATGCAAGACATAAAGGACAGACAACCTTCAAACTTGTATATGTCTGATGTGCAACAAAATAAAACAATTCTGAAATAGAGATAGCACATCCATATTGAAGTCATTTGACATGCGACCCAACAAGTCAAAATCGCATGCCTAAAATCGGCACGCATGTACTACCCCTAGCCCAGGTTCAATTTGTTTTTCTGCTATGCAGCCCAACAAATCAGGACCATCAATCTTCACTGCTGCCTTTCTGATAAGTAACCAACAAGGCAGTAATACAAGACAGAGCCCCACAGACAGACCTCAATCTTGTGTATGTCTGATGTGCAGCAATATAACAATGAGCAGAGATGTCACCAGACTCAATAATGTGCATTTCTGCTGTGCAGCACAAAACCAGAAAGTACAGACCACCTTCACCGTTTCATTTTTCTGATCTGCAGCCAAACAAAGCAGTACCTTTATGTTATAAAGGACACCAAACAAGCTTCAGTGCAGTGCATTTCTGATGTACAGCAATATACCCCTTATGAACAGAGATGTCACAAATCTCAATGTGTATTTCTGCTGTGCCACAAAACATCCCAGCAAGGACAAACCTTTACTACTGAGGTCTACTGGTGTGCAGCCAAGAAGGAGTCATGGGGTATCCCTTTATGAAATAACCAACAGGGGCAATTTTATTTCATAGGCCTAGCCTGGGCTGTAGATACTAAGCCTTCACCAGTGAAGGAACAAATCCTAAAATGGTTGGACACCTTACTATAGTAGTTGTTGTCCTACCTTACCTCCATAGACTGAGCAAATGCTAGCCAGCTCATACCCAGATGGGGCTGATCAGCAACTAAAGTCTCAATGAGCCCAGCCCTAGGTTACCAATTTACCCTGGAGGTAAATAGCTACCTGCAGGCTTTAAACAAGCAATCATGTAGCTCTTACATAGGTTTGCACAGAAAATCCTCAATTAAAAAGGATGTAGGAAGCGATTTATGGAAAATCGCCTTTAGATCTGCCACTGAGTGGACTGTAGCCCAAACCAACAAAAAAAAAGGGTTTTCTTACCTCCTGCACTATATTATAACCACAGTGTAAAGGTTGAGTGGGAGGTTGGATCTTATGAAAAAAATTACCTATAGCAAGCAACCCCCAAAAAGGAGGATTTGTCACAAGGGAACCCCCTACTGTGCCATACAGAAACTTGGTCCCTGCCCATCATTGAAAATTAGGGCAGCTTTTAAGCATCTTGGAGCAACTTCAAATTCCTAGCAGCTGGGCTAATAGGGCTGGTAAATTAGTGCACTTGCTGAGCAGGTGAGCTTCTGAATCCACCAACCACTGCACAATAACTAGTTTAGTGGTATACCTGGCCTGCAAGTAACTTTTTGCATCTACCAGGTCCCCCCCTGTTCGCTATATTCACCCCTACTCATGTACCACAACTGGGCATGTAGGGAGAGGCTGGAAACATACTGTTGCGATTACCACAGTGTCTCAGCAACAGAGGGAGCTGTGGCTGGTGGTTTTAGCAGTAGCTTCTGGGCTATTTGTATTCCGATCCCAGGTTCTGCACTGCACCAGTCAGTGTATATACACAGGGAAGGGGGAGCAATGCCTTACCTACTTCTCTCCCATCTAAGGTGGTTTAGGCGCACTCGTTCCACTGCACCACTTGTCCACCATACAGCGTCTCTGATGTAAGAGGGAGCTGTGGCTGGTGTCTTTAGCAGAAGCTTCTGGGCTATATGAATCCAGACCCCAGGGGAGATTATTTCAACTGCCCAGAAATCTGAATGGAATTGGGGATTTTGCAGATAAATTCCCAAAGCAAAGGAAAGTACTCACTGTTGTCGTTTTCCCCTTTTTCCACAGCCACGGGCTTGCTTTTCCATCCATATGGTCCATACGCAAGGAGGATAGCCGCCAAAGTGCCCCCCCCCCAACTGCTGTCCCCATAGGGAGCTGCAAGGTTAGGCTGTGTCCTGCAGTGTATCAGTCAGTATATACACATGGGGGTGGGGGGGGCAATGCCTTACGTTCCTCATTCCCATCCGAGGTGGTTTAGGCAGACATCCACCATAGTGAACTTGTGCCTCCTCGCTCTAGCGAAAGGAGGATGTGGGCGCCTGCTCCTGCTGACTCTCAGCCTTCCCTCCTGGGTAAGAACGCCGCCGCCATTTTCCCAAAGTTTGAAAATGACACGGGTGCTTGTCGCCGCGCCCTCCCCAGCAGCCCACGCGAGCTACCGGAGGCCCAGGAGTCGGGGGACATGCTTCCCCCCTGGAAAGAACCGATGGCCAGCCCCCCGTCTGAACAGACGCCTGGACAGGTAAGGAGGGGGAGACAGGATAATGGCCCCTGAAGTTCTGGGTACACCACTGTATCCAGGGTCCTTCAGCTCTCAGGGGGGCTCTTCCAATTTCTGCTGCCCCCCCTGAGGAAAAGATAGGGGAACCCCCCAGGAAGGATAATAATATCCTACCAGACCCAGAGGCTTCAAAAGCTTGTGGTCCGGCTCCCAGGGGGAGACCACCAGCCCTAGGCTTCAGGTCATTTGGAAAAAAACAAACAGTTTCGCTGTGTAGGGAGAAACACAATCAAAAACTGAGGATCAAGGGGAAGGGTGGGGACTTAAAACAGCTGTCGCTTGATTGTGTTTCCTGTAGGGAGGAGCCTCTCATCTCTCAGGTGTGCCGTCCTGGAAGATGAAAAAAAAATAAAATATATATATATATAAATACCTCATCATCTGGGGACACCAGTAAAGCATGTAAAACTCCAACTGATGAAGAAATTACATTGTCTATGTTATCATCTATAGAGAAACGCAGCAGGAAGAGGAATCCGGCATCCAGGAGCAAACGAAGGACACTTCCCTTTAGGACAGAGGCAAACTCCCCTTGCTTAGCCTAGAAGACAGTAGAGAGCACATATTGATCAGTAATCAACAACTCCTGTTCTTACCAGTGATACCAAAGCAGGAATCAAACGTTTATCTTTGCCCTATTGTGTGAAAAGCACCTACAATCAAATGGTAAAACTATTAAAGTGGTTGTAAAGACAGAAGATTTTTTTATCTTAATGTATTCTATGCATTAAAAACCTTCTGTGTGCAGCAGCCCTCCTAATACTTAACTGAGGTCCATCCAGATCCAGCGATGTTGCACAAGAGACTTGGCTGTCTGGGACTCCCCTCCTCATTGTCTGAGACAGCAATGTGGTGCCATTGGCTCCAATCAAAGTCAGTGAGCCAATGAGGAGATAGAGAGGGGGCGGGGCTGGGACACACAGAATTGCAGCTCGGCTCACTTGCCCCCATAGCAAGCTGCTTGCTGTGGGGGCACTCAACAGGAGGGAGGGGCCAGGAGCGCTAGCAAGGGACACTAAAAGGGGAGGATCTGGGCTGTTCTGTGCAAAACCAACGCAAAGAGCAGGTAAGGTTGTTATTTTTAAACGGGGAAAAAAAAAACAAGACTTTAGTATCACTTTACAGAAGAACCCAGGTCTAAGAAAAATAAAAACAGGAAGCTGTCAATATTTAGAAAGCCCAGTATTTAATGTTCACATTATATGTTAAATATATACTTTATACACATAATAAATATAGTAATATGTCAGTACATAAAAATATTAAAACAAAATGTCCCTTACCTTCTTCACAATACGGCCCAGAACTTGCAATGATAAAGTCCTTTGCTGAATGAATTGGCTGCGAGAAAGATGGAAGAGTTCCTGAAGGGAATAACCAGCTCTCTTCAGGGGAAAAAAAAAAACAAAGGAAAAATAATGACAAAGCAGACTTGTTATAGAAGGTGAGATTAGTGGGTAATGCTTGTGTGTATTCTCTATAGCAGGGGTCTCCCAGGGGTCTCTCTATAGCAGGGGTCTCTTTTCTACTCCCACTGCGGCCAGTGGGAGTAGAAAACAATGTCCTGGCATCAGTGGCAGTAAACAATGTTCCATCTTTGTTTTTTTGCCCCATTGCTGGTGTCAGTAGAAGCAATAGTGCCCCATCGTTGGTGACAGGAGGAGGAATAGTGCTCCATCATTGGTGACAGAAGGAGAACTAGTGCCCCATCATTGGTGTCATAAGAAAGAATAGCGAGGTTGAAAAAAGACACAAGTCCAACCTATGTGTGTGATTTTATGTCAGTATCACATTGTATATCCCTGTATGTTGTGGTCGTTCAGGTGCTTAACTAATAGTTTTTTTACTATTTAATCAATGCTCCCTGCTGAAACCACCGCCTGTGGAAGGGAATTCCACATCCTTACCGCTCTTACAGTAAAGAACCCTCTACGCAGTTTAGAGTCAAATAGCCGCGTGTCTTATTAAATTCCCTTTGGCTGGAATTTTTTTTCCCTATTGTGAGGTCACCAGTACGGTATTTGTACATTAAAATCATATCCCCTCTCAAGCGTCTCTTCTCCAGAGAGAATAAGTTCAGTGCTCGTAACCTTTCCTCATAACCAATGTCCTTCATTCCCTTGATTAGTTTTGTTACCCTTCTCTGGACTCTCTCCAGTTCCAGTGCATCCTTCCTGAGGACTGGTGCCCATAACTGGACAGCATACTCTAGGTGCCCCTGGACCAGAATCTTGTAGAGTGGGAGAATTATCGCTTTATCTCTTGCGTTAATCCCCTTTTTAAGGCATGCCAATATTCTGTTGGCTTTGCTTGCAGCAGCTTGGCTTTGCATGCCATTGCTGAGCCTATCATCTACTAGGACCCCCAGGTTCTTATCCATCCTAGATTCCCCCAAAGGTTCTCCCCCAGTGAGTAGATTGCATTTATATTTTTGCCACCCAAATGCATAATTTTACATTTTTCTACATTAAACCTCATTTGCAATGTAGTTGCCCACGGCATTAATTTGTTCAGATCTTCTTGCAAGGTTTCCGCATACTGCAGAGAAGTTATTGACCTGCTTAGCTTAGTATCGTCCACAAATACAGAGATTGAGCTGTTTAGCCCATCCTCCAGGTCGTTTATGAATAAATTAAATAGGATTGTTCCCAGGACAGAACCCTAGGGGACCCCACTTTCCACGCTGGACCATTCCGGGGTGGAAATTGGGGTCAGTGGGAGAAATAATGCCCCATTGTTGATTTCAGAAGGGGGAATAGTGCCCCATCATTGGTGTCAGTGGGAGGAATAGTGCTCTATCGTTGGTGTCAGTAGAAAGAATAGTGCTCCATCATTGGTATCAGTAGAAAGAATAGTGCCCCATTGTTGGCGTCAGTGGGATAAATAATGCCCCATCGTTGGTGTCAGTGGGAGGATCAATGCCCCATCGCTGATGTTGGTGGAAGGAACTGTGCCCAGTCACTGGTGCCCATGTGAGGAATAGCACCCCAAGGGCCAGATAAAGACAATCAAAAGGCCGCAGTTTGGAGACTTTTACAGACCATACAATGAGTCCTGACCTAGTCACTAACTTGGAACAAGCATGCAGCCAATAGGTGGCTGAACTCAAAAAAGATGTTCCTCCCCTACGAGCAACATCCGCCTAATATCCAGCCATACAGTTTTAGCTTTTGGTGCAGGTCACTGACCTGAATTCAAGTCTACACATTTTTAATTTCTTAAAAACTGCTAGTTAGTGTTCTTTTTTGGTGACAATGACAGCAAAGGCTAGCTATATAATCGGTAAATGTTAGTAAAGTTGAATATGGAATAGAATGTGCACAACTTAATATCAGCTCACCTCTGCCTCCTCTCCATGGTGGTGTAGGCCCATATGTGTAGGAATCTCTTTATCTGGAGGTATCAGATCTCCGTTAAGACTGAACCGAGCCTGCATACCCTATAAAAATATAACCTGCCAGTGTTATATGAGAAAAGTGAAAAAGAAATTCAGTAGAAGGCCATATACAGTGAGCACCCATGCTGATTGACATAACATACTGACTATCACACATTGAAAATAACATGATTAGCTTTTATGATCCAAGCCAATCTAACATTTCTGGAAATTCAGAACCACTTAAAAACACTTGCTCATGAAAGGAATAATATATCCTTTTTTTGGAAACAACTTCTATGGTACTTTTCTTCTATACTGTAAGTTGTAAAGCCAATTGCAATGCAGACCTTTGAGGAAGAGGACCTTAACTTAAATATTAATAGCAATCTGGTTGCATCATATAAGAAAAGAGTAAATTAGTCTAAAAGCCTTTTCTGGAAAAACAGGAATCTGGAATCCCCTCTAGCAGGCTCTCATGTGACCAAACTAGACTCATGGTTTCTGGAAAAAACTCAGGCAAAGTTAACCAATAGGCAAGCTCTGCCTGAACTGTGACTTTTGTCTTTAGCAAAAACCATAGAACAAATATGTTGGCATTGGTCCAGAAACTGCCAGCAGGAGGGGGCCCAGGTTTCCACCCCCACTCCATTAAAATACATTTTTAGACTCTCAGTTATCCTTCCCTGATAAGAAGATGCTGGACTGTTAAAATAAAGCTCATTGAGCCATTACCTTTGAAAAAATAAGTCAGCCATGACAGCTTCCAAATTGTATATCCACACAGGTTAAGTATAGGAACACGTAAAAAATAAAAGAGATTGCACAGTGGCATTCAATAAAGCTGAATTCTAGGAATTCAGTCCATTTGTAAAAAGTGAAGTCACACTATGAGTAAAGTCCAATGAGGTGCATGACATCTCCTGAACTTATTAACCACTTAAGAACCGAGTCTCTTTGAGATTTGTTGTTTACAAGTTAAAACATTTTTTTTTTGCTAGAAAATTACTTAGAACCACCAAACATTATATATATTTTTTTCTAACTCCCTAGAGAATAAAATGGCGCACTTTTTTGGGAAAAAATACACTTTTTTTAATTAAAAAATAAGTGTTGGATTTAATATTTCTGCGGTTCACTTCCTGTTTTGCTGCAAGCCAGATTGCCAAAGTTGGAATGAAGCAAGCTTTGTATTCAGAAGCAATGGCTGGGCCCACCTGCGGTGAAGACGGCTCCAGGCTAGAGACACAGCCCCTGAGTGGAGAGTGCAGTTTACTTCCTGGATCACCTTTTGCTGGTGTTCATTGGGTGCGAAGCAAGGGGGGGGGAGATTTGAATGAGTGGGCGTGGAGGTCTGAATGGAAGGGACACACACACAAGGACAGTCTCTGGGTGTCTGCAGGCTGATTGAGGAGCATGTCATGAAGGGATCTCTCTGCTAAGCAGCCATTTTGAGGCCTAGCTGGGAGGATGATTTTGAGGCCTAACCGCATGGACCTTTATTATTCCATCTGGAGCTCAGCTGCGAGGGTCACGATAAGTAGATCATTATATTGTATTTTAACTGTATATTATATCATTGTATTGTAGCCTTGTTGTATGTTATGTAATTGTGTAACCCCCTTTTAATACACGTTAGATTTCTTATTTCCTTGGGAAATAAATGAGATTTGATTATTCCTAGCCGTGTGTTTGGTTTCATAGTTAACTGGTATTATTGTGATATTAATAGTAGCATGTGCTCAGAGTTTTAATACACCAACTAATCTATAGGGACTAGACAAATTAATACATAGATATATTAGTATATCGCGTACATCATATGGCACCCCCCAAAGGCGTGTAGAATGTATTTTTACACAGAATCCACAGACTAATGTATTTTTGTTTTGAGTCCTGGTAATCAAAGACACCCAGAACTGAAAATCGTCTCTCGTGTGGACAAGATTGGCGCTGGCTCGCGAATTCTGAAACCACGCTTGGATGATCATAAAAATTTTGTGAAATATTTCATCAGATAGCGGACGCGCGACAAATCTGGTGAGACCTTTCTTTTTTTATTATCCGAGATATGTATATGTATATATGTTAAATGTTGTGTTGCTAATGCAAAGTGTTAGAATACTTGTAGCTGGTCAAGAGGGCTGGTGAGTATGGGCTGATCACCCTTGGTTAGTAATTGACAGGAATTACCATACATCTTTGAGGAAAAAAAAAAAAAAGTGATAGAGATATTGTTAGTTTAAAAAAAAAAAAAAAAAAATTTTTGGAATTATTTTTTTTGTCATTTTTATTATTTCTACTCACGTGAGAGTGACATAACTCTCTGATCCAATAGAAGTTCAATGTGGCCTGCAAACTAACAGGAAGGCATTGATTAAGATTCTGCCTTGTGTCTTAGGACGTGCCTTGTGTAGGCTGTAGAACTACAGGTAGCAAGTAGTAGTTTTTATTTTTTGTTTGTTGTAGGCTTTTGTGGGACTACAAGCTAGCTTGCAAGCGAAACCTTTGAATAGCCTATCTGTTTATCTGTATTGCAGTGTAACCAAAACAGGTTTTACAGCTCCAGAATAGAGGGCTTGCTGATTAGCATATCAATGGAGATCCTTGAAGAGTTTCTTAAAAAATATGCTTCTATTCAATTAGACAGTCTATCTCGCGTAGTCAGATTGAACAATTAGTGACGGAAAAATGCGAATTAGAACAGAGATTGGAGGAATTAGGAAAAACGTGTGAGTTAAGAGAAGGTTGCATCGTCTTTTTGAATCAAAGGGAGGCTGAGAATTTGCAGGTTATCACAATGCTTAAGGAGGAATTACAGGGTGCACAGGCAGCCATAATGGATTTATCCTCCAAACATACAATAGCCGAAGATGCAATGGTGGAGGTACCCTCCGCACATGCTCGGTGTACAGAAGTGGAACATAAAGAAGACCCATACACTATTGCTGCTGCAAATCATATTACTATGATGGGAATCGATGCTGGAGACGTAAATACAAACATGATAACTGCGCTTGAAATTGATTCAGGAGTTGAAATGGAAACTTCTGATGACTCCTCAGACGATGAAAGTGTAAAGTCTGTTAATTCCAATCACAGTAATATTATCCAGCAATGTGAATTTCCAGCACAAGATGTTAAAAAAAGGGCCTATGCAGGGAAGCCAGAGCTAAAATGTTGTTTGTGTAAAAGGGGAGGTCACATCGCAAAGTATTGTTGGGCGAATAACGATATCAAAAAAAGATCATACCTGAAAACTACCCCAAGGCATTATGAATGTTATTCGGCCAGGTGGGGTAGCAATCCAAAGCATGGAGCCCATAGTAAGCAAACCCAATTCCCCATTAAGACCCAATTACGGAGTCTACAAACTGAAAAGCAATATGTAGGACAGTTGCATAAAATCAAAATGGAGGTAGCCGCATGGTTATTTAAACATAGCACTGGGGGAAGCAATGCTAGCAGCACTTAGTCAGCTGCAAGTATGTTAAAAATACTCTGATCAAAGTTCCCTTCCTATGAATAAGGTTTTAAGTATTTTTGTAATTTTTTTTTTTTATAAGGTTTAATGTTTTATTCATTTAATTAATTTTTATTAGTTTTTTTAATTTTCTTTATTTTAATTTTTTTCCATAAATTTTTTTCAAATTTTTTTTATTAATTTTTAATGTTTTTTTTTTTTTTTATTATGAATTATTTTTTTTCATATTTTGTTTTTTTTATTAAATTTTTTTTTTTCAATTTTTCATTTTTTTTCAATTTTTTTTTATTAATTTTTGTTTTAGTTTTAATGTTTGTAATTTTATTTTTTTAGTCTAGTTGTTTATACTACAACTCGGGTTGTAGGTGTTCCCCTCGCAGTACAATTAATGGAAGAGGCTTGGGGCACTTAAAATCAATTGTCATGATAATCGTGTTTAATCATTGTCTTTGTGTTCCTTTTCCAGAAATCAGGGAAGAGAACAGGTTTGGATACTAAACATTTGTGTTTTGTTTGCAGGTCCGTCAAAGTGAGACCAACACGGGGGTTAGGTTATTGTAAATGCATAATCGATTATCACATGGTACCATGAGCTCATTAATTAGTAATTGTTTGCAAACAATGAAAACATTTAAACAATAATCTGACAAAACTAAAGAGTTACAAATGAGGTAGCAAATGTTGTGATGAAGTTACAAATGTTTTGTTTGTGTTGTTTTTCCCATTAACTTATTGTCTTTCAGATTAAAAAAAAGAAACATGTACTCTTCTCAGGAGAAAATCCATGGATGTCTTTAACCGCTTCCCGACCGCCTCATGTAGATATACGTCAACACAATGGCACGGGCAGGCAAAAGCACGTACCTGTACGTCCCCTTTAATTTGCCTGCCCGGGGGGCGCGACCCGGTCGGGAGCTCCGTGACCACGGCCGCGGGACCAGCGGACCCGATCGCCGCTGGTATCCCGCGATCGGGTTACGGAGCTGAAGAACGGGGAGAGGTCTATGTAAACAAACCTCTCCCCGCGCTTCCTACACTGACTGTCAGTGATCGGCGGTTCCCTGTCATCGGGAACGCCGATCAATGACGTCAGACGTACAGCCACGCCCCCCTACTGTAAAAAAAAACACAACACGTCACACTGACTCCTCCCCGCCCCCTAGTGGTTAACCCCCTAACTACAACTGTCATTTACATAGGAATCAGTGCTATTTAAATAGCAGTGATTGCTGTATAAATGACAAATGTCCCAAAAATGTGTCAAAAATGTCCGATGTGTCCGCCAAAATGTCGCAGTCACAATAAAAATCGCTGATCGCCGCCATTACTAATAAAAAAAAAATATTAATAAAAATGCTATAAAACTATCCCCTATTTTGTAAACGATATAACTGCGCAAACTAATCAATAATCGCTAATTGCGATTTTTTTTTTTTACCAAAAATATGTAGAATACGTATCGGCCTAAACTGAGGAAAAAAATTGTTTTTTTATATATTTTTTGGGGATATTTATTATAGCAAAAAGTAAAAAATATTGCATTTTTTTCAAAATTGTCCCTCTATTTTTGTTTATAGCGCAAAAAATAAAAACCGCAGGGGCGATCAAATACCACCAAAAGAAAGCTCTATTTGTGGGAAAAAAAGGACGCCAATTTTGTTTTGGAGCCACGTCGCATGACCGCGCAATTGTTAGTTAAAGCGACGCAGTGCCGAATTGCAAAAAGGGGCCTGGTCCTTTAGCTGCAAATTGGTCCGGGGCTGAAGTGGTTAATTAAAAGTTGAGTGTTTGTCATTGTTGTATGGTGGTTGTCTTGTCATGTTATTCGTGGGTGATAATGGCCAGACTTTTAATTTTTATTTTTTTTGGGGTATTGGTTTAGTCATCTATTTTAGTGTTAATTTATTTTTATTTTTTGTTCAGGTGGGACATCACTATGTTTAGCCCACCTGAAAGGGGTGTAATGGACGATGCCCTCTAATAGCAGCTGGATACTTTTTGTTTAAGACAAAGTTGGTAGAAAACCAGTCTAGCCGCGGGAGGTTTTTCTTTTACTAAAAGGTTTAGCCTTTGTCCACCTGAAAGGGGAATTAGTGCATAGATCGTAAGATAAAGATAAATGCATTGGTTGTTTTTCTTTTTGCGTTTTTAAATTGAGAATTTTTGAGAAACAACAGTGACGTTCGTTTTTTAATTTTTGATCATACCATGGGGATTCATTTTAGAGTGGAGTCTGCCTAAAGAGGTCATGGTTGTTTTGATAGTTTGGTCAAGTTGAAGAAGCCAGGAATACTAAGTTCCTGGGTTCCAAGGAGGGAAATAGGAGTAAATATGGTAAGCGAGCAGATATTATGGATAAGAATTTGATTCTGCTCTTGTTTTTCAATTCCAGAATCCTGGTGGAGCGAGATTGGAAAGGTTCTGGAAAATGGATGACAGATGATCATCTGGTTGGCAGTTTGTCTGTGCCATACCACGCCCCAAATTTATTCTACTAAATATCAGGAGAGATGGGACAAACAAAAAGATTCACTTTAACACTTTTTCTTTTCCTATGGACGATCTGGTGCTGAATCTGAAAGACTGTGCCTATCAATAAGACTTGAAACATTTTTTTTTCTGGACTCTCTCCTGATGAATGCAAATGTGTTATTAATATACGTACAATGGGTTGGAGGTTGGGGGAAGGAATATAACACATCCAATCCATCAGAACATGGAAATGTAAAATATATATGTTTTTTTGTTGGAGGGAGGAGTTGAAAGAAGGAAAGTTGTGTAATGTATGACATGTATTGACGTAACGGAATTTATATGGTGCAGGTACCCAGGAGGCGGGCATAATAAGGTATCTGTTGGCCAGACTAGAGGGTGCCAGGTGACACATCAATGGGGTGAACATTTCCTTGTATGGGGGAGACGCGCCTGGTTGAGGTCTCACCTGAGAAGTTGAAACCCTGCACAGGGAATGTCAGTGAATACACACAGGAGCATGCTCCGATAGATAAAGGGAACAAACGCTGACTACCAGGGTACAATATGCCTTCACCACATGGTGCTGCAACATCTCACAGTGGTTGATAAAACCTATTACCCTATATTTGCTGAGTATACGCTGAATCAAGTGCTGTCAACGTACCAGTGACTTACTCCCGGAGATGTGCGGACACAGAATAAGGTGCATGCAGGATGCTTATCTCTGAGGAGTAACAACAAGAGGAGGCATGTATTCAGCACTATATTGGGGGAATAGGAGCTGGGATGGGTGTTGTTAATGGAGTAGACATCGGTATCCTGAGGAACAAACTCTCAGCAATAGCTTGAGCGGGACTTTGTTACTCAGAGAGATTGGTGGCATCCTTAATAACATTCACAAAATACCCAGGGTCTCCAGATTTGGTGAACCATGTTGAGAGGTTGGTGGAGGGGGTGAGGGTACAGGATAGAAATCGGTCATGGGCTCTGGCATACACGCAGTGGCGGGCGGAAGTGTCAACCAGCATCAAGCTGATTGGGCAATCTCTGTTTAAAGGGCAGTGGCCTGATGAGGTAGCATCACCGCTCAGTAAGACTCTGCCACAACATGTCACTTACGCTAATCCAAAATGGTGGTCGAATGCCTGGATGGGCTGTACCAGTTTGAATTGTGAAAGGTGTTAGGCTGTATGATCCCATATACAGAAGTGCGGACTTGGTCTGTATATTTGGTGGCATCAATGGGCTTACTGATTGGGGATTCTATCTTGTCGCATTTGAGGCTAAATCACCCACATGGGATCAGAGGAGATGGAAGCAGGTTGATACTTCCCTCGGTCGGAAACCTGACCATGATGTCCTTTATATGCCAGGTCAATACATCATGGTGGTGAACATAAAAATGTTGGGAAGTTATTTCAGGGATCATTGCTAGGGAGGAAGCACCTGGGTGTCATTTGGGACATAGACGAGTTTATTTCTTTGTCCTAAAGAATACCGATGTAACGCTAGTCATAAAACTGGAAGGTAACCATAGGTAGAGGTGCATGGTATACCCTGGGCATGGTCTCTGAAATCCAGGCACAGGGATGGAATTGTGTGGTTTTTTTTTGTCATTTTTGTAGATTTATATGTGTGATTAGACTCGATATTTATATAGAAGGGTCTCCCATTTGGCTATGCAAGTTGAGGGACGAATTGACAGTAGAGTCTCTGTGTACAAATTAGAGACCTTGCTGCCAAGTCAGAGCCCTGCAATACCGCTGTGAGCAAGCCTGCCTAATCCCGACCCATATGTACAGTAAAGGGTTATAGGGTTGGGAGCGGGGTGCGTAAATGGACGGGACACATATATATGTATATAGTATGGTAATAAGTTGATTTATATTATGGTATAGTGTGACCTATGAGTATTGTAGGTTAATAATATGGGTGAATAAGGCCCTCCTCGAGACTTATCTAAATAATATATCAGTATTTGAGAGCTGTTTCATATGTTGCTCTGAATGTGTACTGGTGAATGGTGAATGAATGGATACCCCTTGCCTGTATTGCATCCGTCCGGAAGATACCAAAGATACATAATGGCGACATGGAAGCTGTCGCTGAAGAAAGATGTGTCACTCAGTGGCAAAGCGGCACGTGTCGGGAAGCATAACATGGTAAGACCACAATGGACTGTTCCATAGGAGCTGTTTCTGCACACGTTGTAAAAATACAACACGTTAAGACGTTTAAAGGACTGTTCTATGGATACTGGTTTGGAAACGCATGTCAGGGACAAAACAGTTATGGACTGTTCAATAGGAGCCGTGTCTGAAGAAGGGTTTTTATGCGTCTTTCAGTTGCAAAGCGGCATATGTTGGATTTAATATTTCTGCGGTTCACTTCCTGTTTTGCTGCAAGCCAGATTGCCAAAGTTGGAATGAAGCAAGCTTTGTATTCAGAAGCAATGGCTGGGCCCACCTGCGGTGAAGACGGCTCCAGGCTAGAGACACAGCCCCTGAGTGGAGAGTGCAGTTTACTTCCTGGATCACCTTTTGCTGGTGTTCATTGGGTGCGAAGCAAGGGGGGGGGGGGGAGATTTGAATGAGTGGGCGTGGAGGTCTGAATGGAAGGGACACACACACAAGAAGGACAGTCTCTGGGTGTCTGCAGGCTGATTGAGGAGCATGTCATGAAGGGATCTCTCTGCTAAGCAGCCATTTTGAGGCCTAGCTTGGAGGATGATTTTGAGGCCTAACCGCATGGACCTTTATTATTCCATTTGGAGCTCAGCTGCGAGGGTCACGATAAGTAGATCATTATATTGTATTTTAACTGTATATTATATCATTGTATTGTAGCCTTGTTGTATGTTATGTAATTGTGTAACCCCCTTTTAATACACGTTAGATTTCTTATTTCCTTGGGAAATAAATGAGATTTGATTATTCCTAGCCGTGTGTTTGGTTTCATAGTTAACTGGTATTATTGTGATATTAATAGTAGCATGTGCTCAGAGTTTTAATACACCAACTAATCTATAGGGACTAGACAAATTAATACATAGATATATTAGTATATCGCGTACATCAATAAGACAACAGTAAAGTTAAACCATTTTTTATATTGTGAAAGATAATGTTACGCCAAGTAAGTTGATACCCAACATGTCACGCTCCAAAATTGCACCCGCTCGTGGAATGGCGACAAACCTTTACCCTTAAAAATCTCCATAGATGACGTTTAAAAAAATTCTACAGGTTGCATGTTTTGAGTTACAGGGGAGTTACATGCGAGCGCTACCCACGTATGCGTTTGCTTCTGCACACGAGCTCGGCGGAACGGGGCGCGTTTAAAAAAATATGTTTTTCTTATTTATTTTACCTTTTATTTTTTATTTTTACACTGTTCTTTAAAAAAAAAAAAAAAAAAAAAATTATAATAATGATGTCACTTTTATTCCTATTACAAGGAATGTAAACATCCCTTGTAATAGAAAAAAAAAGCATGACAGGACCTCTTAAATATGAGATCTGGGGTCAAAAATACCTCATATCTCATATTTACACTAAAATGCAATAAAAAGAAATACAAAAAAAAATGGCCCTTTAAGAGCTATGGGCGGAAGGGAATTTTTGACGTCGCTTCCGCCCTGCAATGATATGGAGGCGGGTGGGGGCCATCTTCCCCTCACATCTCCATGTCAGGCTAGGGAGACGGCTCCGGTAAGCAGCGGAGGTCTCCAGTAAGCGGCGAGGGGGGGGGGGGGGTGGCAGAAAATCCGCTGCAGAGACCACAGCTAGCTGCTGCCATAACAATATTGCTCTTCAAATTACTGACGTATAACAACGATGGGCAGTCTGGAAGTAGTTAATATTTACATCTGACAGGTGTATGACTCTGCTGGGGAATACACTGACACTCGAGGCTGTGAGAGAGGTGCACACAGAGCAGCTAAGCCCACCCCTCCCCTCTGCTGCCAATTCAAAGAAGTCTTTGAACAGAGAGCTGAAGTTACACCCTGCAGAGCTCAGTGAGAAGAGGTCTGACAGCTGATTGGAGGGAAGGGACACACCCCTATCCACACAACACACAGGAATAAAGCTGAGGCTGTCAATCAGCTGGATGTCCCTCCCCTGTCACCATTTTTCTCTTGGTGTCAGGAAAACTTGTCAGAAGTGATTCATGCTGATTGCAGAGGAATGAAGCAGCAGACAAATGTGACACCTACTGCTCTAAATCGAGACAAGTACACACTATAGAGGGATATGCTTTGTTCATATTCATGTCTAAAGTTTAGAACCACTTTAATCACTTTCCGCACGTTCAATAGCAGGTTGACGTCCGGGAAGTGGTTCTGTTATAGGACGTCCTTCAGGATAACATGCCGCCGCGCGCCCGTGGAGGTGCGCATTGCGGCGATCGGTGGAGTGGTGTGTCAGTCTGACACACCGCTACACCGATCTTGGTAAGGAGCCTCCGGCGGAGGCTCTTTACCACGTGATCAGCCGTGTCCAATCATGGCTGATCACTATGTTAACAGGAAAAGGCGTTGATCGGCTTTTCGTCACTCGCGTCTGACACGAGTAGAGGAGAACCGATCGGCAGCTCTCCTGACAAGGGGGTCTGTGCTGATTGTTTATCAGCGCAGACCCCTTGGATGCCCACACTGGACCACCAGGGAAGCCCCCAGGACCACCAAGAAGGGGGGCAACATGTGGATGGCCAGGTATGTACTCCATGGCCATCCACATGTGCCCAATCTGTGCCAATCAGTGCCCACAAATGGGCACTGACTGGCACCATCATGTAACACATAAAATAAGTGATGCCCAGAAGTGCCACCCATCATACTTGCCTCCGCTGTGCAGTTGATTTTGCACAGAGTGGCCCTGATCCTCCTCTTCTGGGGTCCCTCTGTGGCACTCCTGGCTCCGCCTCCTTCTCGAGTGTCCCATCAGAGAAGCGCTCTCCCATGTCCTGCTGCTGCGTGTGTTGACACAAACAGCAGGACTCGGCTCCACCCCTGGCGCCTGCATCATTGGATTTGATTGACAGCAGCGGGAGGCCAATGGCTGCGCTGCTATCAATCTATCCAAATCGGGAAACGAGACACCGGCTGGAGCGCTCGTTCTCATCGCAGGAATTACGGGGCTCAGGTAAGTATAAGGGGGGCTGCTGCACTAAAGAAGGTTTTTCACCTTAATGCATAAAATGCATTAAGGTGAAAAACGCTGAGGGTTTACCATCCCTTTAAAGTCAGTGTAATGTTGTTTAAATCATTTTTAGATATACCCGTAAAGAAATTAACTTCATGTATAGTTTTACCAATGACTGCTAATGTTTTATACAATATTGTTTTCCATGTATAGATAGCACTAAAATTATTAAAATGGGCACAGCCAGGTTTGAAATATATAGTACATATGCAGGTTTTGCATTCTGCTTTGTACTACAAGACAACTGAGCTTTGCTGCTCTTTCATGCAGTGTAAATCTACGAGTCGGTTGACTGATCCCTGTATGGCTGATATTTTATCTCAGCAATTGGAAAACTGTCAGGCAGAATCCTTGTATTAGGTAATCCACCCTGCCTCTGATAAGTATTCCACAAACCTCTGCAATATATAAAAAAAAAAAAAAATGGAAGAGAAAAATCAAAATGTATAAGGCACAACATAGTATGTTTTTTTGGAGCTGTGACCAGACTTTCTTTCAGAAGGTGGCTACAATCATTCTCCATGGTCCCTCTGTATGTCAGAACATAGGTTACCCTTCTCTTGGTTGCTCCTCAGATGGACTGGGGACTATGGGATTTGGAGTGTGCATAGAACAGTGCACACGACTGCAACTCCTATGTGCTGCTTGTTCCAAACAAAATGAGGAGCCAGAAAAACACAGTAAGAACCAATTTATTGAATAATAGTTTACAGGGCCATTACGGAGGATGTGTATAGATTATTTTGGGAGATTAAGGGGATCATTTAGTATTACTATAAAGTAAAAACGGCAACAAACAACTGAAAATGTGTTTACTGAAAATACTCAACACATAACCTACCCCTAAGGTTGACATCTATGCGTTTCTGCAGGCCACGTTTGTGTGGGGACGGCAGCCCATTCACTTTAATGGGCTGCTGTGCCTGTGTTTCCCACAGGAAAATTTGCATGCACCTTTCTCAAAACGCGGCTTGCAGGGAAATCGCATGGTCATTTCGACCATGTAATTTCCTTGCGGTTTCTGCACCTGTGCTGTGATTTACATGCGTGGGGGTGTGATTCAAAATGAATAGCAGCCCCACGTGTTTTCACTGCGGACGGTTGCAGAAACGGGAATCGCTGCAATTCCCACACCCGCAGCCACACGCATAGGTGTGAACTTATGCGTGAACTTAGTGGTTCTAAAAGCAAGACATTTTTTTACCTTAATGTATTCCCTGCATTAAGGTAAAAAAAATTCCCACTACTTGTACCTCCCCACATCTCTAAATACTTGTCCTCTCTCGATCCAGCACTGTGCCTGTCTGCAGAAGCGCTACTCTCTTTCTCTTCTCACAGGACACACAGGCAGCAGCAAAAGCCAACGGTTCCTGCTACTGTCAGTCAAACCCTGTGAGGCAAGAGCAGAGGATTGGACCGAGCCACGTTGTGTGCTTCTTTGGATGCATGCAGCCCAGCTCAGAAGTGCTCCCTCACTAGTGTCACCTCAGCACACAGCTTTAGGGGACACTTGGAGAAGAGGAGGAGTGTAGATAGCCGATGGGGGGCCCTAGAAGAGGAGGTAACGGGATGCTCTTTGCAATACTGCTCAAAGCAGGAAAGTAAAAACTTTATTTTTTATTTTGGGGGGGGGGGGATTACCTTTAGAACCACTTTAAAGATCAGAAAGCTGACAATACTACTACTGTAGCAAGAATAAGTAGAGACAGCGCAGTTAAAGCGGAAGTAAACCCATCGATTTAACAGTCTAAAAAAAAAAAGGCATGCCGTGAATGCTAACTGCACATTGGCTGTGCTCTCAACCAAACAGTCAAACCATCCAATGGCTGGTGTCATAACGGATCACATGTGCAGCACTGTGGCAGTTGAAGATTAAACAGAGGCAAAGATGGCAGCTTCCTTGGCTGAAAACGATAGGGGGGTTTACTTCCACTTTAAAAAAAGCCCAGCTCCATTCTAAGGTAATACAGTAGTATTAAACTAAAGTGCATGGAGGTTTTTCGGTTTTATTTGGAGAATAAACTGGGCTGTAAGACTGTATTCACACCTCTGCATTTTGAATCTCAGGCACGATTCCAAAGCTCTGAATGACAAATCACAGAACACACATTTGAGATGCTATTCCTTTGAATGGCACCAGAAATCACGGTGTGGTTCTGGCGCAGTAAACTGCGCTAAAATCGCGGCAACCCATATCACGTGAAGCATGTCCCCCAAAAGTAGATCCTGCACTTTTTTGGTGGCGACGAGCAATGCGGATTGCTGCGATTGCAGCATGACAATCACGGCAGAACCGCACCGTGATTTTAGGTGCTGTGCCATTCAAATGAATGTCATCTCAAATGTGTGTTTTCCGGTTTGTCATTCACACCTCGCCGCTTTGAAATCACGGCAAATCTGTCCACGATTCAAAACGCTGAGGTGTGAATGCAGCCTGAGAATGAAACAGATGCAAAATACTCATAGAATACCTTTTTTGTTTTCTTTTGCCGAGATTGTGGCAGATCCTTTATCCACTCCAGTTTCTCAAACTCCACTGTGCCCATGTGTACCCATTCCTTTTGAGGCTTTACTGGAAGATCATCAACTATATTAAAATAGATAAAATATATTCAGTACAAATGTATAACAGGAGAGCATTAATATAAAGACTACAAAGACTACAATGAGAACGAACCCCTGAGACCTCAAAAGAGGTACTAATTGCACAATAAAACATTATCCCAGCAATCCATGCTATTCCAAATCAATATTTATTTATAGAAAAAACAAAATGCACGAAATAACACTAACACAAAATCCATATACAAAAAAAAAAAAAAATAATAATTAACCCACATAAATAATCAAGTGAATTAGTTCCAATGATTGTCAAGGACAACCCCCAGTTTCAAAAAAATATAAAGTAAATATATCACCAAAAATTGATACTTACCACATACTATCATTTTAAGTTTTTAAAAAAGTTACATCTTTCTTGTCATTATTTAAAAAAAAAAATAAAAAAAAACAGTACAGTTACTTCATGTCATAAAAAACCTAGGCAGTGTAGATCACATGGTTTCTGACTCTTTCACACATGCATGCAGCCAGGGAGGCAGACAGGCAGCAGAGCTGCGGTTTTACCACCAGCCCCCACGGGTGCTCGCCCAAATTGTAACATTACAGCCTGACAGGGCTGTACACATGCTACGTCTGGGATGCTTTGCTTTACAGCTGCAGCAGTTGAAAGGTGGCCCTGCCTGTCAAATTCGCTTATTGAGATCAATGGGACTGCACCACAAACAGTGGGGCTCGCAGTTGTGGCACAGTCCTGTAGTATAACATTGCCATACAGCAATCAACTAAAATCCTGTCAGCTGCTGCTATACCACCCTCTGAAAAGCAATCCTCTGTGGAATGCTTTTCAGGGGGCAGCAAGCATTGCCGCAAGTGTGAAAGAATCCTTACAAACACTGTGGTTGTTTCTTAAAAAGTAGAGACTGTTCTCCATCAGACAGACCCTGTTTGGTAGACTTTTAGTGACATAGATGTATAAGCAGGAAGCAAAGACCGCACATGTAATGAAAAAATACTGCTGCCCCGTTGCACATAAAATGCACAGGACACAGAAGAAGGGAAGATTTACTAAAACTGGTGCACACAGAATATGGTGCACATCTGCATGGAAACCAATCAGCTTTCAGGTTTTATTGCCAAAACTTAACTGAACAAGCTGAAGTTAGAAGCGGATTGGTTACTATGCACAGCTGCACCAGATTCTGTGTGCGCCGGTTTTGGTAAATCTCCCCCAATGTATTTAAACCATTCATATTTTTTATTAGGATGATTTACTTTAAAGTGGTTGTAAAGGAAGAAGGTGTATTTTACCTTCATGCATTTTATAAATGCACCTGAGCCCCTTCTCGGTCCAGCGATGTCCACGGGAGCCTCGCCTGTCCGGGACTCCCTCTCCTCATTGGCTGAGACAGCAGCGGGAGCCACTGTCAATCAAAGCCAGTGAGCCAATGAGGAGAGTGTTAGGAGCGATGCCAAGCCATGTCTCTATGTGTTTTATGGATGCATAGAGCAGGGCTTGGGAGAGAGCATGGACCAGTGCCCCCATAGCAAGAAGCTTGCTATGGGGGCACTGGTCAAGGAGGAGGAGACATGAGCGCCAGCAGGGGACCAAAGAAGAGGAGGATCGGGGCTGCTGTGTACAAACCCACTGCACAGAGCAGGTAAGTATAACAACATGTTTATTTTTTTATGTTTAAACTTTAATACCACTTTAAAGTCAGAAAAAGGAATATGTATTAAAATATTATTCAAAATACTACAGATGTTCCAAGCCTGGTCCTTTTGGGACTGATAAAATACATCTCCCTACCAAATTACCAAAATAAGTGCCACGGGGTGTGATAGCAATAGGACTTGTTTTGTTGCAATGAATGCACATACAGATTTTTATCAGATTAATTTCAACTGAAAGCCGTCGTTTTAAAGGTTGTCAACATTTGGAGCCTCTTAGCAATTTATGATGACCTAAGAAAAAAACAGTTGGATGTAAATCCTGACTTGTCTTCTCTGTTCTGCAAAAAATATGTCCTTGACGTTCTTCTTGTTATAGGATTAGAGTTATTGTTTTATTTTTGTATTACTGCCAAAATGAACATAAATTAGACCAAATGTAGGCCTTCAAATAACTGTACATAAAGTGCTATGGTGTCCATAATGAATAATGTGTTTTTCCAAAGTAGAACACTTCCAGCCTGAATTCAGGCAGGGGCACACAGGAATGTGCAAAAATTCACAAATTTGCCAGAAAAGTGTGTGAGGGTTTCCTGCAATATAAAAAGGTGAGATCCTACCAGACTAAAGGTGACTATGTTGCCCCGTACACACAATCAGAATATCATACAAAAAATAACGCTTTAGAATCGTACGATAATCTGGTCGCTAGTATACAGCTTTCGTCAGAAATTTCCCGAACGGATAAACGAAAAAAGAATTCTCGTAAAATAAGTACAGTTTTCGTCTGAAAATACAATACAAATACATTACTTCCAAATTTTAATTCTGTCTTACAAAAATTGTTATACTTTAGTAACCTATCCGTTTTCGATATTGAGACTAGCATGCCAAAAAAAAAACACAAAAAAAATGGACGATCGTTCATCCGATAATCTTATTGAGTGTAAAAGAAAAGTAACATCCATTTAGAGGCATCTGTTCCAGGGTGGAGAGGGTTCACTGAACCCACCAATACTCTATGTGTACTGGGGCTATAAAGAGTTTTTCTAACCCATACTCATGTTCCACCAACAGTTCATGGTTTTTGTCGTTAACTTTCAAAGCACAAGTGCTGCCTTATCAATGTGACTTTACCATCTCTAAAAATGCCTGCAAAATATAAACTGCTTATGGCAATGGAATACAAGAGAAACAGCGCAATTGTCAGTTAAAGCGACGCAGTGCCGTATCGCAAAAAATGGCCTGGTCAGGAAGGAGGAAAATCCTTCCAGGGCTGAAGTGGTTAACCAATTTTCTGTCCTTCAAAGACAAGGTTGAAAGAAAGAAAATTGCTTGGGAATTCCTCCCACAGAGATATTGTATTCTGACAGCGGGAGGTTTCCCAGCTGTCAGAGCACAATGATCACTGCTTGCGGCTATAGTCACCGGCAGTGATCGCATGAAAAGAAATCTGACAGGCTGGTTGCAAGGCAGGTGCAAACTGGAACGGAGCTCACTTACAACACTTATGTATCATATAATGCAAGTCTGAAAAGGAGGGTCGCACACTGCTGGTATCATCCACAAGTAATTTTTTTTGAGACTGCTCATAGAGAAAATGGTTCTGCAATGGTGTTCTGTCTGAGCAGTCAGCAATAAAGTTTCCTGTGGATTATACCAGCAGTGTGTGACCCCCCTTTTCAACTGCCATAGAACTGTATTATTCCCATAATAATTATAAGTAGAAGTCCAGGGCAACCCCCCCCCCCCCCATTACATCACAGTGCACCCCCCTTGCCTTGTGATGCTGCCAGGAAGACGCTGGAGGCGGAGCTGCAGGAGAGTTGCCAGGGCCACATGAAATGGCCTGGAAGGCCAGATTTGGCCCACGGGCCTTGTGTTTGACACGTGCTGTAGAGGAAAGATGTGTTACCTAACTTAAGGTCATTGCGTCAGGTTTGGTCACACGATCAGCTCCCAGCGTCAACTTTATGGAGAGTAGGGACAGCAGACAATGGATGCCTATGGGTGACATCATTGCTAAGGCGTTACAGTCGTTGTCACTGCTCTCTCCTCTCCCTTGAACCTGGCCACTGGGGCGATCGTGTGACCGGACTAGAACGCTCTTAAATTGGGTACGGTAAGTATACACATCTTTCCTTTACAGGATAGTTAGTATAGGGCTTAGAATGGGGCAGGTTTAAACATGGATATTATTTGTCAGACTTCCACTTTAAGCTGTGGGAGTAACAGCTTGCCTGCTAATCTGTGGGATTCAAAGTAACAGATATGCAAAAGGTAATAAATCAACCTTCTGAGTGGAACTTGTAACAGGTTAGCCTCATAAGTCTGTAGAACTACAGGCCACAGATTAGCTTGGCAGCTGGTATGTGGCGCTGCCTTTTGTTTTAAGTCTACTTTTTGCGAATTTCCTTCTCCTCAAAATATCTTAAAAAAACAGCTCAAGTAACTTATTTCCTTTTGTCAGCATTTAGAGCTACTGCTACCCAATATGAGCTATTTCACCTCAATCTTGCCTTTAACACAGTATGGAGAAGGTGTCAATTACAGCCCATTAAATACATCTCCACCTTTCCTGTGACAGTCGTGTGGGATGGTGGATTGAATGGCACTGGGAACCAAAGTTGATTCATCCCTATTTATAATTATATCCCCATGGGGCATCTGGGTATTGTGTAAGCTGCTTCCATACATTGAAGAACCTTTGCAGAAAACCCTGAGCAATTGGTATAATGGTTGGATCAAAGATTTGGAGCGCCACCCCAAAACTTTAAAACCCAAAGCTTTTAGCTTGCGTTTTTTTTTTTTTTTTTTTTGCTGCAGTCATCAGCTGCTTAAGTCCTGATGAGGAGGACAGGCTGAGGCACCCCAAAACGTATTGGATATTGAGTTGACTATAGTTTGTTTGGATTTGAAAATTTTGGTGCAGTGCTCCAAATCTATGAGTCTCTTTTGCTCTCTACAAATGTCAGCATCCAGGGGCAGTTGCTAAACATGAAGAAGAGGGTTGATCTACTGACTTGACAAAAAGTCTACATTTTCACATCAGTGACAGCACTGTTTAGTCTGCTTACCTTGCATCTTTTGGGTGGAGGAGGAGGAGGTCATTTTAAAAAAGCTGATGAAGCATATTATGAAGGTGTAACTAGGTTTACATGTTTTAGGCTCACATTGAAGGCAATGTACATTGTAGTACTTTTTTTTTTTTTTTTCTAAAGATGATTCATTATTGTAAGTATATATAATATATCTAATTGAATAAATCACAAAATAAAGTTATGGCTAAATTCACCATTTGGAGAATGTTACACATTACACAAATTTGTAGCATGCTCCAAAAGTCCGCCTGCACCCCCCCATGTTTTGATACACCAAATACCTAAGCATAACCCACTCTGTGTAAAATGTCAGATCCAGAAATCCAAGGGTACTGGAACAATTTCTGACACTCCTTTACAATCCTATGCGGCCCCCAGTGGGCTTAAGCTGACTATACACGATAGAAATTCATCCGGTTTAGTAGTGATCAGGCAAATTCTGTTCACCACGTGGCCATCCATACTTGACAGAGGATGAAGGTTTGATCAACTTCTGTAGAAGGGACATGCTGAAAGGTTGTTGACTATCAGTGCCTGCAGCCAGCTTTAGACCAACAGTCTGTCTAGTGGGCACTGATGAACATCTTAGCATAGACAGATACACAGACATTTTTCTAATTGAAGCTCTATAGTACACATAGTCAAAACATGAATTGCTAGAACTTGGATACAAACTTTACTTTCTATGTTACGGCAATGGCTACAAATGTGCTACCTTTTAAGAAGGCTGCCCCAATAAATATCAGAAAATCTGGGGCAGATGGTTGTCCTCCTCTACCTGAACCCGGCAATCACATTTCATGATGTGCACTTGCAATTATCAGAAAGCCCCTCTTTGAGCACCTCCACCACAGTAATTGTAGGTACTTGCAACTGCTTCCTGTCATTGTACTTTCAATACACACAAAGAAGCAGCCTGATTAGTTTGGAACTGAAGTTTATTGTTAAGAAACTACTCTTTATGCTGCATTATTCAATCCTTGTACATAATTTTTGCGGCCGATTCTGTATTGTACAGAAACCTTTTATAACTCTGCCTGGCCCATTATTCTGTAAGACTAAATCATTGTACAGTTTTTTTTAATAAAGCTTTCCTTCAAGGGGGGAAGATAAAAAGCGTTCACCCACTAAATCTACAAAAAAGCAAGATTTCTGTATATATCTTCTAAGATAAAAGCTTAGAACATCATTTTTTTTCTACCACATTTAGGCATCAAAGATTACAGGTAAGTTGTTTTTTTTTTTTTAAACTTTAGACAAAAAAAAGATAACAGTAAGCATTAATCTCTAACTGAAATTTGTTAACAGAAAAAATTACCCTTTATTGGTCTATTGTTAAAATAAGGACCTCAGCAGGATGAAGACCCTAATACCAGAGCCAGTCAGTGTATACATGATTACATAACTGATGATTTTTTTTTTTTTGTTGTTCTCCCCCCTCCCCGCTGAAAGGTGCCAAAATGTGGCACCAGAGGAGGGAGGGAGAAAGCAAATAAGTGGAGGTTCCACTTTTGGGTGGAACTTCGCTTTAGGGGAAAAAAAATCATGCCCAAAATATACTGACCCTGACCCAAACACTAACCGTGGCACTAACCTAGGTCAAACCTTGATCTGGGTACTTTTTCTTTACTTTTTATTTATTTTTACACACACTTTTTTCCCTCTCTCTGCAAGGAAAGAGAAACATACAATATATGTTTCCTCTCCATTCACAGATAGAGAAACACAGGGGCGATCTTCACAGTGACTGATCACTGTGGTAGCCAATTAGAGGCTACCACAGCGATCAGGTGACCCGGAATCAGGATTTCCGGGTTCCGATCGTTAGTACGGGGCCCGGGGCTGTCAATGAGACCCCGGACTCTATGCTGGGAGTGCGCTGTGCAGCGGGCTACCAACACAAAAGGGAGATATGTGTATATGTGTCACCACAGAAAAAAGCCCAGTCCAGTGGGGCCGCATATTAGCAAATAAGATCTTCTGACCAATCTAATTTTTGTGATCTACATAGTTGTTCTACAACAATGGCTCAAATTACTGAAGTCTTGACATTAGCCAGGCAAGGAGCAGTTTCAGAAAGGAATCAGCCATGGCAGCCCCTAAATTTCTAGGAGCAAAAATGTACTTTAAGGGGGTCCATAAATGCTTGGAGTTCTACTTTAAGTTCATAAAGAAGTATAGCACTTCAATCAAAACTACACAAGAGCACAAACTAGCTTAATCATCTATTCAATGTATACTGTACACTCTGTGATAAGTAATGTACCAGCAGTAAGGTAGAATTCCTCTGTCACTGATTGATGAATAATGATATAGTTCAGTAACAATATATTATAGATGTTCAATTTTTATGGGTATAATAAGGATTAAGACCATTACAGTGCCTGGCTCATTCACGGGATGAGTCAGGACGTGCGGACGTAGTCACGCACGGGGGGAGGGGCCTGATGCAGCGAGCGGCCTGAGTGAATGCTGACCGCGAGGAGGATAGATGCTGGCGCCCATGGAAGGTAGGCGCCGTGCACCTCCGAGCGACAGCACTACGCCCGGGAGACGCTCCGCACGGATCGGAGCCTGCTGACCGGCGCCGCGCTGACCGACACCCGGAATCACCCCTGCCTCCTTCACCCCGAGCCCTCCTCCCCGCCGAACCGGACCTTCGATGTCTTCCTCCTGGGCAGTTAGAGGAGCCCGGTCCGTGAGTAAACACTGATTTCCAGCCCCCCCCTGCGAGGGGGAAAGGCTTTCTAAACCCCTTTACACCCGTGCTGGGAGGTAAGCAAGATTCTGTCTATACATATAACAGCTTGTCACTCCAATGAGGAGGAATTTATCAAGGGACTCTGTCGGTTTCCATGTGTACAACTGAAATAGCGATGTGCTGGGGTCAAGGAATGTTTTAAGTTTAGGCTTACAGGTTTATCACGGACAATGTCATTTGCTCTATTTTTTTTTTTTTTTTTTTTTCCCCTTATTAGCTGCTAGTACGTGTCCCCTTGCTCTCTCCCTGAAGCTGAGGGTTGTACTGTCTTTTTTTCTCCTCTTACACTGGTACGACTGCCTCCCATTGGGGATGCGATAGGCTCCCCCTAGTAGCCTGAACAGAATAGGCTGACGGTCGCTAAAAGGACTTATGGCTCTTTAAAAGGACTGGAAACCCTCTATAAGCCGAACCTTGAGCTCCTAGTGTATAAACTTTTATATAGCTCATTGCCCCTCACTAAACAAAGAGATCTTAGCTCCCAACCTGGGCTGGTGAAATCTTTATTTACCACATCTAGGGGGGGGAATTGCTCCCCCTCCAGGGGAGAGGAGGGTACAAGGAAAGGGCGATTCGCGCTGGCAAGGAGAGTTACTGTCCTTACTTCCCTCATCTCGTGTCCGCCCTATCCTCCCTCCTGGGGCCCTGGCACTCAACCCCAGTCTGTTGTCCCCACGTGGTATTTCTTTCCCCGCAACTTCATAAACCCCCTGACGGGGACTTATTTCAAAGATCTGAGGGCCCCTGTCGGTCTCCTTGGCCCCTTTCTTTATCTTTGGAGGGCTTATGCAGGTGACTGGCCGTAGGGATCACGCGAGGCTGGAGGGTGAGACCCTTTGACGCGGGAGCTTCCCTTCAGGGGCACGTATCATCCACCTTTAGGGCCCTGGACGGGTCACCCCAACGGGACAGAGGTAGTTCTTTGACTGCTTTACAGGGGAGGGTCTGCCTGAGACTCATAATTACTTTGAGGTAAAACCCCTGTTGAACATCTGATATAGCTCCCACCTGTAGGATCAAGAAGAAGAGGAATAGGAACTGGGCTCGGAGGAGGTGGGGTGCAATAAGGAGCGTCACCTAAAACAACTTGAGGAAGCATCCCCCCTATCAAGCTGGGGAGGAGAATTAGAAAACTCCCCAAAGGAAATATGAGTAAACCATCTAAAAAAGCGCCCCCAAAAACCCCGAAAGCCGCGGCCAGTGACATAAAACAATACATGAGACCCGGATCTAGCCCACAACCGCTTAATACAGACCATCAATCTAATGCTATGACAGATAGAAGGAAAGGCAAGGATAAGAAAGCAGATATGACACTTGACCAGACCCTATCAGAACAGGCGATGGAAAGCGAGCCGAATGGAAGTAGGCCCCCTGAACAAGTGGCTGAGTCACAGGGCCCTTCAAAGAAAGAAATGGAGGAAATGCTCCAGAAGATGGAAAATTCCATTAAAGGGGAATTTACCCTCCTTAGAGAGGACTGGGGCCACCTGCTGGGAAGGGTTGAAATTGTTGAGAAAAAAGTAGAAGGTCAGGAACACGAGACCCTCGAACTGAAGGAACAAATACGAGTTTTACACCTGAAACAACGGGACACCCTATATAAGCTGGAGGATATCGAAAATAGAAATCGGAGACAGAATATTAGGGTGAAATCGGTCCCCGAGAAGGAGGGAGAGGATTTAAGGGACACTATATTTTTAATACTCAACCCGCTTCTAGCAGGAGGCCGTGAAAATTTCCTTAAAATTGAGAGGATCCACCGACTGGGCAGAAGACAAACAGCAGATTCTGGGAGACCCCGAGACATCATCGTCAGGTTTAGATATTACGAGGAAAAGGCGGAAATCTGGGCTAAATTATACCGAAGCCCCCCCTTGAATTATGAAGGCTCCGAAGTTCAAATTTACTCAGATCTATCTCCCCAGACCTTAGAAAGACGCAGGCAGCAGAGGCCCTTATTAGAAGCTTTGCGATCGGCAAATATAAAATACATCTGGGGGTTCCCGGCTAGCCTGATTGGGAACAAGGATGGGCGCTCAGCCAGACTGCGCTTCCCGGAGGAGGTTCCAGATTTCTGTAGTAAAATGGGCATCCAAGTCCCGGCCCTCCCAGGATGGGTAGAGGGGGGAGAGTACGGTTAAATTCTCTTGGGGGAAGATGGGGAGGAGGGGTGCTCTTTTTTTTTTTGTTTTTTTTTTTTTTTTTTCCCGGGTGTCGGTCGGGTGGGTGCTAGGGCAGCAGGGAATTACATCTTCTCTTTTTTCGCCCGCTGCTCCCCGATGATGGAACATTATCGGGAGAATGGCTGGATTTTCCAGCCACTCAGTGCCCCACCCTTCCTGAGTTAGTAGGAGAGACGTGGGAGGTCAGACATTTGAATGGCTCCCAACGACTCTAAGACCCTAGAGAGGGCCAGGGTGGGGAGGGAGGGGAGGGGTGGTGGGGGGGGGTTTGGGACTGAGGGGTGGGGAGGGGGGAGAGATGGGGGGGGGGGGGGGGGGAGGAGGGGGGAGGGTAGAGAGGGAGGGGGGGGGATCCCCCCGCGTCGCCCCGACACTGCGTGTACACCAACATTAAAAACTTTCCTATTGTGCCGAGATGACCCTGATTAAATTTGTATCCTATAACGTAAAGGGACTTAATCTCCGGGCCAAAAGACAAAGGATTCTTGAGGAGCTGAGAGCGTACGGGGCAGGTGTGGTCTTCCTTCAGGAGACACACCTGTCCCGGATGTCTAACATCAGATTAACCTCGGGTCATTTCCCATCTTGGTACTACGGCGATGCCATTATTAATAGGGCCAGGGGGGTGGCCATCGGATTCTCTAGGGATATACAGTTTCAATTGGAGAGTAGGGTGGAGGACCCAGAGGGTAGATTTTTGTTTTTAAGAGGTTCGCTTGGCGGTAATAAATATACTTTTGTAAACATATATGCCCCTAATATTAAGTCGATTACATTTATGAAAGATATCCTGTCGAAGTTAAAAGAGTTCAGACAGGGGTATGTTATTTTGATGGGGGACCTCAACTTCTGCATGGACCCGGACCTCGATTGTACGTCCCGTGCACGTGGGGTTTGTAGGGAACAACTTAAAATGATTAAGCAGAACTTGAGGTCTAACCAGTTGGTTGACGTTTGGAGGATACAACACCCTGGAGACAGGGATTACACCTTCTATTCCCACGTGCACGGGACATACTCCCGATTGGACCATATTTTTATCGATCACGCCCTCTTAGAACGAGTCAAGGACACGAAGGTGGAGATCGTTTCCATCTCTGATCATGCCCCAGTCACAATGGTATTAGAATGCCCTGAACTACAGACCCCCTCAGCGAGCTGGAGATTGAACGAGGAACTCCTTTATGATGAAGAAATAGTGGAGCAAATTAAAAAAGAAATAAAACTTTTTTTTGAAATCAATGATAACGGGGAAGATCTGGGGTCAACTCTATGGGATGCCCACAAATCCTATATAAGAGGGATCTTAATCACAAAGGGGGCCTGGAAAAAAAAAGAAGTTAGGATTAAAAAAGATGCCCTTGTGGAGGAAATAAAAATGGCCGAGCAGATCCATAAATCCTCCACCGCGCCAAACAGGGACCTTTACTTAAAAATTATTGCCCTTAGAGAAGATTTAAAAGACCTGACGGAACAACAAATAAAACAAACATCTGACTTAGTGGCTAGGGAGAGGTACATGTGGAGCAATAAATCCGGAAAACATTTGGCCAGAACTCTCCGTAATAAAAAATCCCGTAACTATATTGAAAAAATAAGAAACAAAAAAGGGGACATTACGTACTTATCTAGGGATATCGCCGATTCTTTCAGGGCTTACTTTGAAGATGTCTACTCAGCGGAACCGCAGGGTATTAGATCTGATAGGGCGCAGAAGGGGGAAAGATTCCTGATGGGCGCTGACCTCCCTAAACTTCTAACGGAGGTAAGCGAGGGGTTGGATAGTCCCTTTACGGAAGATGAGATTAAAAGGGCCTTGATGGGATCCCCGAAGGGCAAGAGTCCTGGACCGGACGGGTTCACTAACTTATATTATAAAACATTTCAGGAGGAACTAATTCCCAGAATCTGTTCATACTTCAATGGACTTGGACAGAGTTTCGGAATGTCGACCGAGTCCTTAACTGCGGACATCACGATGATTCTGAAGGAGGGGAAGGATGGATCAGTGTGCTCGAGTTATAGGCCAATCTCGCTTTTAAATGCCGATACTAAATTATACGCGAAGGTTTTAGCTGAGAGGATTAGGGGCCACTTGAGCACACTGGTCCATCCCGACCAGGTGGGATTCGTCCCTGGCAGAGAGGGACGGGATAATGGGATACGAGCGCTGTTATTAATTCATAAGATTAGGAGGGCAGGGTCCCCAGGTCTACTCCTGTCGATAGACGCCGAGAAAGCGTTCGACAGGGTAGACTGGGGACTCATGTTTCAAACTTTAACCCATATGGGCTTCGGACCCAAGATCATTCAAAAAATAGCGGTACTGTATGCCCACCCAACAGCTAGGATCAAGATAAATGGAATGACCTCTGTACCGTTTTATATGAAGAACGGTACTAGGCAGGGATGTCCGCTGTCTCCTCTTCTATTTATATTGACCCTAGAGCCTCTTCTCTCTACAATAAGGGGACACCCGGGAATACATGGGGTATCAGTGGAGGACGAGGAACATAAATTGGCGGCATTCGCAGATGACGTTCTGTTCTTCCTGGGAAACCCACAGATATCTATGCCCCTTCTGATGAAGGTCCTGAGGCAATATGGGGAGATATCTAATTTTAAAATTAACTCCTCTAAGACATTTGTTCTCAATGTCAACGTACCAAGGTCGGTCCAGCTGAGCCTTCAGGGGAGATTTGGGTTCCCTTGGAAGCAACAAATTAAGTACCTGGGCATAATTTTGTCCAGGTCCCTGAAGGCAATGTTTAATATTAACTATCTCCCCCTGCTAGATGACATTGCAAAAAAATGCAAAGAATTCAACAATAGGCCTTTGACGTGGTTGGGAAGGATTAATTCCGTAAAAATGATGATCCTACCACTAATTTCTTATAAATTCCAGATGCTCCCAATCCCCCTCTCGGCAAATTATCTAAGAAAGCTAAAGTCTCTAATTATGAACTTTATCTGGGGACATAGGAAGCACCGCATAGCACTTCGCACCTTAAAACAAGAAAAAAACAAGGGTGGCCTAGCAGTCCCCGATATTGAAAACTACTACCAAGCAGCTGTCCTCTCTAGAGTTCCCGAGTGGGGGGCGGTTCATAGCGACAAAAGATGGGTAAAATTAGAAAAATCACTAAGTAATTTACAATTGGGTACCCTTATATGGAACCCACCACACCACAGGTCTTTAGGAGAGAATACGCACGTCATAACCACTAACACATTGCGCATTTGGGATAGGGTCTATAAGCACTTTAATGTAGAGTACAACTCACCACTCATAGCACTTAGAAATAATGAATATTTTCAGCCAGGAAGGGTAACGGTGGGAGGGGGATGGGTTAAAAAAGAGGGCACATGCTTGAAAGATATAATGCAAAAAGGTAAGATACTATCACTCACCGAACTTTATAGCAAAGGAGATTTGTTTAAGATGGATGAATGGAGATATCTGCAGTTGTGCCACTTCCTAAACAGTCTCCCCCAACCGATTAGGGCCGCGGACGATTTGACTCGAATGGAGCGGGTGTTTACGGCCACTAAGGGGAGAAAAATGATCTCCAAAATATACAAATTATTAATAGAGGGGAGCGACTGGGGAATACCACCATTCATCCAAAATTGGGAGAGAGATTTGGGCACTAAAGTAGACGCACTTATGTTAGGTAAAATAATGAAACTAACCCACAGGTCTGCTATCGACACCAGGTCAGCTGAATTAAACTACAAAGTTATTTCACGGTGGTATATTACCCCGGCTAAGTTAAGTAAGTATCTCCCGGGTACCCCGGAGGCATGCTGGAGGGGTTGCCCCGATAAAGGGACCATGGCCCACTTATGGTGGGCTTGTAGAAAAATTAAGACATATTGGGCCAAGATTTTAGGGTACGTGAAAGAAATTACAGGAAACGAACTTGATAACGACCCGTGGGTTATTTTGATGCACGGCACTAAAGAAGGGATAAAACATTATGAGAGGTCACTGGTTCCCCATCTTTTGAATGCCGCCAAGCGAACGATAGCCAGAAATTGGGGCAATCACGATAGCCCACATATCTGGGAATGGATTGATAGGGTCGAAGATATACGCCAGATGGAGACTTTAAGGATTAGAGCTGAAGAAGGGAAGGGGGTCATGGAAAATATAAAATGGGAAGGTTGGCTTAAATTTAAAAAAACCTGGAGCTTTGCCGAAGCAGTTAGGATTCAGCTATAGCCCTTGAAGTGAGGGACATCTCGATGCAAATCGATGGAATGGCCGTGGTGCTGGGGCGACGCGGGGGGAAGGAAGGGAGGGGGGGAAGGGGATAAAATGACCACAGGGAAGGAGACGGGGGAGAGGCAGTGTTATTGTTCTTAATTGCCTCTGTTATTATTTGAGTAGGGTATGGTGTTCTCTCTTCTTCTTGACAAATCAAAGATAGCAAAGCCACAATGATGTGACGACCCATTGGGACAGTGATGAACAGATAAGTTGATTCGGGTCCCTGGTGTTAGACTGAACTGATGTGGTTAGAAGAAAAAAAAAAAAAAAAAAAAAAAAAAAAAAAGACCATTACAGTGGGGGCACAGAGGAATGCAGGAAACCAAGTCTATTACTTAAGCATTCACTTCTTATGCCGAATTCATACCCGCTACTTAGTGCTATTGATCAGCTCTGCAGAGGTCCTGTCATGATGGTGAAGGATTACCTGACAAAGCAGTTTGATTTTCTTCCTTCTCTTCGGGAATCTCCACCGATTCTTGTGTCATTGCAGCCGAACCAGAAGATTCATAGCCGACAGTCTGGGGACCACCTGCTGTGTCACTGGCACTAGAATCCTCCTTGGGGTTTGGGTCTTTACCCTTTGATCTCAAGAATGCAACCAACTTGGGATCTTCACGAAAAATGACATGGAAAAAAAAAAAAAAAAAGAAGAGAAATAATCATGAATGAAACGCCTTCAGGCATTACTTTGCCAATACATTGACAACCATTAGATTAGACACACAGTGGGCTTTTTTTTTTTTTTTTTCTAATGAGATATTAGACCGTTAGCATACATTATTCAGTCTGTAAATTTGCTTAACTAATATTTGGAAGATGAGCTGGATAACAAAATAGAATTCTCATTATAAAATCCTTTACTCTTGCAACTTCATAATTATATCACCCAAAACAAAGAAAACATCACAAGTCCTTTAGTGAATGAGGAAAATGCAGCACACAAGCAGGGGTTTACTGATTCAAGAACCTTTTAATCTAGTATAAGAGACTGCAGTGAATTAAAGTATACCTAAATCAAATACATATTCCCTCATTTAGACCTGAACAGGAATGGGCAAAGCCCTGCCAGGTTTCCTGTAGGCACAACAGGGAGCGAGAAGAAATCCTTCCAAAGTAAGGAAAAGCACTATCATAGGCAGCTGCCAGCACAAAACGTGTGACAACTGAAAGATTTCTTCTCTAATTCTGCTCTTAGTGAGAACCAACACCAACGGACGTCATAAAAAACAAAAAAAACAAAAGAGAAAGCCAATCTCCCTAGGGGTTACAGGAAAAGAAAATGTATAGTGTTTCTAATTCTTCTCTACTCAATGCAAGCCTAAAGAAAAAATGTGTGGCTTTAGACACACATTAAGACCCAAAGAAAACATGCTTCCATTGACATTAAATAAGAAAGGTCCACAAAAATTTTAGGTAATATTTGTAATGTATTTTAAGCAGACTGGATACTTTGTTCCTGGGAAGCGTAAGCACCAGTAAATATTATTTATACACTTAAAGCGGAGGTCCACCCAAAAAAAAAAATGTAGTAGTCTCCTTTAAATGTAATAAAACAAATTTTCATTAAAAAAAATGTTTTACTTACTTGAAAGGCCCTGTTGCCAGGCAGTCGTCCTAATCTGCCTACTTCCTAGTCCGCGGTGCTCCTAGTTCTCTTCCTGACTCGCCTGGGCTCAGGGGAAATGGGGCGCGCTATCTTCTGGGACCTGTGTGTGTCAGCCGCCCATTCACAAAGAGCCGCGCGACTCGTGCATGCGCAGTAGGAAACAGGCAGTAAAGCCGCAAAGCTCCACTGCCTGTTTCCCTTCGTTAAGATGGCAGCACCGGCACCCGATCCGATAGACGTATCGGCCTCGGGGGGGGGGGGGGGGGGGGGGGGGGGGGGGGGGGGGGGGGACATCACGGGCTCCCTGGACAGGTAAGTGTCCTTATTAAAAGTCAGCAGCTACAGTGTTTGTAGGTGCTGACTTTTAAAAAAAAAAAAAAATTGCGGCTGGAACAACGCTTTAAAAGTAAAGTCCAGGCAAGCAGCTAAAAACACAGATAAAATAAATATATAGGGGCTGTTTTGCCTGCCAAAAGGATTTCCATTTCTATTCATCCAGGCCTGAGATTTGCATAGCTCTGCAACACAGCTGGGAGGGGATCAGATTATTTTCTGCTGTAATTTGCCTTTCACATACAGGTCTCCTCCCCAAGCCCCACCCTGGGACTGGCTAGCAAAAGGAGAAACAGCCTACTGATGAGCTCATCTCTTCATCACTATGCTCTCTCCCCCTATCAGCATGATATTTGCACTGCAGCACCCCAGGACTGCAGGAGGCTGATACCGGGTCAAATTCGGGTATATGCCCTGCTTGCATAAAACATATGGAATATGGCTTTAATGGTAAAATTACACAAATGCAGTCCATCAAGCACTGAATCTGGATGTTTCCATCATAGGTGTGAGAAAATACAAATTGAAGTTAGATCCAGAGGCTATACTTGGGCATTCCAAATTCCACATTAGTGGGGATCATCTGGAAAGTTCTACTTGTCTGGAGTAAGTGAATCTAAAGCAGCAATGATAACAAAGATAAAAGCACAGGAGCATGCACCTTTAAGAACAACGTCAGCTTTATATACCTGTCCTGTAACTTCAGACAGGCTGCAACATGGTCTTAATGATCTGTGCACAAAAGTGTAAAAAAACCTGTAGAGTTTTACTATAGGTGCAAGCAAAACAACCCTTTCTAGGTTAAAGAAGTTGTAAAGGCAGAAGGATTTTTATCTTAATGCATTCTATGCGTTAAGATAAAAAAATCTTTATGTAGCAGCCTCCCAATCAACCCCTAATTACTTACCTGAGCCCCATCTCTCTCCAGCGATGTCCACCAGTCTCTTGGCTGTCCGGGACACTCCTGATTGGCTAACACACAGCAGCGGCACCATTGGCTCCTGCGGCTGTCAAAGTCAGTCAGCCAATCAGGGAAGAAAGGGGGTGGGGGCCAGGCCGGGGCTCCGTGTCTGAATGGATACACAGTGTTCTGACTCGGCTGGGGTGCCCCCACAGAAAGATGCTGGTTGTGGGGGCACTCGATAGGAAGGAAGGGCCAGGACCAGCAAAGAAGGACCCGAGAAGAGGAGGATCCAGGCTGCTCTGTGCAAAACCAACTGCACAGAGGTGGCAAGTATAACATGTTTTTTTTTTTTGTTTTAAAACAAGACTTTACAAATTACTTTAACTGTATAAATTGCATAAATCACAAAGTACTTCAACAGGTGGAAAGCCTTCATTATCAGTAGCTGAGCAAGCTCATTTTTTTAAAGCATATTTCTTCACTTGCTGAAGCTTAACGATATACACCATTACTATAGAGTAGCTATTTTGCCATGTTTGTACCTGGCAAATAATACATCTACAACTGCCGATTTTATATGAATAAATATGATAAGATTCTTAGGATTTAATTTCAGTTGCTCCATTCCTAGATATCCAGATGGAAAGTAAAACAAGCCTGTAGGCATCTTTTGTCATTCTGTTACCCAATCAGACTTTTGATGATGATAATTTGGACAGTCTGGTGAAGTGGGAATGGGTACATTCCGGGCAACATACTAGGAATTTGTAATCTTAAAATGGTATAAAAACCTCTGTTCTAGTTGGTTTTCTACATATCAATTTCATAGTCCCCAGCTGATTATATGCAACAATAAAGCTGTATATTTACCAAGTTGTGAGAACAGCTGCTCGCGTTCTCTCTGGATCTCCTCCTCGGACAGAGATTTCAGCTTTTTCACATTCTCCTCATGGATCCTCTGGGCCTCTCCGTGACTTTCTGAACTCCGCAGACCTTCACCTGTAATCAGACGGGGCTTTTCTTCTCTTCCTTCACCTGTAACACAAGCAGATTAACCAACAATAAAACATCCTCTTCTTAAAGAAAATTACATAATATTTATATATACGCATGTACCCAAAGCAACATCCTAAAAGTATCATGAGAACAGACAAACAGGCAATTAAATGCATTATAAACCTTCCTATTTGCATCTTGTGTTTTTCACCTGCATAAGATGTACACTGATCATGCAAGTTTCATGATGTCATTTGTTGCCATGTACACACAGCCTATACAACCCCTGGCAAAAAGTATGGAATCACAACTCTTGGAAAATGTTCAATTGTTTAATTGTGTAGAAAAAAAAATAATAATAAAATCACGTGCCTCAAAACTATTTTCATTTAACATTCCAACCTTCTGGCTTTCAGAAACACTTTAAATAATGTAAAAAAGAAAGAAGACTGTAGTCAATTGCAACTGTTTTTGCAGATTAAGCACAGGAAAAAAAAAAAAAAAAATTCAGGATTCTGAGGAAAATATTATGGAAACATGAAAAAAACACTAGTACTTTGTTGCCCCACATCTGGCTTTTATAACAGCTTGAAGCATGGATTTAGCAATCGACAAACAGTATTCTTCATCAATCCGGCTCCAACTTTCTCTTATTGCAGTTGCCAAATCAGCTTTGCAGGTTGGAGCCTTGTCACGGACCATTTTCCTTTAATTTCCACCATAGATTTTAAATTGGATCGAGGTCCCACTATTTGCAGGCCATGCCATTAACATTATATGTCTTTCTTGAAGGAAAGTTTTCACAGCTTTTGCCCTAAGCAAAATGCATTATCATCCTGAAAAATGATGTCATCACCAAACATCCTTTCAATTGATGGAATAAGAAAAGTGTTCAAAATCTCAATATAAACTTGTGCATTTTTTTGCAGATTTAATGACTGTCATCTCCCCCTTACCATTACCTGACCTGCAACCCCATTTCGTCAATGATTGTGGAAATTTGCATGTTTTCTTCAGGCAGTCGTCTTCATACATTTCATTGGAACGGCACCAAACAAAAGTTCCAGCATCATCACCCTGCCCAATGCAGATTTGTGATTCATCACTGAATATCACTTTCATCCAGTCAATGATTGCTTTTCTTTAGCCCACTGTAACCTTGTTTTTTTTCTGTTTGGGTGTTAAAGCAGAGTTCCACCCAAAAGTGGAACTTTCGCTTCAAGCTCTCCTCGCCCCCTTACATGACACGTTTGGCATGTCATTTTTTTGGGGGGGGGGGAGTGGGTGCCTACTTTAGAGAGGGACTTGCTGTCCCACTTCCTCCTTCCGCCTAGGCAACTCCTCCTCTCCACCTAGGTGGCCGCTCCGTCTCGGTAATCTTCTGGGACCAGAAGATTGACTTCCACTGGGAGAGCGCAGTGAGACTGTGCGGCTGTGAAGCCACAAATGGGTGAGCGGCATGCTGACGTCACCTCCATTCCCTGTCCATCCAGGAAGCGACAGGTAGCGATAGAGAGAGCCGGCCGGCTCGTTTGTTTCACATGCCTTATTTTTACATCTGAAATGTAAGTGCAACATGTACTACTACTTTTATAATAAAACAGTCATACAGAATTATGCTATGGATGTTCATCTTTTCTTTGCATAAACGAGCATTTGTGAGAATAAGGGAGGACCCAGGCAGGATCCATATGTTGATTTTGAGTGTGCCATTCGGAGCATCTGGGATAGAGACCCTGGCAGGGTGATAAGCCACAGGCCTTTCTGATCTCCTTAAAAAAAGAGATCAGACCAGCTGGTAAGCTGCAGTGATAGCATTGGTGGAGGATCTTTTTTCCTTTTGGTGTATTCCATCACGTTTTCTGAGGGTGTTGAGTGCAGCGTCACCATTGAAGCATAACAGCGGATCTTTACCATTTATTGTGGACTTTGTGCATGCTTTATTATCATTTTCTTTATCATACTGTTTCATTTGCTATATATCTTTATGATATCACTCTTATTGAGCTCGGGTTTCAGATACCTTTTTATATATTATATATATATATATATATATATATATATATATATATATATATATATATATATATATATATATATTTTTTATATTTTTTTTTTTTTTTGTATATATCATTTTTTTTATTCAACTTTCAGTATTTACATTGATAATTGCTGTTGCTGGATTACTTTTTGAATATTGTCTAATTTTATGCCAATAGAGTTTTGATCACAACAGTACCATCAACACAATTGATTTATAAATCACGTGTAATAATTTTCAGCGCAGCTATTTTTTTGTATTCTATTGTGTGCATCTCACATTAAGTTGCAGCAGAGAGTTTTTTTCTTTTCACAATTAGTTTATCACTATTGTAATATTTAGTTTTAATTAATCATATACCCATTTGGTCACGGCTGGGTGCCCAGTTTCAATGGAGGCGCCGAGGAGAGGAGGGGAGACCGTGGAACAGGTAAGTGTCCGTTTATTAAAAGTCAGCAGCTAAACTTTTTGTAGCTGCTGACTTTTAATAAACAAAAAAAGCCTGGAATTCCACTTTAATGATGGTTTTCGTTTGCCTTTTCTGTATGTAAATCCCATTTTCTTTAGGCGATATCTTACAGTTAAGTCACAGACATTGACTCCAGTTATTGACCATTTGTTTCTCATTTATTTTGTTGTGCATTTTCTGTTTTCAAGGCATATTGCTTTAAGTTTTCTATCTTGACTCTTTGATGTCTACCTTGGTCTACCAGTACGCTTCCCTTCCCATTTGATTTCTACTTGGTCCAGATTATTATAATCCTCTCCTTTGTTTCAACTGACATCCCTCGTATTGGCACCATGATTCATGTCAATCAGGTTGGTGTAACAGCTCACCAAGGTATGCAAGCACTCTATTTTAACTGCAGACTAAATTAGCAGATGTAATCTGATGCAGATGTTTGTTTTAGAACTGCAAAGTACATTGTGATTCTGTAATATTTTCCTCAGAATTGCGTGATTACACATTTTTTTTCCCCTGCTTGATCTAAAAAAACAGTTGCAATTCACTACAGTTTTCTTTATTTTTGTGTTTCTTAAAGCCAAAAGGTTGGAATGTTAAATGAAAATAGTTTTGAGGTGTGACTGCGATTAGTTTTCTATTACACAATTAAATGAACATTTTCCATACTTTTTGGGGTTGTAGTACAGTAAACCATCACAACCTGGAGTCAGCAATTTCCGTTCAAACATGAGACATGCAGCATGGCACTGCACAAGTTAACTTGTGACCTCCGTCTGCAGTCTTAGAATACGCCCTGTGAATAAACGACATATCCCACAATCCCTGGGTCTCTCAGTCTAGCATTGGACTCGGTGCAGTAGTTAGATCTGACAGAAACAAGCAGGCATAGCAATGAAGAGAAGAGTCGTGTGTTCATCACATTAGTTCGCCAACATTTGCAATGCAACACAGATTCGTGGTGAGGGGTAGTGATTGTGGGATCATTTTAAACCCTCCCTCTCCTGGATATCTCAGCTCCATTCAGTCTCTGAGGTGACCTGAATATTAACCCTTTAATTTCCCTTTAACTGCACATCTGTACATTAACCTCCCCACTGTATGTGACATGTTTATTAACCCGTTCTTCCTCTGTGGCTGGCCAGAACAGCTAATGTATAGGGTGCACCATTACCAATCTCCATGTTTATCCCCCTCAATACCAACGTTAAAGGAAAGTAACAGTCTCTTGTATAAAAAAAAAAAAAAAAAAAAAACGTCACTTTCACAGATACCCACCTTCCCTGTAAATACCAGCTGGTTCTGGATATGGTGGACCATAAGACTTTCCAGGGTGCAGTGCCCAGGCCTGAGCAATCAATCACCAGGCACAAACAGTGCCCCATAAAGAGGACAAGGAAAAAGACAATAACCCCTGTGTAAAGTTCACACCACCCGACATGGAGCTCCCTTGGAGTCAGGGTTAGGACTGGATCCAAGGGAGGAACAGATTGGCCAAGAAGGTGATGGAATGGGTGTGAGGTTTTGCTTTACAAAAAAAAAACATAATTTTGCATCTGCATCTCTTTAACTACTTGAGGATGTTACACCGCGAGAATCGTGATCTTTATTCTAAGCAAAAAAATGTTGATACTAATTTTTCCCAGAATCGTGCAGCTCTATTGTACTGCAATGTCATTTTTACTTCCATCAAGCAGCCGCCAATTTTCTTCCATTTGCGCCTTTATGTCTTGTACAAAATGATAAGGCCTCTTTCACAAGCTAATGACCTACCTTTCAAATGAGAATCTTTGCTTTCACCATGGAGGACAAATGTAGGACTGACAAAGTGTTCTGGCTGGGGGAGGACTGAAGAAGATTCTGCTTTTTTTGCAGCTTCAGCAGCCTTCTTAGCAGCCATTTTCTGAGCAAAGATGCTGACTTTCCCAGGTCCTGGTGTAACCTGTATACCAATAAATAAATCTTGGATTATCAATATTTAAAATAATGAACTAGACAAAAACACAAAGTGGACAAAAGGCACTTTCTATTACAGGGTGACAATGCTTTGTCCATGTCTCACAACTGTGCTCTAGCACTGTCACTTTGTCACAAGGGCCTCCAATGTGACCAGCATAACATGCATAGGTGTGGTCTACCCATCACCATCAGGAAAACCACCCTGATAAATGCCATGCTGCCATCGCTGGAGTGCATGTTGACAGAAATAACTGCAAAGAGGCTGCAGGGGATTAATAGCACAAAAATGTAACAAAGAAGGAGGTCTAGCGCTAGAATTACTGCCTATGATCTGACGTTTGTGGCAATATCTCAGGTGGGAGACGATCACATTCTGCGTGCGGGACTAAAGCACGTGCTGTGTGCAAGCACGGGAGGACGGGGGGCACTCAAATTATTTTTTTTAATTATACTTTTTTTTTTTTTTACACTGTTGCTTTAATTTTAATTTTTTTTTATCACTTTTATTGCTGTCACAAACATCCTTGTGACAGCAATAGGCATGTGACAGGTCCTCTTTATGGAGAGATTTGGGGTCTATAAGACCCCAAATTCCTCCTCTGCACTTAAAAGAATTCAAAACACCAAGATCGGCCTGCAGCTGCGGGCATCATCACAGAATAACCACCGAAGTGGTTAAGCTTAATGACACACAGGGGTTGATTTACTAAAACCGGAGAGTGCAAAATCTGGTGCTTTTTGTCAAAGCTTAATTGAACAAGCTGAAGTTAGAAGCTGATTGGCTACCATGCACAGCTGCACCAGATTTTGCGCTCTTCAGTTCTAGTAAATCGACCCCAGTGTGCTTTAGCACTCTATCGCCTAGTACATACAATGTGAAAATCGGACGAAAAAAAAACACAAATCAGAGCGATCGTTCCATAATCTAAAAAGTTTGTAAAAGGAACACGAGTGAAAATGTTTCTCATTTGATGACAGATGAATGACTTTCTTGTAATTAGTATGGTATTCATACAAATGAAAAATTGAGTGAAGACCACGTATGATCAGAAACGAAAGAAAGGCCCGGAAGAAGAAAAGGGCAATGAAAACAATTATCGTCAATAGCGAAAAAAAATTCTTGTGAATAATATTTTATTAGATTGATAGTCCTGTGGAATATTATTTATTTTATGTTACAAACAAACTGAACAAAGGCAACAAACAAATCTGCAAAACAACGGACAATGCACGAAAACCCCTCAGCTCTTCGATCGTGTAGGGGTCACATGTACATTACATCACTTCCGATTACAAGCTAGAACGTAGCTACGTATGAGGGAATTTGTATCCTGTTGTATGAGAATTTTTGTACCTTTAGTAAGCACCTGGTTTTCAATATGAGAATAGCATGCAAAAAAAATGGACAATCTTTCGTCCGATTTTCTCATCCTGTGTACTAGGCATTAAAGAGGAACTGCAGCCTGCTCACATAATTTGTAATAAAAACATCTTTGCCATTCTGAAGCTTCTCTCCAACCACTTTGCATATTATTTTATATATGCACTGCGATTCTGTACTTGCCGAATATGCTGCAGAAATCTCCCTCCACTGAGTCTGGCTGCAACCATTTTAATTGTGGGCAGCTGAGCTGCTTCCTGTTCACTTTCTGGATTTACACAGACACACAGAGGCACACCTCTAGCTCTGCAGCTCTCATTGACCCTCATAACTCATCCCCTCGCTTCCTGGCAAACTCTCGCAAGAGTGAGTGAGAGAGCTGTGCACGATGTCATAAGCTTAGGGTTTTTTCCAGACAAGAAACAGGAAGTTGCTGTATAAAAGGTATTACTGGCAGAAAAAAGGGCAGAAGATTTAATAGATGGAAAGTTGAAAAAAAAAAAAAAAAAATGACTGAAGTTACGCTTTAATGTCATGGAGTTAGTGTTTAAATGTACTTTAAGCCCATTCTCAGTAATTTTCTCCTATACAAAGCAAGCAAGCAAACAAACAAAAAAGGTCTGTTGCAGGTGTTGATGTAGTTTACAAATAACAAGGGTGGGTCCACTTCTGCTAAAGAGGCAAGATTTCTATTTTTCTGGCCAATGGAATGCACATTACAAAGAGTACGGTCAGCCCCATATGCACAATATTGCCTACTGTCACTTACTGACGTACACACACACACACACACACACACACACACACACACACACACACACACACACACACACACACACCAGTATAGATTGAGATGGTCACAAGGATACAGGAGCCCTTGCAAACAAAAATGAACATGTGTGACCACTGAAATCTTGTTATTGCTTGAATAGCAGATCTCTCATTTCAAATTGCTATGGCCGCTTGTCTGTTGGAGAATATAAAAAGGTATGAAAAAAAAAAAAAACACACAGATATACCCTGTAGGCACTGAAAGGACATATCTAAACCTGGAAGTCCTAATGGGTGATTTGTTACTGCATGTGACTTCTGTGCTACGATGCTTTTTATAAGCCATGTGTCATTTGATGAAATTAAGAGAGAGTGTCTGCAGCAGGCTCCCTTCCAATGCTTTCCTCACTAATGAGCTGTCTTCACCGGGCACACAGAGAAATCCATCATGTTTTATGGTTTCCAAGGAAACTATGTCATTGGATCATGTATTCGCAGGCAATGTCACCAATGTCTAAAAATGGCTTTCAATGGCGCAATGTAAAAGATGGACCAGACTGCAGTGACAGTAGAAAAGAATACATTGTGTATAGTTCATGTCGCTTACACTGGACTGAGATGGGTAAAGAGTGTCAGTAAATACAAAGACAGTGGACTACATAAAGTTTTCTGTGACCAAATCTCAAGATCAATCAAACCTAAAAAACAGCCAGAAGGGGCAGATTAATGCAAATTTAACGCAACATGCTGAGTTGACAGGCGGTACCGCCTATTAAACTCAGACATTCAACTCAATGGGGTTACACCACAACCAAGAGCCACACACTTGGCTCTAGAGTATGGCACATTAGTTCCATTATAAAATGCTGTTCAGCAGAAAGTAAAAAAAAAATAAAATAAATGGCATTCAGAAGGTGCCTCCTAAATGCCTGGAAATATCTGCTTAGCTCCACTCTGAAAATCTACCATGGATGACTTTTCAGAGCACAGCTGTCTCATACTTCTCACATTGCTGACCTATTCCTTTTTTCTCAAGATTTTATTTGTCACATGCCAATGTGAATACATTTTAAAAAAAAATTTTTGACCTGCACCACTGGAGTCGCTTCCATTTTTCTCTTTTTCCCCCGGTTTGTGGGATCACTTTGAGTGGACTGGTTGGTGTCTTCACACCTGGTCGATTGGAGGTCTATCGGTTGCAGTGTATGCTGTTTGGTTCCTGCCTGTCGAGGTGTCTACCGTCGGTTCCCGCCTGCCTGATCTGGTACCCATTGGCGCAAGAGGTTCAGCGTTTAAGCCTGCTTGATACAAATACTGTACGGTAGCTGTATCCAACATCTGCGGTAAGAGTACCCAATCTTTCCATAATCACCAGACAAGCTGCTCCATATTCATGTTTATCCAGTCTTTCCCTGTTCCTGAGTTACTCTGAAGGATCTGGTGTTATCAGTGTTCACTTGACACGGACTCTGTATTATATTGTTGTTTTTTATTGGCACTTACTGTTTATTTGGTATATGTCACAATGGCTATTGGCATTTAATATTATTTTATGCCACATTATTGGCAATACTCACGCTTCACTGTGGGTATTTGTATACATGTTAAATTTTTTCATAGAATATCCACTTTTCACATAGTGCATATGTCTTAGCGCTACATTTTTCACCCAATGTCCTTGCATGGCCTTGTCAGAACCCAGACTTAAACATGATTGAAAATCTGTGGAATGACTTGAAGACTGCAGTCCACAAACGGTCACCATCAAATGTAACTGAACTTGAGCAGTTCTGCAAAGAAGAGTGGGCAAACATTGCAAAGTCTAGGTGTGCAAAGTTAGTAGAGACATAAAGGCTGTAATTAAAGCAAAATGTGGTCCAACAAAATACTGACAGGGGAATGATCCTTTATCCAACTCAGTGATTCCGTTTTTTATTTTTTATTCACATCATGGTGCTATATCTTTGACTTAGATGTTCTAAGTTGCACTGAGAAAATACAGCTGGATAAAACAAAAACAGTGTCTGTCTTCATTTCAGACTGCAACAAAATGTGATTATCCTAAATGAGGGTGATCCTTTTCTATACCCACTCTATACAGTGGGGGAAATAATTATTTGATCCCCTGTGGATTTTATGAGTTTGCCCATTTACAAAGAATTTAAAGGTCTTTAATTTTTATAATTGGTGTATTTTAAATGATAGAAACAGAATATCAACCATAAATCTAGAAAAAAACACATAAAACAAATGCTATAAATTAAGTTGCAGTTCAGTGAGTAAAATAAGTATTTGATCCCCAAGCAAAACATGACTTGGTGGAGAAGCCCTTATTGGCAAGAACACAGGTAAGATGTTTCTAGTAGTCAGACTCCAGGTTTGCACACATCTCAGGAGGGATTTTGATCCACTCTTCTTTACAGGTCCTCTCTATCCTTAAGGTTTCTTGGCTGTCTCTATCAGCCAACAAAAATAACTTTGGCTATAAGGGACACAAAAAATTTACAAAATCAATCAGTTTGAGACAAAATTATACTAGAACAGTGGTCTCCAAACTGTGGCCGGATGCAGCCCTTTGCTTGCCTTTATCTGGCCCTTGGGGCACTATTCCTCCCATTGATACAAGACACTATCATGTCAACAGACACCAACAATGGGGCACCATTTCTCCTAATGACACCAATATAATAGGACACTATTTATCCCTATGATACCAACTATGGAGAACTAGTCCTCCCCTTAATACTAGGGTTGCACCGATACTAATATCGGTATCGGTTCTTCATCTGCAGATCAAAGGGATGAACAAATGTTTCTCTGTTTAACCCTTAATTTACTCTAATCAGCCTTAATTAACTCCCTATTCTCCTCCATTTAATTATTTCCCTGCTTTATATTTATTTTTTTCACGTCTATTTTATAAACGATAAACAATTAAAACTTTTTTTTTTTTTTTTTTTTATTTGCTTTGTTAGTGAATATTTTTGCACATATATATTAACATATATTTACACATGTCACATTGAAAAAGCGCAAAATCAAAAACAAAAATCTATTTAATTTGTAAATAACTTTTCAATGTACCATTGCTGACAGCTGAAGTGAAAACAAAACAGTTGCGGTAGGTATCGGTACTTGTAAAAAAAAAATGGTATCGGTGCATCCCTACTTAATAACCAACATGACAATGTTTATTTACGCTGATGCCAGAAATCCGCTGGTTACAATCCGGCCCCCCTAAAGTCTAAAGGACGATAAACAGGCCGTTTGCTTAGAAAGTTTGTAAACCCCTGGACTAGAAGGTATCTATTGATCTTTGAAATTGTCCCCAAGTCCCGGTACAAATCAAGGGGAGAACGAAGATTTGCAGTCCAAGGACCACGGCTATGGAACGCTCTACCTACGAACATCCGCTTCGAAAAAGACCATCGGGCCTTCAGGAAAAAACTCAAGACCCACCTCTTCTAAGAAGGAATCAACGCAGATCGGATCAAGCGCCTCGAGGCGATTCAGTTCGCAGTTGCAGCACTATACAAGTCATTCATTCATTCATTCACCAATCCCCTAAAGATTAAATCAGATTCCCCTCGGCCCTAACAATACTTTTAAAAATACATCAGCAATTTTTTAAGCATCCAGGGATAACAAACATCTCTGCAAATATAACCTCCATATTCAGCATTTGTTTTGAGAGCTTTCACCACAGGGACAGGCCAGTGTAAACATTGCTTGTCTGTTCTATATCTCTAGATCAGTCTTTCTCAACTTCAGTTCCTCTTGAGGTTCCTTCATTGACCACCAAACCAAAGTGGCAATTTTCTACTGACCACCACCTTTACTTGGACCACTAGTGTTAGTGGACACCATCACTGGTGGTTCACTGTCTGCAATTCTTTTCTGTTGTTATATACACACACACACACACACACAAAATAAATAAATACTGAAATAATTTTTTCATATATAGCAGGTGGGTGTTAAATTATGTGCGCTATATTCAAGGTATTTACTGATCATGTTAATGTACCATGAGCTGCAAAGAATATTCATTTTAAGCAGGGGTTCCCCGGGACCTGAAAATAATAATTTCAAGCGTTCCCCCCTTGCTCTAGAGAATCGGTGAAACAAGGAAAGGATCTGCGTTATATACCTGTATAATCCAATGTCGTGCACTCGTGCAGTAGTTGGAGATCACAAACTGCCATAGGTGAGTTCTGCACAGGCTTGGATCCCTTCTGGAGAGCACATATTTACAGCGGGTAAAACAAGTATTGAACACTTCACCATTTTTTTTTTTTTTGTTTCTTTGTATGTATTGATTTGCATAGGTTGTTACTGACATGTGGTGAAAATTTAATGTCAATAGCACCTTTAGAAATATATTGAGCAGGAGCAAGTCCCGGCATATCAAGCCAGGCCTGCCATATAGCACAAAATTTACGGTGTGCTTGCCTATGCTTATAAGTATTTCTCTCATTAATAAAGGAGTTTACCTGATCAATCCACTATTTAACTGTGGGAGCATGGGGGGATAGCCACAATCTGGCAATCTGTTTGCGGGCTATATACAATAGCCTAATGACTGTAATATGAAGTGGCGCAGGGAAAGTTCCTTCATCAATTGCTCTCAAAATACAAATCAGTGGATCTAGTGGTACCTTAAGGGATACAACAGTAGAAATAAGATCTATGACCCCCTTCCAATACCTATGAAGCTGGGTGGAGAGTTTTTTTAAAATGTGACAGCTATGGGGGAGAAGAACCCCCACCCACTGTATCACGTGGTGGAGGTTGCATAGTAAACCGTATTTAGAATGCAACACATTACGAAAGATGAACTTCCCCTATTAATTAAACAACTATGTGGAGCAAATGCAAACACCAAGGCTAAAGTTGTTCGAACCAAACCTCAATTGTGATGGATAACATGAACTATATGTAATAGTAAAGTAATACTATAGTATTACATAGTAATAGTAATGTAATAGTAAAGGGAAATATAACTGAAGATGTGTGAAAGTTATAAAAGACAGATTAGAACAAAAGAATGACATACAATGTATTAATCAGATAAAAGTACCAATATGCATTTTTTTTAAGATAATTGTTCTTTCATGTCCCAACATCCCCCGTTCCTTTTTTGCAGCGTTCTTCCACGGTAGGGAGCAGCAGGGAATTTGTGATTGCCAATGGTGAGCAGTTAAACTTCTTACAACAGTAACACACTTACATTTAAGCTTTCTGCTCACTGTTCAATGTTATGTATGCGTTTTTTCTGAAATCTCTGTAAATAATAGCCTTCATAGAAAATTATTTTTAAAGGCACAAATTCAATGAAAAGCAGGACTCCTCCATTACTTGTGCACTTTTCAATGTCCTCTTAGGTGTCTCAGGTTCTTTAACAAGCACAAAGCGATGGCTAACCCCCACCCACCCACACCTAATTATTAAGGATGAGCTCAGGCGTGTTCGCATGCTCCACGTGCAGAGAGGGAAGTCGGCGCTGCGCTAATCACAGGCAGTGAGACATTACCCAATCTCTGCAGCCGCACATCGGAGCAATGTCTCACTGCCTGTGATTAGCGCAGAGCTGCGCTGACTTCCTGGCGGGCTCTACACGTGGAGCATGCGAACACGCCTGAGCTCACCCTTACTAATTATTGGTCTATTAAAGCGGAACTTTTCAACTTTCCATCTATTAAATCTTCTGCCCGTGTTGTTTTAACTTTGGATAGTAAAACTTTTTTTTCTGCCAGTAAACACCTTATACAGCCCACTTCCTGTTTCTTGTTTGGTAAAAAGCCTAGGCTTATAAAATCATGCACATCTCTCTCTCTCACTCTCGAGAGAGAGTTTGCCAGGAATGGAGGGGGGATGAGTTGTAAGAGGGCCAAATCAGAGCTGGAGGTGTGCCTCTCTGTAAATCCAGGAAGTGAACAGGCAGCAGCTTCAGCTGCCCACAGTTAAAATGGATGCAGCCAGACTCAGTGGAAAGAGATTTCTGCAGCATATTTGGCAAGTACTGAATCTCAGTATATGTAAAACAATATGCAAAGTGGTTGGAAGGAAGCTTCAGGAATGGCAAAGATGTTTTTATTACAAATTATGTGAGTAGACTGCAGTTCCTCTTTATGTAGGACGAGTCTCCATACCCAAGAGGTGTGTGAAGCAGCAAGCTAGCTTGTTTCTTAAAAACAGATATATGTAAGCTCCTGAGGCTGGTCTCCCCTGAAAATACTGGTTGCAATTTATGCTTAAATTGTCTTCAGGATTTTCTAATTCGATGACTTGAGACAAATGAGAACATCATTAGTTCTGAACTTCACTGCCTGGATGCGTATTCCAGGTCGGTTAATTTACAGAAGGGAGAGTCAGCCAGGCAAGTAGCATTTTAGCAGGTCAATATGGCATTCTACATTTCTATCTCATTACAGGTTTCCATTCAGATCAATGTATACCACATATACTTCAAATATGATGTACTAATTTGCTTTCCAGGAAGAAATAATGCAAAGAACATTCCCTCACCTCACTAGGTATCTCTGATCTGTGGAAGACACGGGGAAAGGGCTCTCCTGTAGGAACAGGTGCTGTGATGATGGCAGTACTTGTGTCCCGTTCCTGCAGACACAGGGAAAAAAACAAAACATATTATACTGTGGCTCAATAATAAGGGATAAGGCATTTGTAAGCTCAATCCAAGCAAGTTCAAATCAAAAAAAAAAAAAAAAAACAGCTAAATACACAGAAATACATATATTGGAGCCGTTTTAGCTGCCAATGGATTTGTTTTTCTGTCCATCCAGTCCTGAGATTTTCACAGTTCTGCCACACAGCACAATCTTGTCTGGCACATTTACAGGTTTTGTCCCTCCACCAGCCCATGACTGGACAGTGGAAATAAAAGCAGCAGACTGACAAGCTAATCTCTGTCACTATACTCCTGCTACCTAACAGCATGTTTTGTTAGCACAAAGGTACCGCAGCACTACTGACTTGGCCCATTGTTCTGCTTCTCCTTCCCAAAATCTGAGCTACAGGGGAGTGTAAGGCCCCTTTCACACCGGGGCGTTTTTCATGCGGTGTAGCGCTAAAAATAGCGCCTGTTCACCGCATGAAAAAATCCGGTCCCTTTAACTCCAGTGTGAAAGCCGGCAGGCTTTCACACTGGAGCGGTGCGCTAGCAGGATGACAAACAAAGTCCTGCTAGCATCTTTGGAGCGGGATAGGAGCGGTGTGTTCACCGCTCCTATACCGCTCCTTCCCATTGATTAGAATGGGACACCGATGTGAAACCGCGGCAATACCGCCACAAAGCGCCGCTTTGCGGGGGGTCTTTAACCCCTTTTCGGCTGCTCGCGGGGGTTAAAACCGCACCGCGAGCGGCCGAAAACCGCGAAAACGACGGTAAAGCAGCGCTAAATATAGCGCTGCTTTACCGTCACCGCGGCTCCCCGCCCCAGTGTGAAAGGGGCCTAAAAGTCTGATTCAAAGTCAAATTAAGGTATTTACACTGCATACATTTAATGCGCTAATAAATGCATAGATACATTAGCTAGACTATCGTGTAATAGTCAAGCCTCGTTCTCGATCCAACATTACTATGACAACCGCCACTCAAAGCCGAGTTGGCTGAATCATGCTTAGCTGTTCTAGGTATGTGTGCCTGTCAGTCCTGCTGCAGCTGATCACCGCTGTAGGATGCAGCGCAATTGTCAAGGTTTATCCCCCCCATGTGACGTCACACGGTCACATGGGGAGTACCAATAAGCTAGAAAACACTGCTGTCTCGTGAGCTTAAATGGCTGTGTCACATGTGTCGGTGACATCCTTAATCAAAATGGGACAGATTACATAAAGAGACAGTTATAAGCAGCAACGATGAGTGTTTTTTTTTTTTTTGTTTTACGAGGATTAAAATACAATAAAGTTGTGTGGGGCAGTTTGCTTCCACATTAAAGAAGTAAAAGGAGTCCTGGAAGTAGTGGTTTGGCCCCCATAGGGCCCTGATCTCAACATCATTGAGTTTGTCTGGAATTAGAGGATTTGAGGCAGCCGACATCCACAGATAATCTGTGGTTACTTCTCCAAGTTGTTTGGAACAACCTACATGCTGAGTTCCTTCAAAAACTGTGTGCAAGTGTACCTTCAATAACTTAAGAATTGATGTGGTTATGAAGGAAAAAAAGTATTGAATATTGATTTTAATTTCTCTTCTCTTTATTTACTTGGCATTTTGGTAACTGATTAAAAAAAGAAAAAAAACTATTAGCACTTCTATTTCTGAAAACATTCTTAAATTTACAACATTTTTACACAACTACCTAACTTTTGCACAGTAATATATAACACATACACACATGGCTGAAGTTAGCCTTTAAGGCTGCAGCCACATCTTAGCATTGCGTGATTGCATGTTTTTTAGGCTTTTTTTTCCCATTTAAACTGGGCTGACCTACACGTGACAAAGACTCCTGCACCTTTTGGTGCATTGAGCTCATAGTGTTTTGACATATCTGCTAGCCCCCCAAAAATGGACAGAAGTGGAACAGACTTAAATAGACATCCATTTACATCTGATCACATCTGTTTAAGGCTTTCGTTCATAAAAGTGTACTGCAGCGTACACCCATGCGAGGGCCGAGTTTGCCCGCACGGGGATGCACAGGCGTTCTGTGCATCCCCGTGTAGGCAGTCCTATTCAAATCAATAGGGTGATGCAGTGGCTGCTTGGACACAGCCATGTAAATGCATGACCTGAACGCACACTGTTGGAGTTTAGAGACGCACACCTGCACGGCTGTGTTTGTGCAGCTGTTGCTTCCCAACTGACATGAACAGCCTGCATGGGGAACGCGGTCCTCGCATGGGTGAATGCTCTAGAGCGCCAATGTCAACGAGGCAGAACCAGACTGAAAGCCATTGTGAAAGGGCATTTTTGAGTTAACTTCAGTAAAATAAACTCTAACACTAACATAATACAAACACAATGGAGGTGAGGGGAAAAAAAAAAAAAACTCACAATGATTTTTGAGATAACTGTAGTGATATGATGGTCATGTCTTTCCAATATATCTTCTGGATCTTCTTCAGCAAAATGAACTCGTGTTCCAGCAACTTTTGACTTTTTGGATGGTCCAGGTGTTAGAATTGGAGGCAAGTCAGGGAAATCTGAAACAAAACAAATATTAGAGAATGTTTTTTGCATGCATTTTAGTAATCCAATAGCTAGTTAGACTTGTCTTCCACTTTAATACCATAATATGGCGACTCAACTAATACAAATTATATATTTTAAAGCAGTAGTAAAGCCAGCTTTTTAGTTTTTACCTACAGATAAGTCTAGAATAAGGCTTATCTGTAGGTAAAATGAATATCTCCTAAACGTGCACCCTTTAGGAGATATTTACCCTGCGTGCAGCTGCTGACGTCACCAGCGCATGCACTCTGAAGGCCCAGCATACTGTGCCGGACCTTCAGAGCTTCTTGCCAGAAACTAGGGCTCCCACAAGCACGCGTGGGAGTGAAGTCATCACGGCTCTGGCCACTCACAGTGCGGAAGCTGGCTAACGCAGAATAAAGGCCGGGGAAAGGTGTCAGCCCTCTCAGTGGTGACTGGGCACCACTGGAAGGGCTCCGTTCTAAGGTAAGTATTTCATAATGTGCATAGTATGCGATGCATACTAGCACATTTTGCCATTGTCTTACAAGTGGTTTTTTTTCTTTTTTTTTTGCAGCGGTTTACTACCGCTTTCAGCAAAAAAATAAAAAATCCTACGTGAACAAGGCCATAGGTTTCCATATCATGAAAACAGATTACATTTAATATACATTTTTATAAGGGACAATATTCATGATCTATAAAAAAAAAATCCTATTTTAAAAATAAGCAAATAATCTAGTAGGACATTGACTCAAAAGCAATATGAAAACGCAATTAAATAAACAGGTGAAATGCATACTTGGAAAAAAAGGTTAAAGTGGAGCTTGCACTAATTAACATCCATAATAAAAAATAGTTTGAGTAGAAATATTTACCTTGCCCTGGCTTCCACATGGCAGGGAAGTGTGATTTCATGATATTTTTGGCTAGATCGCAGGAAATGCTGAATATTCCAAATCTCACAAAAAGATGCTGCAGCACAATGCAACAACCTCTTCTCATGGGATGCTGCAATTTATTAAAAGGAGAAGGGGGCCTAATGTGTAAGGCTAATGTGTGTGCATGCGTTGGTACGCTGAAGTGCCATTCATTTCTAATTCATTTTGAATTGCAGCGCACCACAACACAGAACACTGCATCAGAAATAATTCATGCCTGTTTTTTAGTCCATATCTGTGCTTTGGCAGCCTATTCAAAACACCCAGTAAGGCATGACACAACAATGACCTTGTTTTTTGCTGAAGGGCTGCTTTCAAGTAAAAAAAAAAAAAAAAAAAAAAAAATCACAATGAATAAAACAAATTTCCCCAGCGGGTGGTGAATTCAGTCTTAATTCTCCTACGGTAGTATGGCCCCCCTGGTATCAGACAGTTCTGATTGCATCAGATGCATGGTCCACGACTGCTCTCTGTGGTTCCACCTACCAGCACAGTAGTGACATAACAGCCAGCATGTTAAAATACAGCATGCAGCAAGGCGTCACACTAAGTTTTTTGAGCTAGTGGCAGAGTAGCTTTAGATACACCTGGCAAGACAGAAATGTGGAACCTGCCATTGCTGTCCTCTTCTCCTCCTTTTCATCACAAAACTAATCACCTGGCTGTCATGTTGACCTTCTGGTGGTCATTGATATAACAAGTATGCAAATAAGGATTTCCTAATTTTCTATGACCTCCCTGATTTGCATACTTGTTACAGGTCAGGAACTCAAAGTACTGAAACCAGACAAATCTAGGCGACTAGCATTTTCAAAAGAAGGTAAGCAAAAGAAGCAATATTTTCCTCATGACAGGTTTGCTTTAAACGGTCAAACAAGTAAAATAACAGGAGCACTGAATTTACATGACACACATCTGTACCTTCTATAGACACGACATCTCTTTCCTCCGTTTCCCCACTAGCCTCTATGCTTGTGTTCTCAGACCCTTTCCTCTTATCGGCTTTTCTCACGACCTTTGCAGATGCAGAACCACCAGCAGCAAGAAACTGACTCTGGAACTTTAAGAGATCGTCTTCCGACTCTCCAGGCTTAGGCCGCGACAACATCTTGATCTTCTTTCAGGATGTCTAGTACAAAACAAAAGGTGGGCTGAACATCATCGAAACTACAAAAATTTGTTCATTAGAACTCAAAGTTAAAGTGCATGAAAACCCTCCATATACCCAGTGAAGTGAACAGCCTCAGATGTTACACAGGGATGAAACAAATCCCCCTACATAAGTTTTACTTGTATATCTGCTTGATATACTCTTTAGAAAGTGCACATCCTGTTAGTATTTTCTCTTCCTGATTCACCTATAGTAGGGGATTATTACTAGACACTGTGAGCTGATTGGAGGAAAGGCACGCACCCCCTCCCCACACATGCAGAGGATGCCTGTGAATAGTTTAGCAGTCAGCTAATCTATTTATACAACCTCCCCCGACACACACGTCTATCTTCCGTTTCAGAAAGCTTATCAAAAGTTATCAGGCTGATAACAGAAGAATGGGGCAGGACAAACCTATGAGACTCAAAACACTACAGATATATGTGCCCAGCTTAAATGTCATTAATTGGGTTAACATCCACTTTAATAAGTATCAGGTTTTTATCTGCAAAGCATCAGAAGATATAACTTTAGCCAAAACATCTATTAGTTGTGAATGCCTCCATTGGGGAGATTTCACCTCACTTCCTGCCCCTGTGGCTGCAGGACAAGTAATGAGAAGTGCAGTTGTCACCTGGACAGGAAGACACAGACAGTACTAATAACTAAGGATGAGCTCTGGCATGTTCACATAGGGCACGTGCAGAGCCCGCCAGGAAGTCGGCACTGCGCTGCGCTAATCACAGGCAGTGAGACATTTCTCAATCTCTGCAGCGGCGCATCGGGAAAATGTTTCACTGCCTGTGATTAGCGCTCTGCAGCGCCGACTTCCTGGCGGGCTCTGCACGTGCCCTATGCAAACACGCCGAAACTCATCCTTACTAATAACCTAATTCAGGATCTAACCCTTTTCAGTTGTTGTAGCGTATCCCTTTTGAGAGTTCCATTTTTTTCCCTTCACATCCTGTGTCACTAGGAAATAAAGGGAGACACACAATATTATAATTTATTTTTTTATAACAGAGCAGTAAATGGTCAAAATCTTAGACAGGTTATCTGTTGCCGATTTCTGGGCTCACTAAGAATATTTTGTTACTTTCTAACGTGTCACTACAAAAGAAAGTGATGGAACATTTCCCTTGCAAGGATACAGACAGCAATAAAGCCCAACAGATTTTATCCCTTCACCATGCTAGCCAAACGAGAAAAAAATGTCTGGGCTGGAGGTCTACTATATGGCTGGTTTCACAAGGGCTTTCCGATCAGGTCCGTTTATCAGTTTTTCAGGCAGACCTGATCGGACCATCTATTGCTCTCTATGGAGCAGCGGACATGTGTCTGCTGACACCCGTCGGCATCCGATACAATTCGATCCGATCCTGTCCGCCAAAAACAGTGGATCGGATGAGTCGGATGGAAACAGACAGGCGATCTGTTTCCATCTGATAGCCCTATAGAGAACAGCAGGGCTGTGTCAATGTCTGCCCTGCATTGCGGAGACGGACCTGTCATCCGCCTGCTCAGCAGGGAGATGCCCTGCTGAGCAGGTGAATGTGGACTATGGACAAAGCTTGTGTGAAACCAGCCTATTTCCAGTCATTCATACTTAAAATATGTAAACACTACAACCTGAGACAAATGGACCATGTCAGGAGTTAGGCCACTTTCACACGGGCCACATCCATTTTTCTCAGTGGGGAATCTGTCCGCTGATGACCTGCTGAGCTGAGCAGGTGGGACAAGTCTGTGTCCACTGCGCTTATTCAGAGCGGACAGGGAAACAGCCCACTCTGCTCTATGGGAAATTGGATGCAAATTAACCGGCTGTCTGTTCACATCTGACCACCCTTCAATTGAATCCAAAGGGAACAGATCCCCTTCCATTGGTTTTTGCTAGATCGGAGGCAAGGATGAGCTCCGGCGTGTTTGCATGTGGCACATGCAGCACCCGTTAGGATGTCAGCACTGCGCTGCGCTAATCGCAGGCAGTGAGACATTTCCCGATCTCAGCACCCGCGCATCGGGACAATGTCTCACTGCCTGTGATTAGGGCAGGGCAGTGCTGACTTCCTGGCACGTGCCGTATGCAAACACGCCGGAGCTCATCCTTAATTGGAGGTAGTGGGGTGTAAACGGACACAAGTTTCCACTCCATAGAGGGAAATCGGGTCCGCCTGAATAACAGACAGGACAGACCCAACTGGACCACCCGTGTGAAAGGAGCCTTAATCTGTATGTCCAGCCAAAACTGCTGTGGTAGATTTACCCTTGCTTCCCGTCAGAGGGACAAGTGGGGGTAAGCCTCTCTAATGGAGTGCCAGATAGCTTTAAATATCTGACAGGGGCTGTAATCCTTCCACAAAATATCTGAAACAACAAAAAAAAAAAGTGGCCATTTCAGCACAAATTACACAGCCACAGTCGTTACCATCAGGATACCTGCCCTGAAAAAATGCCATGCAGCCACCATTGCTGTGCATGTAGACAGGCAGTGGCTGCAAAGAAGCTGCAAGAGATTAGCAGCAGTGAGATCCGACAAAGTAGGTTAAAGAAATAAAAGGTGAAAAAAGTATTTTATTTAAGGCTAAGTCCACCTTTGGAACACTCATATTTAGGGTGTAACATGTAACATTTACCAGTACTCCCATCCTTGTAACAGTGGGAAGGGGTTCCTCCCTCCATGTCACATTTAAAATCGGCACGATGTGAACGAGTAAACTACAAGTCCCTTCTGCGGCAGACTGACCTGTAGTTGTCAATGGGCTGCGAGCGCGCTGATCAGCACACTCGTAGTTCACTGACAAGTCCTTCAGCTTTCTTACAGACAGCCCGCACAGCGGCATGAGCAGAAAGCTGGAGGGTTTGTCTGCAGGAGCCCCCCCCCCCCCCGATTCACTGATCATGGGTGCAATGCTCTGCAGGCTCCTGTATGGAAAATAATAAAATAAAATACTTTTTTTTTTTTTCAACAAAATCATGTGCATTTATTATTTTTCCCTTAAAGTTAGCCTTTAAAACATGGCAAGCGTTTCTGATATTCAGTGCTCGAGCTCAAAGTCAGTTAGAGTTTTCCTCTACTATAAGACTTATACTAGACATAAGACTTCACTATCTTTTTATATGGTTTTATTTTATTTTTACACATTAGTTTTGTGCCATGACACATATTTGACCACTTCAGGTCCACCCTATAGCAGTTTTACTGCTACAGGGTGGGACCTGTGCCCTGGATCGTGTGTGTGTGTGTGTGTGTGTGTGTGTGTGTGTGTGTGTGTGTGTGTAATGTATATATGTGTGTGTGTACACACACACACACACACACACACATAATATATATACACACACACACACATACACACACACACACACACGTGATCCGACACTTCCAAGTAGGAGATGTGAATGCATGCTGCCAGCTGGGTGCTGGATACTCAATGTCCTCCAGCACCCGCTGATTGCAGGCAGAGACACAAAACTGCAATCTGCCTATGTAAACAAGGCAGATCACCGTTCTGACAGGAGGGAAGGGATGAAGTTTGTTAAAGCGGAGTTACACCCACATATTTTTTTTTTTTTTTTTTTTGAAGGCATGTGTTCTGCAATTATTAATGTCATTGTCTAAGGCCCCTTTCACACTTGTGCGACTTCAAAGTCGCACGATTTCAAGGAATGCCTGTGTAAGTGGCATCAAAATCAGACCAAAGTAGTGCAGGGACTACATTGAAATCGGAACGACTTGAAGTCGTACTAATATGAATGGCTGTCATTGGAAATCATGGGGAAGGACTTGTCATGCTACTCTACAGTCCCAAATCGTGGGACAAATCGTATAAGTGTGAAAGGGGCCTAAATTATATTTTCAAAAAAAAAAAAACGCTGCTGTATTTCCTTCTTTTTTTTTTTTTAAACTAACCTTTTTGTTTTCTTTCTGGAGCACTTCTATCTTGCTTGTGGGCATGTGAAGCCCACTAGGATTATTTTCCAGGAGAAGGTGCTGCTGGCTACCCAGCATGCACCTCCCGATCCTACACATGCGCATTAAACACATAGCGCAACGCAGGAAACCTCTCTGGTTGCCATCACAACGGTTTTGTTATCTCGCGATGCTGAGAGGCAGTGATGCCCACTGACAATCCTGACACACATCTCCCAGGAGCCAGTAATTATGTAAATCGCCGCAGAGGGAGGAAACAGGAAGAGATATAGAAAGCCTTGGAAACAAGGTGAGGAAAGAGAAAAAAAATAAAATGCTTAATGCTGTTTTTATGGTCAGTTCAGAAGCGAATGATGTGCAGATTAAAAAGTGGGTGGAACTCCGCTTTTAATTTCATCTCTGCCCCTAGTAAAAGCACCTAGCACAGTACACAAACATTGGCTAGGCACACACTTAACACTTTAATTGCCCCTGATGTTAACCCCTTCCCAGTCAGTGTCATTGGTACAGTGACAGTGCATATTTTTTAGCACTGATCAGTGTATTAGTGTCACTGGTCCCCAAAAAGTTTCAGAATGGCCGCCGCAATGCCGCAGTCCTGCTATAAGATGCTAATTGCCGCCATTACTAGTAAATAAGGATGAGCTCCGGCATGTTCGCACATCACACGTGCAGAGCCCGCCAGGAAGTTGGCACTGCGCTGCGCTAATCACAGGCAGTGAGACATTTCCCAATCTCTGCAGCCACGCATCGGGACAATGTCTCACTGCTTGTGATTAGCGCAGTGCCAACTTCCTGGCGGGCACTAAAAATATCCCATAGTTTGTAGATGCTATAAATTTTGCGCAAAATCAATATACGCTTATTGGGATTTTTTTATTTTTACCAAAAATATGTAGCAGGATACACATTGGCCTAAACTGATGAAGAAATTCGATTTTTTTTTTTTTAATTTATAGCGCAAAATATAAAAAGCGCAGAGGTGATCAAATTTTGTTGGGAAAAAATGACATTTTATTTGGGTACCGCGTAGTGGGACCGCACAATTGTCAGTTAAAGTAACGCAGTGCCGTATCGCAAAAAAAAATGGCCTGGTCATTAAGGGGGTAAACTTTCCGGAGGGCAAGTGGCTAAACCATAGCCTTTTAGATGTATAATAATGTAAGAACATTCTGTGTCCCCCTCCCCCGCCCTGAGGTATATTGTGGGGTACACTGAGGAGGGACACATACAACTGGATTCTATGAAATATAACTGAACAAGATAACAATCCCAGAGAAATCCTCTCCCACACTGACTAATAATAATACTGAATGTATACTGAAGCCAGCACTATACACTCTCTCTCTCTCTCTCCGGTTCACAGACACACTCATAGTTCTTCACATTTTCCTTCTAATTATGAAATCCTTCAGAGATCTGTTACTTCTCCCTTATCCATATACACTCAGAATGCACAACTCCACTCACCAATCCTACAGATCGACTCCACATGCGCCACACTTCCGGCTTGACATTGTATCCGACCTCACTTCCTCTAGGTGGAACGCAAGCCACTTCCGGCTGTCAGCGCTGGAGATTGAGGTAGACTGCGCATGCCTGACAGACAGTGGTTGTTTTGGGATTTAGGCGTGCACTGTAGACGGATGAATATAATATGTGTATTCTGTGCTTTATCTCCTTAGGCTTCTGGTAGAAAATGGTGACTACAGAGAATTAAAATGAAATATAGAGGGGTGTCACGTTATTAAAAGTTTGCTTTTGAGAGGAACTTTTTTTAGTCTGATTTTTATAGTTGAACCACTTCATCTCCGGAAAAAGATTTACCCCCCTTCCTGACCAGGCCATTTTTTGCCAATATGGCACTGCGTTACTTTAACTGACAATTGCACGGTCATGCAATGCTGTACCCAAATCAATTTTTTTGTCCTTTTTTTCCCACAAATCGAGCTTTCTTTTGTTGGTATTTTATCACCCATGCTGTTTTTATTTTTTGCGATTTAAAGAAAAAAAGATCGACAATGTTGAAAAAAAAAAAACTATATTTTTTACTTTCTGCTATAAAACATATCCATTAAACAAATAAAAAAAATCGAATTTCTTCATCAATTTAGGGCAATGCATATTCTGCTACATATGTTTGGTAAATAAAACCCCAATAAGCGTATATTGTTTGGTATGTGCAAAAGTTATATTGTCTACAAGCTATAGGATATATTTATGATTTATATATATATATATATATATATATATATATATATATATATATATTTTTTTTTTTTTTTTTTTTTACTAGTAATGGCGTCAATTAGCTACTTAAAGCGGGAATGCTATCTGACACTTTTTTGGGGACCAGTGACACTAATACAGTGATCAGTGCTAAAAATATGCACTGTCACTGTACTAATGACACTGGCAGGGAAGGGGTTAACATCAGGGGCGATCAAAGGGTTAAATGTGCCTAGCCAGTATTTTAGTGTAGCATACCTCCCAACTGTCCCTGATTTCGAGCAATGTCCTTCATTCCTCCTCATTTGTCCCTCATTTTGGTCTGATCTATATAGATGTATATAAAATGCACTTTTTATCTTTCAAAAAGTATTTTGCAGTGCTAAACCTTTCATCTGATTTCTAAATTGCTGCATTTGTAAATTCCAAAAGCCAATATAAAGGAATAGTAGTGGTATAAAGCACTTGTGGGTTTAACCACTTCAATACCAGGCACTTAGACACCTTCCTGCCCAGACCAATTTTCAGCTATCAGCGCTGTCGCACTTTGAATAACAATTGCGCGGTCATGCTACACTGTACCCAAACAGAATTTTTATCATTTTGTTCCCACAAATATAGCTTTATTTTGGTGGCATTTGATTACCTCTGCGATTTTTATTTTTTGCGCAACAAATAAAAAAAGACAGAAAATTTTGAAAAAAAACAAGTTTTTCTTTGTTTCTGTAATTTTTTTTGTAAATAAGTAAGTTTTCGTCTTCAATGACGGGCACTGATATGGCTGCACTGACGTGCACTGATAAGGCGGCACTGATGGACACCGATGAGGTGGCACCAATGAGGTGGTACTGATGAGGTGGCACTGACGGCCACTGATGATGGGCACTGATAGGCGGCACTGATAGGTGGCACTGATATGCAGCACTGATGGGCACTCATAGGTGGCACTGATGGGCACTCATAGGCGGCACTGATGGGCACTTATGGGTGGCACTGATGGGTACTTATGGGTGGCACAGATAGGTGGCATGGATGGGCACTGATAGGTGGCACTGTTGACACTGATGGGTGGCATTGCTGGGTGATGGGTGGCACTGATGACACTGATTGGTACATGATGGTGCCAGTCAGTGCCCATTTGTGGGCACTAACTGGCACAGATTGGGCATCATTTGCACATGTGGATGGCCAGGAGGGCAGTCAAATTCTTACTGGGCTCCCTGATCGCATAGAGAGCCCGGTAAAGGCAGGAGGGGGATGGGATCAAGATATCTTGATTATTGCTGCAGAGATATCACCCTACCAATCCAGCGATGTAATGGTATGTCGCTGGGTGGGAAGGTGTTAAAAGAGAAGTATGGTCAAAGAGTTTTTGGCCATACTTCTGTAGTCAGGTCCAGAGCCTCTCCAGGCCTTATGGTGACCTCCAGAGTTAGGGACAGCTGACATCCTTCTGTGTAGAGTGGGTTAGGAGGCATGGTGGGTGCAATGTAATGTAGATTAACCACTTAATCCTATTTCTTATCTTGGACTACAGAATGATTAGCCTTGTTGTAGAGATCTGAGAACTGGATTAGTTCAGAAGTTCTTTGAAAGACTGGGAGGACTGACAGTGGCGTCTCCAGCTTTCATATTTAGGGGGGGGGGGGCACATGGGGGGACAGGGACAAAAGTAGGGGGGCAACTATACAATGCAATTATATATATATATATCCTGGGGCCCTTTACTACGATCCCACAACGGGCCCTTTCACATGTTCTGCAGTGAGCTCCCTTCCTACTGTATTGGGGCCCCCCAGGGTGGCAGAAAACAAGAGATATATGTCACCAGCATACCAAGAAAAACCTATGGGCCAAAGCAGTGGGAGAACTATCAAGGTTCCAAAGGTTGTCTTGCCACCGGACCTTGGTGTTCTGCCACTGTGGGGTTCCTCAGCCTCCTCTTGCTGTCCTGCCCCTGCTATTGACAGCACTGGTCTGGCATCTCTTGGATTGTTTTTTCAGTAACTGAGAGTCCTGGTGAAGTCCTTCCTGCTACTCGCTCTTCTCCCTGCCAATGAGGATGCAGGGGAAGGAGTAGATCGGGCGGCCGTGGTTGTGTGAGCACTCGCATTATGCAGAGGGAGGGGGGAGAAATCACCCGCAGGAGCTGACTGGGGACGCTCTCCCTCTTAATAGAGACTGTGTTAAGATGCGGTGCATAGGCTACGAATGCAAACAAAAAGACATTGCCTTTTTGTAAAACAAAATAAAAAATGTTGGGGGGGTCAGGGCCCCCTCTGCCCCCCCTAGTGACGCCATTGAGACTTACATCATTTGGTCCACAAATATCATGTGTGGTGTGAGCCCACAACAGGGCTTAGGAGCACAGTGCATTGCTGGCTGATCAAATAGTATTTTTCTGTACTTTCAGGGTATTAAATGGGATACAACACAAAACATTGTGAATGCTTTGCAGAGATGTACTACTTATGCCTTTTTATTTTTTGTTTTTTTTGTTTTTTTTGCCTTGACATATTCTTTTAAACAGAATCTATTAATGTAATGGCTCACAATATGTATATCAGTGACTTATTAATATTGGAGCTGTGCCCCATCTAAAGAAAACAGACATCATCTCTGTAACCCTGTGATTGTCACTTTGGTCATAGATCTTCACAGATATACCTCGAATATTGATGGAGCGTATTTGTCAAAGTTGCTGAAATAAAAATATACACCTATAGGGTAGCAAAGCAGCAATCAGCATTAGCTTTGCCCTGGATAATGGTGATTGGGGAATAAAAGTTTGAATCTTGAATTGTTATGGATATTTTTTAATCCAATCATCATGGTATCGTGGAATGTCTTACAGTGGAACTGTACCCCACCTGGCTCCCTCACCTGCACCAATATCTTCACCCAGTCCACTCTCAGGTTCAAAATCTGGGCCAACTTGATTGGCTGATCCAGAATGACGTATCTCTGTTCATGCGCAAGGGAGTTCATTCGTACCAGCACTATGCTATGCTGAGAATGTATACCAAGCTCTGCATTCATTCTAATGAACATTACAAACAGTCAAGTAAGTTTGTTTTATTGCAGAAGAGAGAGTTATATAGTTAGATTGAAAAATGTCCACCCAATTCAATTGATTATTAACATAGTATATCTCCTTTGCTATAAAGGGCCTGTCTGGTCACAATGTTTTACTTCTTCAATATGATTCCATTTTATGACTTGAGGCGATTCAGTTCGCAGTTGCAGCGCTATACAAATCATTCATTCATTCATTCATTCATTGGCCAAGAACATGGTGGGATTAGTTGGTGGGAGGTGGGCTTGAAGGTTTATAAAACTACCCTTACGATTTACATAATTACATTGTCATGGTTCCATAAGATCTGGGGTAGGTGAGTGGGGAAGAATATGGAGTGGAAGTTTGAACAAACTTCTGGGATGTTTAGTTTACAAGGTAATGGAATTGGCATGAGTTGGAAAACATCCCAAAATTTGGCATGTACATTGAAAAATTCTCGTGCCATTATAATAGTGCAGGTAACAGTCAGAAGTGACATGAGCCACATTAACTAAGCAAATAGACTTTTTTCAGGCGTATCTGTACCACCTGTGTCAGCTTCTATTTCAGAGTGAAAAATAAACTAGCGCAGGTCTGCACCTGATTAGCAGAGGAATAATGGCAGTTTTCCATATAGAAATCTGCTGCAGATTCCCGCCTGTTGTATAGGTTGTTAAGAACAAGAGTTTTTTTTATGTTTAAAAGAGTTGTTCAAGCTCTTTGTAATCCCACTTAATGTCTTAAAACACTGTTGATATTGAGGAGATACTAAAGAAAATGTGTACATAAATATGAAGGTTCAATGTATATGCCGTCCTTTACAAACTCATTTTATCAGCATGCAGTCCTTTACCCCTTCCTTTGTCTGTTAGCATGCTTTACCTTGCCAAGTCTTTTCTTTCCCTTGCCTATACAGTCTTTGGGTAATTTGGCAGTATTCTGAGGCTTTGGGTCAGATTTTTAGAAAAAAGTGGGTGAAACATACACTATATGAACAAAAATATGTGGACACCTACAAATGAGTTCTAGGTTGTAAACATAAAAGTTCTCTGCAGTAAGGTAAAAAAAACTTTCAAAACCCTGAGTAAGCTCCTTGTTGGATGGTGTCTGAGCTTACACAAGGTTAATGTTTTACTCCTCTTCTTCCTCGCCTGACAATGGTCTGACTTGGCATATGTCCACTCACACCAGAGAACTGCAATCTGCGAGGGGGTCACATGCCCCTGCATACCCAGGAAGACCAAGTTTTTACCAAATGCTCTGGCAGAGAAATGGAGCAGTGGGTAAGCACAACAAAGCTAAGTATCAGCAGGGAGTTTTTCCTTACCTGTCACTTATCCCTGTGCTTCTGTCACATACCTGGACGTGAAGAGGAAGGCCTCTCATACAGCTCCAGCTCTGGGGCCACTGATAATGAAACGGTAACCACAAGAGCACAGCGTGGTATGAGTGTCTATGATCAGTCCACTACATTGGTAGTAGATGATACTTCACTGGAAAAATGCCAGGAGATAAAACAGCTGACAGCAAGCAGATGTAACAGCAGGGCAGGCTTAGACCAGACAGGCTGGCAAAGTGCTCGGCCGATGACAGGCTGTGGATGCGCAGCAGGAAGCAGGAGCCGGAAGATGGCGTGCTTGACTGAAGGTGCTGCAGCAGGCAGGATGCCAGGGTTAGACAAGCCAGGCCGGTAGTGGGCAGGCAGATGAGGCATAGACGGCAGACAGAAGAGTGGTTGAGTCACAGGCCAACGTCAGCAACGTGAACGAATCGGGCAAGAGCAGAAGGCAGAGGAGGAATCTGGGCACAAGCTGAGGTCAGGGCAGGTAACAGGCAAGCATGGTCAAGATCAGAGGTCAGGCACAGGAATCAGGAACAAACTCACAGAATGCTGTAGTCCAAACAGTAATGAACCAGTGCTGAAGCCCCTACGTTGTTTGGTGCCAGTATTAGTAACAGGCCCATGACTGGGTAAGCCCACGCGCACTAGTACAACCATCTGCTCAACCAGTTACCAGCCTGTGCATGCGCACATATATTCGACTGGAAACTCCATTTTTACTGTGGACAAACCTCCCCTGACAGCATCCCTCCACTGGCATCTACCTTACTACTGTGTCCTGTGGTGACATTGCACTCTAAGATGCAGAAAACATGTTACAGCTGGATTAGTTCTGCAAAAAAGAGAAGGTCTCTTGCATAGGTCGGAGAACCGATAATTATTACTACTGAGGAAGTGGGCTGATGTTCATGAAACCCACAGAGAAATTATAGCCCTATCAGAAGGGATCCAACACATTGTCATTTATCTGTTTAAGGGACTGTAGGCAGATGTTGCTTGTAATGTAATGTTCATGGGCCTTTTTTATGTTTACATGAACTATGCTTTAAACTAGGGTGACCAGACATCCCCGGTTTCCAGGGACAATCCCCGGATTGAGAACACTGTCCCCGGCTGGGGCAATTTCAAAGACAGCCTGTGCAGAATCAAAAAAAAAAAAATCTGAATTGCACCCCCCCCCCCCCCCCCCCCCTCCTCTGCCGCTCCTACTAGCTTATGGGGGTTTATTTTTTTACATTATTTGTGCCCCTTTCTGATGATCATGTTCTGGTTGGAGCGGAGGGACTATTTCTTCAGTTTCGAGCGCATGCTCATTCAGCTCCGCTCGCATGTTCTTCTGCCTTGGCTCAAGTCCCGGCCAGCCGCCTGCCTGTTTATCTCCTTGCCTTCCCTGGTGGAGTGATCTTCCTCTGCTCCCCACCCAGAAGTACCTGGGGCCCGGAGAGTAAGACTTGACAGGCTGTGAGGCGGGCGGCGGCGGCAGAGATGGGCAAAGAGTTACTAGCCATTACTAGTATAAAAAAAATATGTCCCCGGATTTCATTTTAAAAATCTGGTCACCTTACTTTAACCGGTTCCCGACCGGCACACGGCGATATACGTCGGCAGAATGGCACGGACAGGCAGGAGGGCGTATATATAAGTCCCTCCTTAATGGCGTCCGTGCCATCGGGAGCGCGCCGGGAGCAGTGAGGCCGGGAGCGGGTCCCGCGGACTCGATCGCCGCAGGGACACCTGCGATCGTCTCACGGGAAGGCAGAACGGGGAGATGCGGAAATAAACAGCATCTCCCCGTTCGGCCTAGCAACTAGTGACGCCGATCTCTGCTCCCTGTGATTGGAGCAGAGATCAGCATTCACTAGCTGACAGCCACGCCCCCCCCCCCACAGTAAGAAACACACCCCTAGGCATACTTAACCCCTACACTGCCACCCCCTGGTTAACCCCTTCACTGCCAGTGTCATTTATACAGGAATCAATGCATTTAAATAGCATTGATTGCTGTATAAATGACAATGGTCCCAAAAATGTCTGATGTGTCCACCATAATGTCGCAGTCACAATAAAAAACGCTGATCGCCGCCATTACTAATAAAAAAATATTATTAATAAAAATGCTATAAAACTATCCCCTATCTTGTAAACGCTATAACTTCTGCGCAAACCAATCAATAATCGCTTATTGCGATTTTTTTACCAAAAATATGTAGACGAATACGTATCGGCCTAAACTGAGGAAAAAAAAAAAGTTTTTTTATATATTTTTGGGGGATATTTATTATAGCAAAAAATACAAAAAAGTGTTTTTTTTCAAAATTGTCGCTCTTTTTTGTTTATAGCGCAAAAAATATAAAAACGGCAGGGGCGATCAAATACCACCAAAAGAAAGTTCTATTTGTGGGAAAAAAGGACGTCAATTTTGTTTGGGAGCCACGTCGCACGACCGCGCAATTGTCAGTTAAAGCGACGCAGTGCCGAATCGCAAAAAGGGGCCTGGTCCTTTGGCTGCAAATTGGTCCGGTCTGAAAGTGGTTAAACCTCATTTAATAAAATTGTATACATTTTGAATGATGATTTGAATTATAAACTCATTTGGGGTACCAGGATAGTCCCTTTTCTTGGATGTGATATATCGAGGGTAATTATTACTAATCATTTTTTTTATGTGTTATGTGGCAACAGAGTTACTTTAACACCAAATCAAAATTTTGTATCATTACTCCTTAACTAGAACAAATATTAAATTGAAATAATTTATGTAAACTGAAAATCTGCAAAAAGTTCAATTCTCATTGACCTAGACAGGATTCATCTCTTGGATATAAAGGTTCTCTTCCAGCAGAAACTCATTGAAGGGAGGAAGCAGACAGCTGTGTACACAGATAGGCTCAGAGCACACAGAGATAATTGAATTTTCAAACAGACAATCAAAAAAGTCTGCAGAGGCTGCTTATCACCAGGAGATCACTGCTGTAACACCTTGCTCCATCCCGTCTCTGCAGTCTTTTTGTAGATACAGGAGCTTTGCTAACTAGACATCCTTTACCTTTGTCACTGCGGGTGCTATATTCCTTCCAATAAGTTGCCATTTACCTCTTTCACTACGATAGCCATGGATATATAAAGGCAAAAGACATTGGTTGTTAAAACACTGATCAGCACCTTCTGAGATGCTAGCTTCATGGCCATCATACTGGTGTATTTATCTTCATTGACCCAGAACAAGAATGTTGCCAGTAAAATCAGAACTTGTGATTTGCATACCTAAGCAGGTCAGTGTCTCAGAAAGTTTTGAAGCTATTGAATAACTATGACAGTCAGGCAACTAACATACTGTATGATATGTCAGTAATTGCAGCCTATATATTTCTTTATGACAGACTCAACCTTTTTTGTTCTCAGCACTACATGTTGAGTTATGGTTCAAGAACATGATGATAACAAAACAAAAAAACTAACCATATGTCTAATATATTATCTTATAGGCATTGGTGTCCGTAGGTAGGGGCAAGGGGTGGCAGGCGCCCCCCCCTGGAATCAGGGATCAGCAAGGTGTTTGCCATAGGCGTGCGCATGAGTTGTGCCCAGGCATGCACACCCTAATCACCGGAGCACAGCGCGCAGAGTGTCAGCGGATGCTGGGTTCTGGAACACTCTCCATGTACCAGCACCTGGTACATGAAGGAAGATTGCACTGTGGGCGGCAGCCGGCCGGGCTTTTCATCATCCGGTGTTAAGACAGCGCTGGTCTCTAACATTGGGAGTCAGCACATAAAACCCTTCCTGCTCTCCCAGCTCTGCATATACAACAGAGGGCGGGGCGGGTTATCCACAGCCGCTCAAGTCTGCAGCGTGTATCAAAAACAGCCTGTGCCAGGAGCATGACCTGCCACTGTGAGTTATAGACGATTCTCTTCTGTGGGGGGGAAGAGGGCTCTGTGGGGGAGATTGGGTATTGGGTATGCATACTGGCATAGCACACGCCTGGAATCTGCACCCTGTACATAGCACACGCCTGGAATCTGCACCCTGTACATAGCACACGCCTGGAATCTGTACCCTGTAAATCACACACGCCTGGAATCTGCACCCTGTACATAGCACACTCCTGGAATCTGCACCCTGTACATAGCACACGCCTGGAATCTGCACCCTGTACATAGCACACGCCTGGAATCTGTACCCTGTAAATCACACACGCCTGGAATCTGCACCCTGTACATAGCACACTCCTGGATTCTGCACTCTGTACATAGTACACGCCTGGAATCTGCACCCAGCACACACCTGGAATAAAGTCTGCCGTTCCCCTTTAAAAATAAATACTTGCAAGTCGTGGCTAAGCCCCTCCCCTTCATAACATTGTCGAAAGGGGGCGCAGCAGGCGTGACCTTAAAATGATGCCCCCCCCCCTGAAAAAAGTTCTGCGGACACACATGCTTATAGGTAGAGAAATTTGTGGTTGAGGCTAATGGACTTTAATGGTACTATAACAATTAAAGATACACTGAAACATAAAACAAGTAATTTTTATTAAATTAACAGCAATATGTTAAAACATACATTTAAAAAAAAGAAATATATATATATATATATATATATATATATATATATATATTCAATAGATTAGCATGCTCCACATGTTTCGCAGATGTTCACCGCTTCCTCAGGAGCTTTTGTTTGCATATTGAGATGTCATAAAAACAGAGACAGTGTATAATACTACGAAGATAAGAGAAGAAAACAAACAGTGATGGCACTAACACCGTTAAAGTAAAACGGCGTTACATAACGCCGTTACTTTAGAGGGTAACGAGTAATCTAATTGATTACTCTTCCCCTCGCGGTAACGCCGTTCCCATTACTGGGGCGGCGTTACCGCAATTACCCGCCACGATCGCGGAGCCGTCCGCGGCCTTAGCTGTGTACAGATCTGTACAGTGGAGGGGAGAGATCGGATGGCAGCAGCCATCCCTCCATACCCTGCCAATACTCTGCAATACCCAGCCAATACCTTGCCAATACTCTGCAATACTCTGAAACACCCTGCAATACTCTGAAACACCCTGCAATACTCTGAAACACCCTGCAACACCCTGCAATACTCTGAAACACCCTGCAATACCCTGCCAGTACTCTGCAATACCCTGCCAGTACTCTGCAATACCCTGCCAGTACTCTGCAATACTCTGCAACACCCTGCAATACTCTGCAACACCCTGCAATACTCTGCAACACCCTGCAATACTCTGCAACACCCTGCAATACTCTGCCAGTACCCTGCAATATTTTGCAATACGCTGCCAATACCCTGCCAATACGCTGCCAATACCCTGCCAATACGCTGCCAATACCCTGCAATACGCTGCCAACACGCTGCCAACACGCTGCAATACCCTGCCAATACTCTGCCAATACCCTGCAACACCCTGCCAATACTCTGCAACACCCTGCCAATACTCTGCAACACCCTGCCAATACTCTACAACACCCTGCCAATACTCTACAACACCCTGCAATACTCTACAACACCCTGCAATACTCTGCAACACCCTGCAATACTCTGCAACACCCTACCAGTACCCTGCAATGTTTTGCAATACCCTGCCAATACGCTGCCAATACGCTGCCAATACGCTGCAATACCCTGCAACACCCTGCAACACCCTGCCAATACTCTGCAACACCCTGCCAATACTCTGCAACACCCTGCCAATACTCTGCAACACCCTGCCAATACTCTGCAACACCCTGCCAATACTCTGCAACACCCAGCCATACTCGGTAATACCCAGCCATACTCGGTAATACCCAGCCATACTCTGCAATACCCCGTAATACCCAGCCATACTCTGCAATACCCAGCCATACTCTGCAATACCCAGCCATACTCTGCAATACCCAGCCATACTCTGCAATACCCCGTAATACCCAGCCATACTCTGCAATACCCAGCCATACTCTGCAATACCCAGCCATACTCTGCAATACCCAGCCATACTCTGCAATACCCAGCCATACTCAGCCATACTCTGCAATACCCAGCCATACTCTGCAATACCCAGCCATACTCTGCAATACCTAGCCATACTCTGCAATACCTAGCCATACTCTGCAATACCCCGTAATACCCAGCCATACTCTGCAATACCCAGCCATACTCTGCAATACCCCGTAATACCCAGCCATACTCTGCAATACCCAGCCATACTCTGCAATACCCAGCCATACTCTGCAATACCCCGTAATACCCAGCCATACTCTGCAATACCCAGCCATACTCTGCAATACCCCGTAATACCCAGCCATACTCTGCAATACCCAGCCATACTCTGCAATACCCAGCCATACTCTGCAATACCCAGCCATACTCTGCAATACCCCGTAATACCCAGCCATACTCTGCAATACCCAGCCATACTCTGCAATACCCAGCCATACTCTGCAATACCCCGTAATACCCAGCCATACTCTGCAATACCCAGCCATACTCTGCAATACCCCGTAATACCCAGCCATACCCAGCCATACTCTGCAATACCGAGCCATACTCTGCAATACCCAGCCATACTCTGCAACACCCTGCCAATACTCTGCAACACCCTGCCAATACTCTGCAACACCCTGCCAATACTCTGCAACACCCTGCCAATACTCTGCAACACCCTGCCAATACTCTGCAACACCCTGCCAATACTCGGTAATACCCAGCCATACTCGGCAATACCCAGCCATACTCTGCAATACCCAGCCATACTCTGCAATACCCAGCCATACTCTGCAATACCCCGTAATACCCAGCCATACTCTGCAATACCCAGCCATACTACTCTGCAATACCCAGCCATACTCTGCAATACCCAGCCATACTCTGCAATACCCAGCCATACTCTGCAATACCCCGTAATACCCAGCCATACTCTGCAATACCCAGCCATACTCTGCAATACCCAGCCATACTCTGCAATACCCAGCCATACTCTGCAATACCCAGCCATACTCTGCAATACCCAGCCATACTCTGCAATACCCAGCCATACTCTGCAATACCCAGCCATACTCTGCAATACCCAGCCATACTCTGCAACACCCTGCCAATACTCTGCAACACCCTACCAATACTCTGCAACACCCTGCCAATACTCGGTAGTACCCAGCCATACTCTGCAATACCCAGCCATACTCTGCAATACCCAGCCATACTCTGCAACACCCTGCCAATACTCTGCAACACCCTGCCAATACTCTGCAACACCCTGCCAATACTCTGCAACACCCTGCCAATACATGGTAATACACGGTAATACCCAGCCATACTCCGCGATACCCAGCCGTACCCAGCCATGCTCAGCCAATATTACAGTTGGGGAGATGACGTGGATATTACAGTGGGGGAGATTGTGGATATTACAGTGGGGGCTTTATGGTGGTGGAATTTTCAAAGGTTTTTGCAAATTCAATTATTATTTGCTGATCCGAAAAATTATCCGATCCGTGACTCTGATCCGAGCAATGATCCGATCTGTGAGTTTGGGGGGGACAGATGTACAGAGGGGAAACAGATATATGTGTGTGGGGGGGGGGACGTGTAGTGGGGTACAGAGGGGGAACAGATATGTGTGTGTGCGGGGGAACAGATGTGTAGTGGGGTACAGAGGGGAAACAGATGTATGTGTTGGGGGGCAACAGATGTGCAGGGGGGTACAGAGGGGAAATAGACGTGCAGGGAGGAACGCGCCCCTTGCTTACAGTAATACTAGACCCGCCCCTAAGAATATTAAAAAAAAAAGTCACAGTTACTTTGCTGAGTAACTAATTACTTTTCCAATGTAGTAACTGAGTTACTAACTCAATTACTTTTTTGGGAGAAGTAATTTGTAACTTAACTAATTACTTTTTTAAAGTAAGATGACCAACACTGAAAACAATGTATTAAAATCTACATGGTAAGACATCACATGACATGACCATATAATGACAACATAGTAGTGGCAAGTGTGGTAAACTTATAGGTAGATAAAATGTCTCTCTTCAGAAGAGCTTCCCATCTACTACTTCTTGGTCGCTTTGGCTGACCATGAGGAAAGGGGTCAGTGGAGCCTTTTGGTTCAGCTAGGTACACATGGGCCAAAAATTGGCCAGTTCAGCAGGAACCTGCCAACGTTTGGTCAGTGTGAACTGCAGTCTGTCCAACAAAAACTGGTCTAAAGACCGTTTTTTGTCAAAGGCTGAAAAAAAACCAGCATCTGATTAGCACTTGCACCCAATGGTTGCTAGCACTGATCAGTGTGTTCTGGTGAGGGGGAAGTCCCCTTGTCGAAATACAAAGGCACAATGGGGGTGGGGAGATCGCTGTATTAACATCGCTTTGGTACGACTATCTGATTTTTTTTGTTTATCCCGCTGGCTTGAAGGGAAAAAAAATAGCAACATGTACCAGACTTTAGGTGTACCTGAGTGTGCTTACCTCGTCAAGAGTCTTGCATCCTGAGAGGTGAGGGAGGGGTCCTTTCTCTTTAGTAGGGGACTAATGCACAACTTAAGTGCACTTTTTTGTGTGTGTTCACATTTTTTTAGATCACTTTTGTTGTTCAGTTTTTGCTCAATGCACCATAGGCGGCTCAAAAAAAAAATGTGTGCAGAGATCTGCATATTGCTGCTCTAGAAAAATGCAGGTCTCTGCAAGGACACATAAAGAAAACATTGCTATCTATGTGCCCTGGTTACACCAAAATGCTAGACTCATATGCAGTGCAAAGCTGTGAGGAAAACTGCAGTATGGCTAATTTTTTGTGCACAGCAGCACACACGGACACATGTAAAATGAACATGCAACAGAGGTGTACAGGAGTGGCGCTTAGGATTTGTTTTGATTTATAATAAACACAGTAGGTAAGTAAGTACCCAGAACATAAGAAAGTAAGCAATGTCAAAGAAGGTATGAAAAAAATGCACATCAACTGATGTCAAGGTGCATAAAAACATGCATAAAAACTGATGTCAATGCATATCTATGCCTGTTAAATCTGTGTATTTTTATAAGTTTTTATGCACGTATGAATATACGTATAAAAAATCTTCATGAATGAAGTAACACAAAGTTACAAATTACAAAGTTACAAATTCACTTTGCAAATATTACCGTTGAAAAAGGAAACCACAAGTTAAAAGAAAAAAAAAAAGTATCACGTTTTTTTCGTTATATATGATTAGATGATGGAAGTCAGTACAACTCCCACTCATTCACTAAGCTAAGTAAAAATTGACTTTGCAAAATGAAAATGTACTTAGTGAATGAGGTGTGCTGACATCAGTCGTCATTGCACAAAATTGGGTATTCCTTGTGTAGCAAAGTCCTGGGCCCTTTTAGGCCTAATGGTGACCTTCAGAGTCAGGGACAGCTGACATCCTGTGTAGAGTGGGTTACAAGGCATGGTGGGTGTAATGAAAGATGAAACGGTGGGCGCCAGACACTTTTTGAATGCAAAGAGATCTATTGTCTCTTAAACCAAACTGTGGGAGAGAGGGTTAGGGCCAGGACACCCTTAGGTAGATGCAATGTTAATTGGCAGACAGCTATACAGCTGAAGGCCTCCAGCTGGACACCACCTCTGTATAGGTAGAACGCTGTCTCCTATGGCAACAATCTTGTAGAAGTTACTAACTGTAAATGTATCCAACTATTTGCAACACGAACAGTTCTCAGCTTACCCCACAATCACTCACTGTGGGTCTTCACTAAATGAGCTCCCAGTCTCTCTCACTAGACTTCAGATCCACTGGATCCCCGGAGCTATTCCACTGTCAGCACTCAGTATCTTCCTCAAGCAGCACCCCCGCCTCCCTGCTAGGTCCCTGGCTTGGCACTCACAGATACTCTTCATGCGTCATCCCCCGCTGACACACTAGGTCCCTGGCTTGGAACTCACTGATGCTCCACAAGTGTCTCCTCTGCTGTCCCGCTGGGTCCCTGACTTAGCACTTGCTGAAGTTTTCCCACTTCTTCACCATCCCTGGCTGGCGAGAAGTCTGCTCTGGTACTAGCCTCAGCTTACTCACAGTGGTCTCTGGTAACAAGGTGGATGGTCCCTTAGTGGCAACAGCTTTTCCCTTTACGTCCGACCACAACTGGTTCCCCTGCTGGCGGAACCGTTACTTCTGGTTGAACTACAAGCACACAGTCCCAACCCTACGCTGCTCTCCTGCTTCTGGATGGGCCCTCAGACAGCCTAACAGATGTCCCCAGGATAGGCCTAAGGCTTGAGACCTAGCAGCATGGGCAACATAACACACGTCCACCCAGACTGCCGTCCAAGTGGCACAGAACTCCGATCACCTGACTCCACCCAAATAAATAACAGCAGACTCATCAGAGTTAATCCATCTCCACTGGGTTTCCCTGCATCTAATTCGCATGTCAGGAGCCTGTGAGCGGCTCTCAATGGACCCGGATCACACAGCTCTGGGATTGATTGAATTGCACAGGAGTCCTGTGTGTCAGGGCTGTTTCAGGTCCGAATTCAGCCAAAAATTCTGACCGAAATCAGACCTGAAAAAGTGAACAGGGATGCACCGGACCCCTGCTGTGAGCTGCTCTACACAGAGATGTGAACCCAACCTTAAAGTCCTCCTTTAGTAAATTAACCCAACTGAGTAGACTATTTTAGTACCAAAGTAAAATATATGCTAGTTAAACTACATATGGTAATAAATAAAGGGAATAAAGACAAACCATTTTCTAAGTCTGTTTACTGACATTTTTCTTAAAATAGAGTAGTGCAATCAGAACACAGGAGTAGAGTGCTACTGTAGAGAAGTGTACAGCCAGTGTTACGCCCACCTTCTGCCCAAAAGGAATACACAGAGGAAGCAGATTGTGGGAGGTGTAGTTCTTACAGACTGAGCTGGCTTGTTAGGATGAGCAAAGAAACTATGGATCCCATATTGATCAGAGCTCTCGGAAGAGGAGGGGAGTTGTTGTTCCTGGGCTGAGGAGAAGGAGAGTGTGGTTGACATTCAGAAGGAATGAATAAGGGAGATTAACTAAAACTGGTGCACACAGTTTTTGTTACAACTGTGCATAGTAACATAACAGCATCTAGGTTTTATTATCAAAGCTTAACTGAACAAGCAAGTACACGCGATCAGAAAATTGTATGAAAAATACCACTTTCTAAGTGATTGTACGATAATCTAATTGTTAGTACACAGCTTTCAAGAGACGATTACAACAGTTCATCTGATATTATCCAATAGGACAAGCATGAAAATTTTTTCTCATATGATACCAGATCGTACAATTTTCGGTTAATCAGTACAGTTGTCATTTGAAAATACAATACAAATACACTACAATACATTACATCACTTCTGAATTTTTATTCTGCCGTAGGGGAATTTCCGTCACTTTAGTAAACTCTTAATTTTCGATATGCATGAAAAAAAAAAAAAAAAAAGATGATAAATTGTCCAATAATCTCATCATGTATACAAGGCATTAGACATTGATTGGTTACTGTGCACAGCTGCACCAGATTCTGTGTGCACCAGTTTTAGTAGTTCTCCCGCCATAGTGTCTCAGGCTGCCAGCTAACTGTTCATCACTGCACCTGAGTGGGAGAGAGGGGCAGTGCCAGATATCCTGGAACACCGGAGAGCACTACAGATGCAGAGGATGCCCACTGCCTAATCAAGGGGGAAGGACACTACAAACATTGACCGGTTGTCAAACAGAGGGAGATTGCCTGCTATCATCACAAGAGGGGATAAGAAGCACTACAGGGAAGAGGTGGATAATCTAGTGTCTAGAGTGCTGTGAGGTAAACAATTTGTCCCCAAACACTGGCAAGACCAAGGAATTAATAACTGATTTTAGGAATAGTAATACTGACATGGTTCCACTCTACATCAGAGGAAAATTGGTAGAACGGGTTCCCGTCAGGTATTAAAGGGGTTGCAAACCCTCAAGGTTTTTCATCTTAATGCATTCGTTCTGCACTCCTGTGAAGATCAGAATCCACCCACATGCCTAGATCGGCACTCGGCTCAACCTCTCAGCGAGCTGCTCCCACTCCCTTCACAGCCCAGAACTCCAGTGAGCGCTGGACGTGCAGAGCAGGCAGCAGTGACTGACAGTCACCAGCTCTCTGCTTGGTAAGCTCTGAGAACTGATAGGGGACAGATGCAGCATCGGACCAATGCTGCATCCACCTAGGTAGATATGATTTTAAAATGTAAAAAAATCCCATACCTCTCTTTTAACAAATTGTATCAAAAACAGTGTACTGTAGTAGTCGCCTCTGTATGATTGGTCAGGGAATATAGCTTAGTGTAGCATCACCTAGTGTAGCAGTCCCTGTTCCTGCAAGCCTAGTCTACTGGTATGTGGCTGCCCCCAGGAATGCCCTGTTCACTGGCTAGGAAGTACAGGAGGCTGAAGAAATTAAGAACAAAAGAGTTCCTGTGGTTCCATGGGTACAGTTGTCTGTAGGGGATGGCTGGGACTGGTGTCTCACAGGAACATAGCAGTGGAACGTGCAGATGGGTCAGTTCAGGTTGCTGGCAAGACATGTGGTCAATAAACAGGCAAGGGTTAGTACAGGTGGTAGGCAGAGGCTACACTGCACTAGTGTAGCAATGATCATGAACACTGTTGCTGGCTTACACTGATCTGGTGACATTGGAAGTTGTGTAGCAGCAATCAGGAACACTGTTGCTGGCTTATACTGGTCTGGTGACACTGGGATTGGTGTGGCAGCTATCGGGAACATTGTTGCTGGCATACACTGGTCTGGTGACATCGTAGCTCGTAGGGCAGTGATCTGGAAAAATGTTGTGTAAAAGCCTCTAGCTAGGTGCTAGTGTACATAGTTGTTAGTGTAGGTAAATTGGCCTGGCCGAAAGCCAGGCCTGGGTTGAATCTGGGTCAGGGCTGAGTGACTCACGGAGGCTGGATGACTCATAAAGCAGCACTTCTGGAAACTTCCCCTGCTCTCTGGAACCTTGGAGAAACTTCCAGAAGTGGAGGAGGGGGTCTAGGAGGAGCTACTTGGAGTATTGATGAGGGCCCAAGCCAATCCCCAGCAAAGTGGGTTGGCAAGGGGCAGCCACCTCTTAAATACTCATGAGTCGTGCAAACAGGGTCAGTCGGGTGGAAGATGAGATGGAGTGCTGAGGAGGCTGTCGGTGTCGGTGGCCCTTGAGGAGGGGTGACCTCTGGCCTGGGGCTCGGGTGCTGAAGGGACCCTCTACAACAGGAGCAAGGAGAAGACAGCAGGAGCAGGTCAGCATGTCCGGGCATCTCCTGCGTGTCAGTCTGGAGGACTGGTTACTGTCAGTCTGGACTCTGGAGGACTGAGGAGCTTCAGTAAGGAGGACTGTGAAGTAGCCAGGAGGGTTAGAGAAAGGGTCTGCTGCAGCCAGGAGGGCTAGCAGGGTCTGAAGAGGTGGTGCTGGGACCAGTGACCCCGGGGTGAAGTGCAGTAAATGTGTCAGTCTGCTTTCCACAAGTATAGGGGCTGCGAGTCCCTACCTGTAATGGGCAGTTGCTACAAATTTTACAGAGTGACACTGCTGGAGATTCTGCAAACAAGTGAAGTGCTGGATGAAGGAAAGGAGCTGTATATAGGGCTGTATATACTAGGAGTTGTCCCTGAAGTTTGCTTTGAAGTCAAGTGGGAATCCCATAATACCTCTATCCCCATCCAAGTTCAATATCCTAAATAAAAAAAAAAAAAAAAATTGTTTTCTGACTTTGAAGTGACTGAGAACATTTGGTGTCACTGGCTGTGCAGGGTGGGAGATCCCAGTTCACTTGCGGCTCCTTGCTTGAGGCACTGGTCTGGTGTAATGGCAATCAGGAACACTGTTTCTAGCTCAGTGGTGCTAACCTACCAGATAAAAATTTACTGACAGAGCACCCAAAATTTACTGGCACAGCTAAGTTTTTACTGGCCTCTCCAAAAGTTACAAAATTACAGTTTTAACTGCAAATTTAAGAATTTAGGCTACAAACAAGTGCAATAAGCAATTAGAAATGCGATTTAAAGTGGTTGTAAACTGCTGAAGAATTCTGAAAAAAATTTACTAGCAGGAGAAAAGTGCCCATTTTTTACTGGCTGCCAGTAAAAATACTGAAGGTTGGCAACACTGTTTTAGCTATCCTGTACTCATCTGGCAAAACTGTGACTTGTGTGATGGTGATTGCAGAAACTGTACTGTAACTGACTGCACTATTAGGGCTCGTTCGTTCGTTGGGGGCAATAAAACCTCATGGTTGAGTTAATGACAGAGTTCACACCAGTGCAGTCCTTTATAGTGTGTTCCGGTTTAGAAAAAAAAAAATTAGAACATGCTACATTTTTGCTGCTCTGAACTGTACTGGAAAACAGCAAAGTGCATCAAAAATGCACCTGAATGCCCATGTTACTAATTAGCCACCTTACTAGTGCAAATTCTGATGGGCACAGAATCGCATTACAAGGGAAATCACATTGTTTTCAATGGTGCCCTGCAATTTCAGCCCCAAAGACTTCTATGTTAAACACTCACAGAAGTCGCATTAGGTAAGAAGCATTCCTATGCGAGTTTGGTAGACAAGTGTTTTTTTTTCATCCTCACCTCTTCTCCCAGGTCATCCTTGCTGCTTACAGTGGAGTCCCACCCAAAAAAAAAAAAATCATTAATGTGCATGAAAAAATAAATAAAATAAAAAAAAAACATTTGAAATTTTTTTTTTTTTTTTACTCACCTCTTTAATGCCTGTTGCTAGGGGGTCCCTCATAATCTGCCTCCTTCTGCACCTGGGCTCCTGACGTCACTTCCCTCAGCACAGGAAGGAAGTTTACCTCTCCCCCTCCCTCTAGGCAATCATTTGGGACACGTGACAGGTCCCAGATGATTGCGCGGCCAGTCACGGCGTGCGGCGCAGCTCACGCATGTGCAGTGGGTGCCTGGCTGTGAAGCCACAGCCGGGCGCCCAGAGTTAAAATGCCAGAGGGGGAGACGAGCGGGCTTTGATACCTCCCATCGCTGGACCCTGGGACTGGACCCTGGGACAGGTAAGTGTCCGATTATTAAAAGTCAGCAGCTGCAGTATTTGTAGCTGCTGACTTTTCCTTTTTTCTTTTTAAGCCGAACTCCGCTTTAAAAACTCTCCTCCCAAACACATTCCATTCACACCTGAGCATAGCGGAAACATGCTGTTTTGTAAGACTAAACTGTAACGCAAGCGCGACACTCGTTTGCCGTGTGCTATCGAAATGCAATGTAAAACATGCGTTTTCTGAGCTGGTCGCCATGCATTCCGAAACGCACAGGTGCAAACACAGCCTAAATGGTTAGTGTAATGCATTTCTGAGCAGGTTCAGAAACTTGCAGATTCGAATGCAGCCTAAATGGTAACTTAAGAGTAACGCGAGTTTGCCACGCGTTTAGAAAACACACAGCAAATCACACTTTTTCTGTGCAAATATTGCGTTCTGGTGTTTTTCGGCGTCCAATATTGCGTTACAATGCAAAAGGAACCCAGCAATGGGGTATGGAAGGGAATTGGGACTATACGATACACAGGAAATAATATTGGGAATGAAAGTAACGTAGAGATAAAAAATTACAAAATGTATCATATTAATACTGTATATAAAAACCTCAAAAGAGGAAAGACATTTTAAACCGTTAAAATAAAAAGTCACACAGTACTTTCAATACAATAAATACAAAGGGGTGAGCCCCATGCATGTAAAATACAGCTGAACTGAGCGGACAGAAAGACTCCAACGCGTTTCAACAAATTGTCTTCCTCAGGCAATAATGTCCATTTGAGAAGGATATCTAGAAAGATATTACATATAGGAAGTTATATCCCAAACTACAAAAAATTAAAACAAACAGATATTGGCAAACATCATAGTACCAGTAACAATACTCACAATGTATCAACTACAATAGTCTGTGTATTTATAGAAAGAATAAACTGTGTCCGTAGCTTACAGCGGTGCCATACAAGGTCCCATTGATCCCAAAGGTCAGCACAAGGGATAAAACGGCAGAAGAGGGAAAAAGGTTCCTGAAGAAATAGAAGAAAAATAACAAATGTACCAAAAAAATAAAAAATAAATAATAATAATAATAATAATAATAATTTTAAAATACAAAGTGAAAAAAAAAAGGAAAACATATAAATACTTCTACATAGGAGGAATCCAGGCTTCTATTCTAAAGTTTATCCAGTTAAGGACAAAATATTTTGGAAAGTGCTAGACAATGGCCACAGGCTATCTATCTATCTATAAAAAAGGAAGAAAAAATAAATAAAAAATCTGTGCAGTCAAACCATACCTGAAATTGACCAGCATTTAGCCCAGCAGATGTGAATCCTCCTTCATACGAAAGAGGAATGACGCTGGTGTCTGGTGTGGGTTTATATGGCTGCATACACTGAGTCATATGATACAGGAGCAGCCAATCAGGCTGGATAAGTAATTGGCAGTGGGAGGAGGTCCCAATTCTGCTTTGCAATTTTACTTTGTGGAACACTGTACTAAAATTATTCAACAATTTTTAGACACGGCTTTTAACAGATTGGTGAACCACTGCCATCTTTATTTCTGAGACACTCTGACTCTCTAAGATGCTCAGTCATGTTACTGACCTGTTATCAATTAACCAAATAATTGCAAAATGTTCTTCTAACTCTTCCCTGTTAGTACCACTTACTTTGCCAACTTTTTGTTGCCCTGTCCCAACTTTTTGAGACGTGTTGCTGCCACCAATTTCAAAATTACATTAGGTTTTTCTTAAAATGGTACATTTGCTCAGTTGAAACATTTGATATTTTTTCTATTTTCTATTGTGAATAAAATATAGGTTGATGAGATTTGCAAATCATTTTATGTAGATAGTTTTATTTAGATTTTACACAGCATCCCAACTTTTTGGAATTGGGGTTGTAGATTAGTAACTCGTGAATGCTTTTGCGGAAGTGTAAATTTTCAATATTGCTCATTGAGCTGCTTAGGTAATATTTGCTTGCACTTTTTTTTCAAGGGGGTGTATTTAGGGTGGCAAAGAATATTACCTGTAGAATGCTTTGTGTTTTTTTGTTCCTGTTTTGTGTATTGGAATTGTTGGTGTACTATTTCTTTAAATGTTTCTTTTGCTTTATTTAACTGTTTGTGTTTTCTTGTTGTGAAAATAATAATAATAATAAAAAACGATGAACCTTTTTTTGGCTAATTAGCATTTCCTGTGAAGTTTCAAGAAGCCTTTTCCCCCTCTATGGCTATGCTTACTTCTCCACTGTATACAGTATATATTTGTCACACATGCTGTACTACAAACATCTCTGCCTTTGTTCATCTCCATTATGAGGTAGATTATCCACTTTACGACCAGCGCACGACAATGTATGTCCCTTTTTTGAAGAGGGATATCTCGGTAACGGCAGCAGCTGCTGCCACCACCGAGATATCCATCTCTTCAGGCCCCAGTCGTGTTTACGATAATGGTGGTCTCTGCGGCGGATTCGCCGCAAGATCACCGTTATCGGTGGCGAGAGAGGTGCCCCCACCCCTCTGCCGCGTTCGGGTCCTTTCCTGTGCTGGGTATGGAGACGAGTGAGGCTAAGATGGCCCCCACCCTGCTCTATACCATAAACGTCAAAACATCACTTCCTCTACCTCTTAAAGGCACATTTTTTCAATGTAATTTTTTCAAATGAAAATTTATTTTTATTTTTTTTATTTTTTTGCATTTAAGTCCAAATATGAGATCTGAGGACTTTTTGACCGCAGATCTCATATTTAGGAGGACCTGTCATGCTTTTTTTTTCTATTACAAGGGATGTTTACATTCCTTGTAATAGGAATAAAAGTGACCCATTTTTTTTTTAAAAACAGTGTAAAAATAAATAAAATCAAGTAAAATAAATAATAAAAAAATTTTTTTTTTTAAAGCGCCCCGTCTCAACGAGCTTGCGTGCAGAAGCGAACGCATACGTGAGTAGCGCCCGCATATGAAAGCGGTGGTCAAACCACACATGTGATGTATCGCCGCAATCGGTAGAGCGAGAGCAATAATTCTAGCCCTAGACCTCCTCTGTAACGCAAAACATGCAACCTGTAGAATTTTTAAACCTCACCTATGGAGATTTTTGAGGGTAAAAGTTTGACGCCATTCAACGAGCGGGCGCAATTTTGAAGCCTGACATGTTGGATATCAATTTACTCGGCGTAACATCATCTTTCACGATATATATAAAAAAATTGGCCTAACTTTACTGTTGTCTTATTTTTTTATTAAAAAAAGTGAATTCTTTCCAAACAAAATGCGCTTGTAAGACTGCTGCGCAAATACGGTGTGAAAAAAAGTATTGCAACGACCGCCATTTTATTCTCTAGGGTGTTAGAAAAAAAAACAATATATAATGTTTGGGGGTTCTAAGTAATTTTCTAGCAATAAAACCTGTTTTAAACATGTAAACACCTAAAATCCAAAACGAGGCTAGTCTTAAAGTGGTTATTGGGACTAGTAGTTCACACAATAAAGATAAGGATGCTTTTGCTTCCTTTTGCAGCTCAGGGGTAGTGATAAGAACACTGCATTTCTAGCAATATCAACAGGTATCTTCTGTACTTCCTGAAAATTTAAGAATTTGTTACCCCCAACATTTTAAATTCCTGATATGTGCCTGCTATACTATGTACTTGTATGACAAAGTATCCTGTTCTCTTTGCATTACCTCCTTTGTTTGAAATACCTGGTGTTCCTGACAGTCACTCTGTTTTCCTAAAAAAAAATGACCACACTAAGCACAGGGTGGTCAGGTTTCTGGTTATGCTGGGAACTCAACCTGCTCTCCTCCAATGATCAGACTTGTGCTGACACGACCCCCCCCCCCCTCCAATCCTGCACAGCCATTTACTGGGAAGACCAGTGTGCTTCTATTTCTCCTTCCCTAGCTCTCTGAGCTCCTTATGCAGCTGAAAAAAGAGGGTATGTAAATACTTATAAAAGAGGGGAAAAAAAAAAAAAAGGTATTCCTAATTTTTTTTTTATGTTTATCAAAAATGTTTTGCCTTTCATTTCTATTTTACACGGAATGGGTTGTTTTACAAGGTGAGGGTTTACATATACTTTAAAAGTAATGCAGCAGCCACTTCTAAAGATTGGTAAGCTACAATTTATTACATTTCAATACACTTTAATTTTACCTTTCAGATTGACTCCAAAGCATTTCAGAGAAAATACAAAATTTTGCTCTCGATCTCTTTATTTTCACTGGAATTTTCATTCCTAGTTGGTTGAAGTGAAGATCACCCCAAGATCCGATCCCATTCTACTTTATAGATCATATATTGTGCAGTATAAGACCTTTTTTTAAATCAGTAATGAGAAGATAAATAATTGAACATAGAAAAATTGTTCATTAGAACATTCTTTCCTGTCATCACTGAGTCAATCAATTTTATTCGAAAGACTGAAAAATCTAGTGTAGACCCGCTATTTGGATGGAATCCCAGGCATATTAAAGGATAAGTTTACCTTTTGAAAAAAATTTAATAAATGCACATTTTTTTGCGGGTAAGAGAAACTCTACTATATACTCGGTCTGCCATTCTTCAGGAATATCTCCATGCTTTGGGTGTCCCCCATTTCTATTCTCCCCGGACAATGAGGAGTTGGTGTTTCCCATCACTCAATACAAAGTACTGAAGTGCAGAGTATAGTGACGGGACGTGCACCAGGACCCGATGGATTTCCTATTCTCTATTATCGCCTCTTCTCCACACACCTGGTACCTCATCTGGTTCAGGCCTGTAATGCTTTGTTGGAGGGCGTGTCCCTATCTAAAGCAACATTACAAGCTCATATTACACTGCTGCCTAAGGAGGGCAAGGATGGCACAGATTGTGCGAACTATCGCCCCATTTCTTTATTAAACGTATATATTAAGATTTTAACAAAAGTATTGGCTAATCATCTCCTCCCTTTTATCCCTTCGCTAATCCTCAATGATTAAGTGGGTTTCATCCATGCCAGGGAAGCAAGGGGTAACACTTGTAGAGCACTGAATTTGATCCATTTGGCCCGCTCCAAGGATATCCCAACTTTGCCGATGTGAAGAAGGCCTTCGATCACGTCAAATGGGCCTTTTTGAAGCAGTTTTTATGACAAACTGGTCTTGGACCCAACATGTGCACCTGGAGTGATGCTATATATTCCCACCTCACAGCAGCAATTAGAGCTAATAAAATATTATCGTCTGAATTTTCCCTGTGTAACAGAACGGGACAGGGATGCCTTCTTTCTCCTCTTATTTTTGTATTGGTTTTGGAGCCATTGTTGCATCGGATATGAACCAATACAGATATTCGAGATCTTCAAAGTTCGAACGCTCATCATAAAGTAGCAGCTTACTCCTATAATTTGCTCTTTTTTGTTACTAGTGTAGTCATAACTATCCTTAACCTTTTCCAGGAATTGCATGCCTACGCCGAAGGCTCAAATTATAGGAATAGCAAAATGGAATAGTTCCCCCAAGGGTTTTTTTTTGCGGCGTAATACATAAATCAAAAAAGATGGAAATATAATAAAATCTTTTATTGTACAAAGAATGGGATACAGGCTACTAATGGATTTAAAAAAATATGAGCTCTGGTTACAGGCATGTCTGAAGAATATTCCATCAGTGCTAGAGAATGATAAACAGTAAAGTACATTTGTATACATTATAAAATTGACATCCACATGAATACGCCGACGCGTTTCGACCTGTGCTGTTGCGGTCTTCTTCAGGGTATTATCAGTATTCCATCACAGAGATATTCCTGGCTAATTTCAATGTTTGGCTTCCATTAGAGCAGACCTGAAACAGTGGCACCAACAAACATTAACATGGGTTGGGAGAAATAGTATTGTGAAAATTACAGTTCTTCCTAAGCTATTGCATCTCCTGCAGACCCTTCCAGTGGCTATACCAATCGTTCATTTCTGCGGGCAACGAAGGCAGAATTTTTAAACTTCTTTTGGAGACAAAGAGCATTACTGAATACTTACTGACTATTGTCACTACCGAAGGTGAAGGGGGGTATTGGTTTTCCTGCCCCCTTCGAATACTAGTATGCTGTTCGCATGAGAAGAGTTGGGTAGGTCTCGAACAGGATATGTTTCCCCTACCATTGCAGTCCCTCCCATGGCAGTTTTTGTCTTTACTGTATGAAATAAAATCACATCCTTTGATAGGTGTTACTTTGGCAGCCCTCATAACGGTGGGATGTCTTGGGACCACTTCCCAGACCTACACTAGAGTCCGATAATTTGTTCTAAGTTAGTTTGACACTAAATTTAAGCCTTTTCTTTTATCAAATCAGTTCAGGATTGAACGTTTCTTACAAGAGGGTCATTGGCAGTCTCCTCTGGAAATTCAAGATGTGTTTCTCCTGCACTGGACTATTGGAGACCTATGCAAATTCACCACTTTCTATCTACCATTCAAGTGTGGAATGTGTCCTTGGCCCCGATTTCTCCATTTGAGCTTCACTGCTTGGACACCTCACCACTTCGCCACATGTTATCAATTTCATACCCTATAATGAACGAACCACTGGAGGATCATGTCCCACCTATTCTACTGAAATAGGAAAAAGACCGAAATAAGACCCTCAGCCAAGCACAGAAATCAAAACCTTTTGCTCACAAATCCTCCATTCCTAGCAGAATTGAGGAGTCAACAAATTGTTGATTCGATGGTACAGGACCCCACCTCTTTTGCATTAATTCTATTCATTGGTTTCCCCTCTGTGTTGCAATTGTCATCAGGACACTGGCACCATACGTTACATTAGCAAACTGATCTTTAAATGAACTAACTTTGATATTTAAAGGAAACTATTGCACTTAGCTCAAATTAAAATATATGTTGGAGTACTGTAACTTATGTAACCCAGACACTGGGCCAACAGCAAATCTTAAACAAAAAATAGTGGTAAGTGGCCATCTTCTTTCTTTCCAAAGGTTTTTATTGAGATTTTTCAGTAGAAAAAGTAAGACTCAACTGGTAAATTGACTACAAATAAAGTACATTAGTTGTGCATCAGAATACAAAAAATTCTTAACATAAAAAAACAACATATGGTCAATATGAATTATGCTATGCACAGAACTCGTGAAGGTCCAGACTGGTACACAATGAAAATATTCCCTCTCCTGCCCACTCATATTTAATCTCTCCCCCCAATACCAATAGCTTGTCACAGGGGGGAGGAGCTGTGGTGTACTGAAAAATAATCAATCCCTGTACTAGGGTGGCCATCTTTTTCTAAAGGACCACCTTTGAGCACTTGAAGCTCAGGGCAAGCAGCTTTCTCTGGGGGCACTCTCAGAGCTGCTCAGTGCAAAACAACTGCACAGAGCAGGTAAGTATGACATGTTTGTTATTTTTAAAAAGAAAACTCAAAGCTTTAATACCACTTTAATATGTACAGTCTGGAGGAAAGAAGGGAAAGGGGAGACATGAATAAAACCTTTAAATATATCAAGGGGGTGAATAAGGTTCAGGAGGGCAGTTTTTTCAATATGAAGCTAAAATCAAGAACATGGGGACATGGCCTCAAACTAAATGGAGTAAAGTTCAAAACTAATCTTAGAAAATATTATTTACTGAAAGTGTAGTGGATGGTTGAAATAAACTTCCAGCAGAGATAGCGAGACAGTCAACAGTAAATGGCTTCAAACATGCTTGGGGCAAACATAGATCTATACTCAGACAAAAAAGTTGATAAAAAACAGGCAGGCTCAATCAGCCACTCAGTCTTTTTTCTGCCGTCACTTTTCTACAGTTCATTCACAGGAATGTGAATGAAAGCCCCACACAGCTGCGCTATTTTAAAATTCTGACAGCGGGTGCGGGGAGAAGATCCCCGACCCGCTGTCACAGGTTGGAGCGGGATCAAGGGGGAGAGGTTGCAGATGCTGAACATGTTACATGTTCCACCGTAAAAATAGGTGGAACGTGTCACAAAGGTGAACTTATACCATTGCAATATGTACAATTTTACCCAAACAAAAATCACATTCACAGTTAGAACTTTGTTCCGTCCTGCTCTATCAAATGTTTTCTTCATTACAATGAATGTTTATTTGCCCTCTCTAACCAGTGGAGAATTCAACATACATTTATAAATAAAATACTACTGTTGAATGGCCAGCTTTAGTTGCTCAAACTGGTTAGATAAAATGGTTGAAAAGAAATCTAATCTACTACAAAACACATTTTTGGATGTTGCATTATTAGACCAACAAAAGTGTTTGTGTTATTTTTGCGCTTCCACACATCTACAACAGCATACACAGTAATTTAAATGCAAGGACTGTCTTTTCCTAGTAGATATGTACCAAGGCGTGTTCTTCATCTCACCTTCAAAGCTCGACACCTCTTTTGTACTTCCTGATACCACTGCTCTGATCTCCAATTATGCCCTTGGTTGGTTTTAGCACTTTAAAGAAAGATGTCTGCTATCCCCATCCCTTCCCATTATCTCTGCTGACCTCACATGAAACATTTCTCCCTGCCTGTGACCTGCCTGTAGGAAGCACAGCACTGCCAGCTTTTTTATTCCCACCTGCAACTCCCAACTGGATTTTTTCCTCGCCGGTACACCATCATAGCCATAAATAGAACAAGACTGCAATAATTGGTGAGTACTATTGCAGACCAGAAAAGTCAGAGCCTTTAGCATCAATGCAAGAAAAAGACAATCTGTCTCTGGAAGACTGATGATGGTGATTAAGAGGACCAAGGTACCTAGAGCACTACGAGTGCTCTTAGAGTGCACCTGAAAAATGCCTTGCAGGATTAAATGGACCATACAGTGCAGCAGATCTATTTTTGATGGGGAGGGCTCTGCATCTGGAGGTGTATGCATCTGAAGTCATTGATGGTGCAGCATGTTTTGTTCCAGCAGGTAAACACTAACTGCTGAAAGACAATGATGGGCTGTAGTGAGCCTGTGTGTGTGTTCTGATACCTCCAGCTCTGTGATTTATTGCTGAGGAAGAAACAAGGGGTGTGCACACAACTGAGACATCAGAAGGAGAAAAAAAGAAAGCTGGCGTTTATCCTGTCCCATCTCCAGGGAGCCAAGATCATTTAGCCAGATGCTGCATTTTTCTTGAAGTTTCCTTCAGCCCTGCAATAAGGTGCCAACCACTTTGCCCACTCTGCCATTTCTGGTCCTGCAGATAAGGTGACCCTTGCATCTCAAGTGGAGGTCTTTTAGCTGTCTCCTTCCTTTCTCCAACCTATGTGCTGCAGATGAGGGAGAAGCAGGGAGGGGAGAGGATCTATAGCTCTTTCTTAATGTACAAGACTGAAGAACTGCATTAGACATGGGGTGCAGCCTGCAGATTTGCCTGGGTGCTGCATGCTCCAAGTGATGATGCTTTCTCGTTTTTGGGCCGATCGGACTTCCAGACACTGCAGCAGGGTGACCTGGAAAAATAGCATGGCAAAGGATGTCTGCTGAAGTGGAAAGTGAAGCGGCTGCTGAAAACCAAGCCGATACCCCAGGTGAAAACACTACTGCTACTACTACTACTACTACTCCAGAAGTGGATGTGAGAGAAGAGGTGAGCATTGAAGGTCATCTGTGCTACTGTCAAATACTACTAGTACAAACAAAGCATAACTAAAACTTCATCTGTACTTGTTTATGTATGCATCCATAGCCAGTCTACCCATATATGCATTCTTTTCTCATGGCTATAGGGCTTATTTCATATGCAATGATGTTCATCAACCCATAGCAACCAATCAGATGAGCGTTTCATTAGTTTAGAAATACAAAAACATTGGTTTTTAATCAACGTTTGCAGCTGTTGGTTGCTGCACTTTGTACATTACTGTTATTAAAGGCCAGTGTCACAGGTGTCATAATTGTTATATGACGTGTGTTATATTACAACTCTGTACATTGCATACACCAATAGGACAACCTTGCAAAAGAGAAGCCATGAGAAGTAACCAAGGCGACCAATCATAAATCAGATTTCAGCAGAGGATAATGAACAGGCTAAAGAATGCCGGTTCTTAAAATGTTGCCCTACAGCACTGTTCTTTTTTTTAACTAAGCCAAATAGTTGGGGTGACTTACTAAAGGAGTTTATAAAATGCACACAATAAATTGTGTAAATAGTTGCTTTATAATCCAATTAAGTGGAGATGGAATAAGTCAACAGGAATTTTCTTTTCATATAATTGGATAATTAAAGTGAATATTTACACCTGTTATTGTGTGCATTTTCTTAACTCCTTTAGTAAATCAGTCTTAACCTGTTCCATTCATTTACAGCATCAGAGCAGCTGTGTGTATCAGAGATTTGTCAGGCTGCAGCCGAGCAGGGGTTAAGCTGCTGGTAGTAAAGTGCCCAGGCTGCAGTGCTTAGCATCCTTCTTCTGCTGCTGCTGTGTACACTGCCCTGCTGATGAGAGATGCGGGAAACCAATGTGCTGCTATGAGATAAGGCAGACATCTAGGGAATACTACAGAGCAGCAAATTGCAGAGGCTCCCAGCCCAACAATCAAGAAGGACGTGTTCAATGCAGAGCCTTGCCGGTCATATTATATTCCTGCAGGCTGCCCACCCTTATGTGCCAAACGCGGCACTCTGGGAGAAAGGCTGCGCGAAGTGTAACGACAACAATACTTATCTCTTTGTCAATGCTGCATTGAACGCTTTGCAGGCATGAAGCTGAAAACACTGCAGTTCCCTCTCCCTCGTATGCTCAGGCACTCATTGGGATTGCTGATAACTGTGCGGTAATGGAAAGGGTTAAGCAATAAGCTGGCTCGGTGAAGGCGCCATAATAGTAAATTGGTATTTAAATCAAATTTGAGGAGTTAAAGGCCAACTCCAACCAAAACTGATATTGCACTTTGAAGTAAGTCTCAGCAAGTTGATTCACCTGATAGGTTTTCATACCTCTTATGCCGCGTGCACACGATCGGAAATTCGGCCAGCAAAAGTCAGATGAGAGCTTTTGGTCGGCAAATGCGACCGTGTGTATGCTCCATCTGACTTTTGCTGGTAGACCTCCCGCCATCAAAAGATTGAGAGCAGCAACTGCACTTTGCAAAGTGCACAGCCTAGTTCCCTTTAGTAAATCAAGCCCTGAGTGTTTGCTAAGATATCCATACTTCGGTATTGCTAGTCGTTGAAAGAAGGTTGCAAGAAAGAATAAAGCTGGCCACAGACATTACAAACTGATTGCACTTTAACCCCAAAGCCAACCATTCACATTACAACCTGAGTGTACAATCTCCTTTAAATCTACCAAAAAGCATAGAAGGAAAAAGTCTGTCTGGATACAGATTAAATGGTAGGCTTTCAAATCATATGTTTTCTAGAAAGGCGGTACAATCAGACAATAACATGTATGACTGCTATATATTTACCAAAAACTATGTAGTACAGGGTCCAACCTGTTAAAAAAAAAAAATAGATGGGTAAAAATGATTGTACAGAAATTGTAATGTGTAGCAGAATGGTCCTACACAGGACAGGTGGGGAAAGATATGCCATTGTCACCAAGATCACAGATCCATCAGGTCTAGCATGATCTTTTTTCACAATATTGTTGCCCTCAAGTACTTATTGCATTAAAATTAAGCCATACACTGCCCACTTGCCTCAAGCAATGCTCATATTGTTTCAGGCTGTTTATATCAGCTTTCTTGACATATACGGTATACCATGTGCAATGAAACACTTTGAGGCTAAATTCTAGGAACACTATATGGCCAAAAGCTGGTGGACACCCTTTAGTTGCACAAAGTCAAGTCCACGACAAGTTTCTTGCATTTTGTGTGGAGGAACTCAAATGGCCTGCCCAGAGCCTCGACCTCAAATACCTACGCAATATATTGGAACACCAGTATTAAAACAGGTCTTCTCATTCAACATCAGTACCTGACCTTCTGCTGATTGGGTACAAATTCCCACAGACAGGGCAGGACTTAGGGTACCTTCTATAAATTATTGTATTTATTGGCGTATAACACGCTCCCCAAGTTTAGGAGGGAATTTTAAGAAAAATAACTTTTAGGAGGGAAGTTTAAGGAAAAAAACTTACATTTAAATGCCCATCAATGCAAGCCTTGTCAGTGTAGCCTTGTAATTTGCAGCCTTGCCCCAGTGTCATTTGCAGCCTTGTCCTTGCAGTCTTGAAGTTTAAAAATGGCGCCACCGAGATACAGAGTCCTGTGGCTCTCGGGTCCTCTCGGCGGCTCTCGGGTCCTCTCGGTGGCTCTTGGGTCCTCTTGGCGGCTCTCCGGTCCTCTCGCAGTCCCGAGCAGAGTCAAGAGTAGCCGAATGTACTCGGCTCGGCTCACAGTCACGCCCAGTCCCTGTGTTATGTCCATCATAGGGCGGGACTGGGCGTGACTGTGAGCGGAGCCGAGCCGAGTACACTCGGCTTTGTATCTCGGCGGGGCCCCCTATTGGGCGGGGCCCATGGGCTTGAGCCCAGTCAAGCCCAATGGTATGTCTGGCCCTGCCCACAGACACACTCCAGGATCTAGTGGAAAGCCTTCCCAGAAGAGCAGAGGCTTTTAAAGTTGCAAGGAGGGGTTAGCTCCATATTAATGATCAGGGTTTTGGAATAAGATATCCAAGTAGGTCATACTGTATAGGTGTGATGGACAGCCATCCACAAACCTTGGACCATATAGTGTATTATCATATGTGCGAAGAAAATGGGTTCAAAAATGAAGGAAGAACTTAGATGAATGAAAAGTTTATAATGGGGAACAAAGTCAAATGCATGTGTTATCATACACTACTGGCAAATGTATTGTAAAACAGGAGAGTGAGTAATTATAACATATATTGATCACCTATGCAGGTAAAGGTCTCTAGACATCAGGAATGTTCAAACTTTGCTTGTTGCCACAAGGAAAACTAAACACACATTCATTTATACTCAAAGCCCAATTCCATGAAAAATAAATATCGCCCCTTACAGTGGGTATGGCCCTGCACTACAAGGGTTAAATATTCCTTGAAGTCTAGGAGTAAACAATTATTACTTATCATGATCCTCCACTTCCCTGGCAGCCTTCCTTTTTCTAAGCTCCAAAAGGTAGACCGTTCTTCTGTGTAATCAAGACCAATGTAGGGTCCATAGTGCTGCACTGACTGCAGAAACTTTTCTTACAGCATGGAGGAGCCTTTCCCTGGAGTTCAGCTTTAAAGTGCAGGTACAGCCTATCTTTTTTTAGATTTGGATAGAGGGTTAATATCTTAGTCTTTTTTTTGCTGTCTGAGTGCTTTTGGGTAGATTTCCCTTCACTTCCTGCCCCAGGGACACAACAGGAAGTGAGAGAAAATCTCTAAAAAAGTGAGCAGATTGTCCAATATTTAAAGTTGTTTACACGATGAGGGTAAATCTTGGTGAAATCTAGCTCTTCTGTTTTCTGGTGACAGCTCTAAAATGTTGGATTTCCCATTACTTTCTGTCTTCTGACAGTGGTTGCCAGAAGAACTAGAAAGGATGATTTTTTTCCCATTGGGGCAGCAGACAGTAGTTAAGCCTGACAGGTGATCTAACACTTCCCTAATCTATCGAAAAAGAAAAAGAATAAAAAAGCTTGAACCATATTTTCCCTTTAATACTTTCCTTGCAGCCCTCAGTATCTACCGACAAAATAATCATATCTGCGTCTCCTCCTTGCCAGCTGTCATCCTTACCTCTGTCATGTCATGGCTATATTGGGCTACAACTCTTTAGCGCCTACTTTGTTTCTTCTTTTTACAGTGATAATATCGGTTAGTGCCTCGCCCTTATCAATGCAATATTATTTTTTTATTGTACTAAAGGAAATACAGAGGCTATTGCAACATAGTTTGGACCAATGTAAGTATTCATATGCCATCCCTGTGGGACCACTGTAGAAGAGGAGGATTACTATAGTGGTCGCCACTACTACCCTGTTTCCACGAAAATAAGACCTAGCGTGATTGTCGGTGATGGCTGCAATATAAGCCCTACACCCCTAGTAAGCCCTACCCTGTTTCCCTGAAAATAAGCCCTACCCTGAAAATAAGACCTACAAGGATTATTTGGGGGGTAGGGCTTATATTGCAGCCATCACCGACAATCACGCTAGGTCTTATTTTCGGGGAAACAGGGTAAGTGATCACTGCTTTCTTTTGGGTCCCATTGCACCAATGTCACCACCCCATCTCTCCACCTCATCCAGTCAGACAATGCCTTGCATTCAGTAAAAAAAAAAAATGCAAGGTGTTACGTAAATGGTGCATGTACCAAGCGACCTCCTGTGGTTACTGTGCAGCACTGGACCTGGAAAACAGTTGTATCACTGTAGCTTCCACAGCAGTCCCACAGGTATTGCATAAGCATAGTTAAATTGGTACAATGTAGACCAATGTAACTTTGCAATAAAATCCATATTGAGCTCAGCTTTAAAATTTACTTTACAGGATTTCATTAACCTCTTGCTGCCCACATAACGCATGTTTGTTGTGGCAAATAGTGTGACCCTATAGCACCCACATATGCTTCCATGGGCGGAAAGGTTTCTGTGTAAGCGCACTCGTTGGGCTTGATTTACCAAAGGCAGAGACACTAAGCACTCTGCAAGTGCAGTTGCTCCAGAGCTTGGTAAATGAAGTAAGGCTTCACTTTGCAAAGAATACCCAATCATGTGCAAGGAAAGTAAAAAAAAACGCATTTTTGCTAGCACACGATTGGATAATGAAAGTCAGCATAGCTTCAGCTCATTTCCTAGGCCTTGGAGCTACTGCACTTGCAGAATGCAAATGCACTTTCCAAAGTGCATAATCTAATTGCCCTTAGTAAATCAACCCCATTGTGTGCTCCAAGGACAGTGATGGAACTGTCATGGACAGCTCTCAATCTCTAGTCATGATCAGGAACTGGCAGAACAATCACGTGACCACTGTGACAGCCAATCACAGTGGTTACTCGATTGCAGGGCTCTGAGCACCACCCCTTTGGTTTCAACCCACCTCCCAGCACCGCCCCTTTTAGAGAATACTGAACCAAGTAACATTTGTGGTGCTAAGTATTTTATATGGAATCTGTCAATGACGACAAGAAAAGTAGTAAAATACATTCATCACAGACAGCAACAACAGACCCACCCCATCAAAAAAAAATCCCCCCAGCAACAATGGACCCCCCCCACAACAATAGACCACCCAGCAGCAACAACAAATCTCCCCGCAGCCAGCATCAATAGACCCTCCAACAGTGAGCAACAATAGACCCCACCTCAACAGTAGATCCCTCCTAGCAACATTGTATCCCCCTGCAACATTGCATCCCCCATTAGCAACAATAGACCCCCTGTAAAAATAGATCCCCTCCCGCAACAATAGATCCCCAGCAGCCAGTATCAACAGACCCTGCAGCATACCCCAATACCCCTTGTCATTGCATACACTCGGTGCTGGAGGTGCCGGTATTGCGTTCCTCCCCATTCCCGCTGAAAAAAAGTCCATTAGCCCTTCCTCCTTCTGGGCATTAAGACACACTTAACGGGGTGCCAAGGCTGGGAAGTGATAATTGAAAAATTAGTAAAACATTGAATATTTTCCCCAAGGCAAGTATAGTTATTTCCAGATCCTATACAAGCAAAACTGAAACAGATCAACAATCTGTAATAATGCTAACATGGATCATTTGTGAGCATTGCTTTAAACTATGGTGTTTGTCAAAGAGATGGACTGGAAAAGAAGTTGGTCTCATCTCATATCAATAATGAAATGCAATAACAAAATCTGGGTGGTTAAGAAGCTGACTGATGCTGCTCGGTACCGTCACATCTGTTTCCATGACAATAGAATTTACAAATAGGGGGGATTGTAAACTTGGGCTATCCACTAAAGCTGCCTGAAAAACAGCAGCAGGTCAGCAAAGGATTCCATTATAATCAGGAAAACGCCAACAGGGATTTCTGCATTACCTGTAGATTTATTCATTGACGCTCTTATTTATGTCTTATGTCTTTAGATTTATGTCCTGACTTGATTCGTTTATCGTTTTATCCCTCTCTGCAACTGATAACACCCACCCTTCAATGATAATATTATCTCTCACATCAGCAAGAAATCACTTTTCCAGGTTTGAGTAAAGTTGGCCATACACTAGTAGAATGGCATTTGGAAATTTGGATTCCAGAACGTTCATTTGATTTCCTAATTGTTAGTTGGGTCGTATCAATGTTCATTTTTGACCTTAGTGGCGATAAAATTCAAAAGGGGGGCAAAATAGAAATTTGTTTACTCAAGAAAATGTTTCTAATGCCGTGTACACACGAGCGGATTTTCCGTCCGAAAAATCTTGGATGTTTTTTCGACGGAATTCCGCTCAAGCTTGGCTTGCATACACACGGTCACACAAAAGTTCGCTGAACTTTCAACCGTCAAGAACGCGGTGACGTACAACACTACGACGTGCAGAGAAAATTAAGTTCAATGCTTACGAGCATGCGTCGAATTGTTTCCGAGCATGCGTAGGAATTTTGCACGTCGGAATTGGTACAGACGATCGGAATTTCAAAACTTTTTCCGACCGAAAAATTGAGAACCTGCTCTCAATCTTTTGCTGGCGGGAGTTTGGCCAGCAAAAGTCCGATGGTGCATACACACGGTCGCATTTTCCGACCAAAAGCTCTCATCGGTCTTTTGCTGGACGGATTTCCGATCGTGTGTACGCGGCATAACAGTTAATGTGGTTTTTGTTTGGGAAATCATATTTATTCCAAAATTAAATGTTAATAGAACATTATGAAATACTTTCAAATGATAATTGTCAAGTCTCTGATGCCATTATAGAATGTATTGAGGAGTCTTGTGTTTGTATGAAAATCTACAAGTGTAGTCAGCTTATTTAGAATGACTCATGGAACGGACAAAGATTAATGATCTCAATGCTATAGATAATGATAAGAAAGAGATTCCCAATATGCAAGTCATCCAATGTCTCTATATTGGCTTTAAAGAAAATTGCAGGTTTTCTGTCACTTTATATACTTAATTTGGACCAACAAACTGTTTGCATGCTGGAACGGACTGGATGCTGCTTAGGCTGTAAAGTACTGTAGTAGCTTGTGCTACATACAGTTAGTGGCGCTGTGTTCTGGCAGTAGTACTAAAGACTTCCCTTCTACTGCAGGATATAAGAGAGTCACCCATACCACATCTCCAGCATTTAGAAGAAGCCTTGTATTTTTTTAAGATACAAGATATTCCAGGATTGGTTGAAGTGCAGTGGAGGGCCAACCTTGACCAATCAGAGGGAACATTGTTTTTACTAGAGAAATCACATTCAGGTCTAAAAGAACTCGCATTGCTATAATCATGAAATATCTAGTTGATATAGTTAACCCGTAAGGCCCCTTTCACACTGGGGCGGTGAGCCGCGGTGACGGTAAAGCAGCGCTATATTTAGCGCTGCTTTACCGTCGTTTTCACCGCGGTTTTCGGCCGCTCGCGGTGCGGTTTTTACCCCCCGCGAGCGGCCGAAAAAGGGTTAAACACCCCCCGCAGAGCGCCGCCGTAGCCGCGGTATTACCGCGGTAACCGCGGTATTGCCGCGGTTTTACGGCGGTCTCCCATTGTAATCAATGGGAAGGAGCGGTATAGGAGCGGTGAACACACCGCTCCTATCCCGCTCCAAAGATGCTGCTAGCAGGACTTTTTTTACCGTCCTGCTAGCGCACCGCTCCAGTGTGAAAGCCCGCCGGCTTTCACACTGGAGTGAATGGGGCCGGATTTTTTCATGCGGTGAACAGGCGCTATTTTTAGCGCCGCACCGCATGAAAAACGCCCCAGTGTGAAAGGGGCCTAACACATTAAGGGACTTTGTTGCAAGCTTTGAGTTTGTGTTGATGGCTTGAGTTTAAAGGGGTTGTAAAGGTTTTTTTTTGTTTTGTTTTTTTCAAATAACAAACATGTTATAGTTACCTCCTCTGTGCAAGGGTTTTGCACAGAGTGGCCCCAATCCTCCTCTTCTGCGGCCCCCCGGCGGCACTCCTGGCTCTTCCCTACATTAAGTGCCCCCTCGGAGACCCGCATTCCAAGGGGACCTTCATGCGGACACGTTTCCGAGTCCTGCTGCTGAGTCCATTGACACAGACCGCAGGACTTGGCCCCGCCCCCGGCTCCCGTGTCACTGGATTTGATTGACAGCAGCGGGAGCCAATGGCTGCTGCTATCAATCTATCCAATGAGCACCGGAGACAACGGCTGGAGCTGCTGGGCTCGTTCTAGTCACTGGAAAGATCAGGGTCAGGTAAGTAAAAGGGGGGCTCTGGGGGGCTGCTGCACTACAGGAGGTTTTTACCTTAAAGAGGAGGTCCACCTGAAATTTTTTTTTTTTAAAAGTCAGCAGCTACAAATACTGCAGCTGCTGACTTTTAATAAATAGACACTCACCTGTTCCAGGTTCCAGCGATGTTGGTAGAAGATGACGAGCGATCGCTCATCTCTCGGCTGCCCCCGCCGCCATCCTCTGTCAGGGAATCAGGAAGTGAAGCTTGCGGCTTCACTGCCCGGTTCCCTGCTGCGCATGCGCGAGTCGCCCTGCGCGTCTTTATTGGTCCCCGTTGTGTCCTGGGAACTGTGTGTTTCCCAAGACACAACGGGGCATCCTCGGATAGGGGCGGGCCAGCTTCGGCTAGCTAGTCCCGGAAGTGGGTGTAGATACCTGTATTATACAGGTATCTGCACCCCCCTCCCCCTGAAAGGTGCCAATTGTGGCACCGGAGGGGGGGAGGAATCCAATAAGCAGAAGTTCCACTTTAGGGTGGAGCTCCGCTTTAATGCATAAAATGGATTATTTGAAAACAAAATATAAAACTGTTTTGTATTTTGTTTCAAAATATATATATATATTTTTTTTTTTTTTTTCAAAAAAACCCAGAGGTGATCAAATACCACCAAAAGAAATCTCTATTTGTGGGAAAAAAGTGATAAAAATGTAATTTGGGTTCAGTGTTGTATGACAGTGCTGAAAGCTGAAAATTGGTCTTGGCAGGAGGGGGTTTAAGTGCCCAGTAAGCAAGTGGTTAATGAATGTCATGAGTTTTAAATAATACACAATGAAATTATGTTAATTTTGATCAAGGTTCGATATACAAGAGAGGAGTGTATGCCTGTACAACCTATTAAACATCTCTAGCTAAACCCAAAGAGGGGAGAGGAGGAGGTGTTAGTAGACCTATCACAGGTCTTTAATTGAGGTAAGCGCAGTGGTGAACTGGTGGTGGGGAATCGCCAAATATGTATGCATTTACCCACACAGGGTGAAAGTCTGAAGAAGGTTTGCAGTTTGTGAAGCTTGATGAACTGTTTTACTGTACCTGTAGGCAGAGCCATATTCAGACCTTGGGGGGCCCGGGGCACTTTAGGTTCAGGGGGCCCCTTATATACAGAGTTGGTTTACATTCTAAATGACAGTCACACATTTTAAAAATGCATGAAACAACATCATTCACAGGTCACACATGCCCACACACACAGTCATTGTGCTCTATGTGTGGTTTGCTTGAGCTGCTGAAATTCATTTTTGAAAAATATGTTTGAATAAACATACCAGTCCAGAGTTTTACAGATGATGGCTGGCAAAATATTACTTCCCAAGATATTTTTATCAAAAGAAAATACGAGGTGGTATCAAAAAGTCTTCGAGACAAGCTCTGTTTAGTACAGTAAGTACATTATTTACCTACTTTTACTTTCACCTTCAAAATAGTCCCCTTGCACAGAATACAGCACTCCCAGCATTCCTGTCGCTTCTGAAACGTGTCCTGGAAGTCTTCTTTTCGAAGCGTGTCGAGCACCTTCTGCTATTCGCGCTGGATCTCCGCAATGGTGTCAAAACGGCGACCTTTGAGCTGGATCTTCATCTTATTGCAGCATCTCTGTAAACTTGCTGAAACATGTCAGACGTCTGTGGCAAATGTGGTCAGTTTTTACACAGAATTGTATGTTTGCTCTTTGTTCTAACTTGCTGTCCAAGATGAAATAGCAGAAGTGGTAATGCACATGGTCAGAATAGCACCAGTTGCACAGCTCCGGATGTACACAGGGCGATGTCTTTTGGCACACTGACTTATGAAGGTCGGTGCTCTGTGACTGTGCGTGCAGCCTTGTGCTGTCATCTGTTAGCGTGTTACATAACTAGTCTCAAAACTTTTTGATACACCATATACAAGTGGTTGTATAGTCAAAGTTTGAACTTTTACTTACAGGTAAGCCTATAATAAGGCTATATAGTATAGTAAGCCTATAATAAAAAAAATATCTCCTAAACCTGTATGGTTTAGGAGATATTCCCCTCGCAATGAGCCGCTGACTGCAGCGGTGCATGCGCACAGGGGATTCTCGGCTGAAAGCCCCGGCAGACGCCGGACCCTGCCAGGAGGAAATCTCCCGCTCACTTGCGCGGGAGTGACGACATCGTGGCTCCAGCCACTCACAGCGCTAGAGTCGCGATACCCGGAAGACACGACGAGGGAACATGTCAGCTCCCTCGGCGTGGATCGGGTGAGATGTCGGGGCCTCGTTCTAACATAAGTATTTCATAATGAGCTAGTATGCGGTGCATACTAGCTCATTATGCCTTTTGCCTTACAGGTGTGTAAAAAAAAAAAAATGTCAGCGGGTATACAACCGCTTTAAGTAAGTTTTTATTATACATTTTATATTTTACTATTATTTATTTATTATTTATAATTTTATTATACATTTTATATGTTTTATTACTTCTTTTTCATTTATTATTAGTGTTGAAAATATTTTTATTGGTATTTCACAAAAAAAAATGTAAAACAGTGAACAACATGAGGTAAGTGTATACAAAGAACGGTAACAGAAGGATAATTGCGGGAGGCCAGCCAATGACTATCGTCCACCGCCGACTTCCGCCAACAGGCTCGGAGGGTGGGGATGAGAACCTGTTCTCTGGTCCAGGAGGTAGTGTTAGCGAGAGCAGTTCATGAGTCACTATATGTAGCAATATACAGTAAGTAACGTGGAGAAGGAAAGATAGGAAGAGCAGAGAGAAAAGAGTAGAGTAAAGTAAAGAAGAAATGGAGTGGTGGGGGGGTGGGCAGGGAGGTAGGGAGGAAGGGAGGCAGGGGGAGGGGGGGGATCAGGGTTATGTCCAGGGGGGGTAGGGTAGGAGGGAGTCTAGTATGTCCCTAGATGTCCGAGGTTTTGTTCAGCAGGGTATCAGAGGAAGAGAAGCGGAGCCATATCGACCATTGAGCTATAAATTTGGTGTATGTATCATTATCTAGTGCCAGCATCTCCTCCATTCTCATGGTGTCATTCATAATCGATACCCACCGTGACAGTGGAGGAGTGTTCTTTGTCTTCCAGTAAGCGGGTATCAGTTGCCTAGCGGAGGACATAAAGAAACGGAGCAATCTTTGCTTCTGCGACTTTAAAGACCCAGGCAATATGGAGAGTAGCGCAATTTTCTGGGAGATAGGAACTGGTCTATCAGCTACGAGATTATAACATTCAAATACCTGCGTCCAGAAGGGGCGGATCCTCTCACAGTCCCACCAGATATGCATATATGTTCCAACAGAGGTTTCACAGCGCCAACAAGTGGACGGAGCTGATGGGAAGATTTTGTGCAGGGTTGCAGGGTCCCTGTACCATCTGGACAGGAGCTTGTAATTCTTTTCCTGGGAGTAGCAAGAGATGGTAGACTTGTGCGTAAAATAAAAAGATGTTTGCCATTCCGGCGCAGAGATGTCTTCACCCAGGTCCGCAGACCACATCCTGGTATAGTGCGGGAGTTGATCTTGTGCTAGGGTCAGTAGTAGGTTATATAAGGAGGAAAGGAGGTGTTTGGGAGTTTCTTGGAGCGAACATAGTTCCTCAAAACTGGTAAGCTTGCGGTGTATTTGAGAGGAGGAATATAGGTGTTTGGTAAATGTAGACATGTGTAAGGCTGTGAGCCAGTCTCCGGGGCCTGCCGGGGTTACCGGGGTCCCTTGTGATGAGTGTACAAATGTGTGAGCTAGTGGCCACTCAGAGCGTTTAAAGGACCCTATGGTGGTCGCCCCTATTCCTTGTGGGAGAGTGGGGTGGTCAAAAAGGGATGTCAGGGGGCTTGGGTCGGAGGAAAGGGTAGTGTTGAGTCCTTTCTTATACCATAGTTGCAAAGAGGCTAAGGTCAGTGGTGATAGGGATGTCAGGCGAGTGTACTCGTGCTTGTAGCCCCATAGTAGAGCCCGGAGGTCTACAGGAGAGAGGTCTTGTTCAACTGTCACCGAGGCCTTGCAGAAAGGGTGGGGGAACCATTATAGTGTGCGGGCCATAAGAGCGGCCGTATGGTAGGTCTCGAAGTCAGGGAGGCCTGTACCTCCCATTGTCTTCGGAAGCGTGAGTAGTTTAAATTTAACTCTGGGAAGTCCCCGACTCCACATGAATCTAATGGCTAGCGAGCGTAGGGAGGCAAAATAGGATTTGGGGACGTGGATGGGAACCGTTTGGAATAAATATAGGAGCTTGGGTAGGGTGTCCATCTTTAGGGTGTTAATCCTGCCGAACCACGGCAGAGGGGATCCCCCCCATTCCTCCAGGTCTTTCCGTATTCGGGAGAGTAGGGGGATATAGTTTAGGGAGAACAAGTTGGTTAGGTTTGAGGGTATAATGATTCCCAGGTAAGAGATCCCTTTGTCCTGCCAGCGGAAAGAGAAATTGGATGTTAGAAGGGATAGGGTGGATGGGGTGAGGGATATGTTGAGTGCTTCTGTCTTAGTTATGTTGACCTTGAAGTTGCTATGGGTGCCAAAACGTTGGAATTCTCGGAGAAGGGACGGTAGTGAGGTGTGTGGGTTTTGGTTCATTTATTATTAAGTATTTATAATTTTATTTAAAAAAATGTTATATTGTTTTATATCATTTTTGTATAAGGGGGGGCCCTTTTATCAGGGGGGCCTGGGGCAATGGACCCTTTTGCCCCCTTATACAGTGGCTTGCGAAAGTATTCGGCCCCCTTGAACTTTTCAACCTTTTGCCACATTTTAGGCTTCAAACATAAAGATATAAAATTTTTATTTTTTGTGAAGAATCACCAACAAGTGGGACACAATTGTGAAGTGGAACGAAATCTTTTGGATTTTTGAAACTTTTTTAACTAATGAAAAAATGAAAAGTGGGGCGTGCTAAATTATTTGGCCCCCTTGCATTAATACTTTGTAGAGCCACCTTTTGCTGCGATTACAGCTGCAAGTCGCTTGGGGTATGTCTCTATCAGTTTTGCACATTGAGAGACTTAAATTGTTGCCCATTCTTCCTTGCAAAACAGCTCGAGCTCAGTGAGGTTGGATGGAGAGCGTTTGTGAACAGCAGTTTTCAGCTCTTTCCACAGATTCTCGATTGGATTCAGGTCTGGACTTTGACTTGGCCATTCTAACACCTGGATACATTTATTTGTGAACCATTCCTTTGTAGATGTTGCTGTATGTTTGGGATCATTGTCTTGTTGGAAGATAAATCTCCGTCCCAGTTTCAGGTCTTTTGCAGACTCCAACAGGTTTTCATCCAGAATGGTCCTGTATTTGGCTGCATCCATCTTCCCCTCAATTTTAACCATCTTCCCTGTCCCTGCTGAAGAAAAGCAGGCCCAAACCATGATGCTGCCACCGCCATGTTTGACAGTGGGGATGGTGTGTTGAGGGTGATGAGCTGTGTTGCTTTTACGCCAAACATATCGTTTTGCATTGTGGCCAAAAAGTTCGATTTTGGTTTCATCGGACCAGAGCACCTTCTTCCACATGTTTGGTGTGTCTCCCAGGTGGCTTGTGGCAAACTTTAGACGAGACTTTTTATGGATATCTTTGAGAAATGGCTTTCTTCTTGCCACTCTTCCATAAAGGCCAGATTTGTGCAGTGTACGACTGATTGTTGTCCTATGGACAGACTCTCCCACCTCAGCTGTAGTTCTCTGCAGTTCATCCAGAGTGATCATGGGCCTCTTGGCTGCATCTCTGATCAGTCTTCTCCTTGTCTGAGCTGAAAGTTTAGAGGGACAGCTAGGTCTTGGTAGATTTGCAGTGGTCTGATACTCCTTCCATTCCAAAATGATCGCTTGCACAGTGCTCCTTGGGATGTTTAAAGCTTGGGAAATCTTTTTGTATCCAAATCCATCAGTCATTTAGGACAACATTGGATCATTCAGAGATCCTCGCTGAACTTCTTGAGTGAGTTTGCTGCACTGAAAGTAAAGGGGCCGAATAATTTTGCACGCACCACTTTTCAGTTTTTTATTTGCTAAAAAAGTTTAAAATATCCAATAGATTTCGTTCCACTTCACAATTGTGTCCCACTTGTTGGTGATTCTTCACAAAAAATTTAAATTTTATATCTTTATGTTTGAAGCCTGAAATGTGGCAAAAGGTTGAAAAGTTCAAGGGGGCCGAATACTTTCGCAAGCCACTGTAAATCTGGGTCTGCCTGTAGGTACAAGTTCAAAAGCAGGATTTACTATCACTTTAATAGCTGTGAACCGAGCTATCATCAGATGTGTTTAGGGACTTCCTGCAGTTACGCATTCACATCTTACAGGGCCTATTTAAATTAGTGTGGTGCATGAATGTGTGTTGTAGACTTCCAGGGCACCAAAAGTCCCAAAAAACTGTACATTGCCAAAAATGTTTGACGCAACATGCGTTGCTCTGCATTACATAGCTTCTTGTTGCATTGTCCTGGTGTGTTGGGGACTTGGGGTGCTCTTCGAAAATAATGGAATCGTATGGAGGTCAATGCATGTAACGTGTGTTGCCACCAGCTGTGTCAATGTGTGCATTCTGCACATAGATGTACATCGGCTCCTAAGCAGCTACTCTTCAAAAAATACTTTGTTAGCCAACTGTGCACAATAATTGGAAAATGTTCATCGA